>WNGS01039543.1:2876415-2925620 GCA_020271785.1 Procambarus virginalis
AGGGTTTGGTTTATTTTTTGTTAATTCTTAATCGTGTTACTTTTTTTTTGTTACTGGTAAACTGTTAGCAACAAATTCTATCTCTCGCCTGCAGCATACATTATAAACTGCCTTCGGAAGAAAAAACTGTCCATAGTTTTATGCCATATATTATTCCAAACTTTCTCAAGTCCCATAAACCAGCGATACTTCAGTATACTTTGGGAAGTTCAAACAGCTTCCTTGCATTTTTGGTTATAGCGTTTGAGCTGAAATGTTTATATTATATAATAAAGATATGAATGTTTATGCCATATAATCCCATATATAATAGGATTATAATGTTTACATAAAATATATTACACGAATATATATATATATATATATATATATATATATATATATATATATATATATATTATATATATATATAATCTTATATATATATATATATATATATATATATATATTTTAGTAAAAAGTGAGTTGTATTAACCTAATACAACTCATTAAATCATATGCATATGATTAAATATGAATTAAACTTATACATACGTTAATACATAACGTATGTATTAAACTAATGTATTCTCTGTAACTAACACGAAACATGGACACTCATCCCGTGTTTCTGTTTTTGTTTTTTTTGCCAGCAAACATATTACATTTAGATAAAACATTCACTGACAATTTATTAAAATCTTATGCAGGCGATGAGTCACAATAACGTGGCTAAAGTATGTTGACCAGACCACACACTAGAAGGTGAAGGGACGTTTCGGTCCGTCCTGAACCATTCTCAAGTCGATTGTGATGGTCCATTGGACCATTGGACCGTCCTGGACCACTGTCAAGTCGAGAATGGTCCAGGACGGACCGAAACGTCCCTTCACCTTCTAGTGTGTGGTCTGGTCAACTTATTAAAATCTAGTTAAGAGAAGTATTCAAATCACAAAATACTATTTCTCATAAAGTTAGAAAGCTAACGATCCCGTATTTCCCCAGATAAGGCTTATCATTATCCGCTAAAAAAGACAGTTTGCTGGTCTGGGGCTCGAACGAGGTCATCTAAAAACAGTAAATCTGTTCAATCTGTCCGATAACCAGAGGGAATATTTTGATCTTCAGCTCCTGGGCCCCACCTTTCACTCGCCGGTCGCCAACTGTAATGGCTTCTCTTGCCTTCTATAATATTTTGTATAATACGTACACTTGAAACTATGGATGGAATTATACTCGATTACACCTTCCCTTTCGGTTCATTCCCTTCCTACTCTTGTAATGATGGACAGGAGCAGTGAAGCAGACAGCAGGTGGTAGAAGGGAGCAGTCTGGCTGCGTGTAGCATGCAGCAAGGTGGTGGATGGCAGCAGACAGTCTGCCAGCGTTAAGCAGACAGTAGGTGGTGAAAGTTATCAGTCAGCATCCTCCAGAAGACACCAGCAGGTGGTGGATGGCAGCAGACAGTCTGCCAGCGTTATGCAGACAGTAGGTGGTGAAAGGTATCAGTCAGCAACCTCCAGAAGACACCAAAGTGGTGGAAGACAGCAGACAATCCGGCAGCGCCGAGCAGACAACAGATGACGAGCAGCACCAGCATCTCACTTCGCAGCGTCCCAGCAGACAGGAAAAGTGACGGAGGGCATGGGACAGTCTGCCAGCACCGAGCATAAAAGCCTCGACTTAAACACAGACCGAGGAAAAGGCAAGATCCAGCGAGACACAAAAAAAACACAAAGGCCCAAAAAAGGAGAAGTTAGGCAAGCAGAACAAGATCCTAAACTTTGTCAAAGGCCCCGCGGCGGCGGTATCCCAGACACACGGTGATATGATCTGCCCAAGTTAGCGAGAGCAGTAAAGTGGACTCCAGAAGCCACAAGGCAGAATCTCTCTTTCTGGAATCATGGGTAAACCGAACAGCCAACACGAAACAGATCTAAATCTTTAATTAGAATTCCACAATTAGAATTCTGGAATTCTGTTGACCAGACCACACACTAGAAGGTGAAGGGACGACGACGTTTCGGTCCGTCCTGGACCATTCTCAAGTCGATTGTGACTTGAGAATTGTAAAACAATTCGACTTGAGAATGGTCCAGGACGGACCGAAACGTCGTCGTCCCTTCACCTTCTAGTATGTGGTCTGGTCAACTTACTTTAGCCACGTTATTGTGACTCATCGCCTGCTTCTGGAATTCTGTTTTGTTAAGCTGAAAAGGGTTTCCAGTCTTCCTTTCGAGAGTGATATAATTTTCGGGGCAGTATGGTGAATAATGAATGCAATTGCGTGTGTTGAAAATGGTGAGACCGTTGCGCTTAACGCCTATCTTTTGTCCAGACAAAACTGTCATAAAGTTAAGATGATGATTAAGATAAGCCAACTTGGTGTTCTTATCTCCATCTGTCGTAACCCTCGAAGACTCTCTTGTCCCGCTGCCAGATATTTGAAGAACCTAATGCAGTTCTACATTTTAAATGTCGAGTTCTATTTACGAATGGAACAGACATTAATATTTTATTTTCCCTGTAATATCTATGATCTTCCTTGGTATGGACGAGGTCACCGGCGTAAATGATAAGATTTGTGTGTGTTGGCAGCTTGATCTTGACAATCTTCTTCTTCAACCGTGGACATCTTCAAGATAAAACTAGATAGTTTTCTTCAGGGAGTGCCGGACCAACCGGGCTGGGTGGGTACGTGGCCCTGCTGCGGGCCGCTCCAAGCACAGCCTGGTGGACCAAACTCTCACAAGTCAAGCCTGGCCTCGGGCCGGCTTGGGGGTAGAAGAACTCCCAGACCCCATCAAGCAGGTAAGATATTGAAGGATATTGAAGATGGTTCTTCAAGAACCGAATTGGGCTCAGATCTCCACCTTGCCCGAATGTCCATTTTCTACGGCCATTTCTTATAGACGTTCGCTTAGAATACCCACTCAGACTTGTTTGTTGTATTGAAGACAATGAACTCATCTGAGTATGTGGCTTAAGTCTCCTCCTTGCTCTTCCCTGTCGATTAACACGTGAAGAATGACACCTGTCAGAACTGTGACTCAAGGAACGTGAGTAAATATTGAAGCAACGACCGTTTTAAGTGTTAGCTCGTTGTTAGGATGGTCCACCTATCAACCACCGTCTTAGGCTACAATTTATCTTAACATGAATTGTTGCTAAATTGTTTGTCTGGGATTGGCAGTAAACTTTCTCTGACACTGAAAAAAGTTCTTTCTAACGTCTCTGTGGCTCATTTGGGTACTCAGTTTCCACCTGCATCCCCTTGTGCGTGTGCCACCCGTGCTAAATAATCCATCCTTGTCTACCCTGTCAATTCCCCTGAGAGTTTTGTATGTGATGATCATGTCTCCTCGAGCTCTTCTGTCTTCCAGCGACGTGAGATGCAGTTCCCTCAGCCTTTCCTCATAACTCACGCCTCTTAGTTCTGGGACTAGTCTAGTGGCATACCTCTGAACTTTTTCCAACTTCGTCTTGTGCTTGACAAGGTACGGGTTCCATGCTGGGGCCGCATACTCCAGGATTGGTCTTACATGTGGTATACAAGGTTCCGAAGGATTCCTTACACAAGTTTCTGAAGGCTGTTCTGTTGTTAGCCAATATGTGCGTGTGCTTGCGTGTGTGTGCGTGCGTGTCAGCCAACCAGACTATCCACCACCACTCTACATAGGACGAATCTGCCGCAGTATAAAGTGTGACACATTTACATACCTCGTGGCAGAGTTATAGAACCCAACCACCGACGAACAAAACAAATTCGTCGGTGGTTGGTCGGTGAAACAAATTCCGACCCGCCAAATTCCTGGACAGAATTTGTAAATCTTCCAAATGTGGTTTCCAATGGAATGTTGTTCTTTTATGGCCATATATATATATATATATATATATATATATATATATATATATATATATATATATATATGTATATATATATATATGTGTGTGTGTGTGTGTGTGTGTATCACGAAAATAAACACGTGATTAAAAATGTGACAATGTCAGACCACGGAACAAAAATGAAACAGGAATTTCCTTAATATATATATATATATATATATATATATATATATATATATATATATATATATATATATATATGTCGTACCTAGTAGCCAAACTCACTTTTTGGCCTACTATGCAAGGCCAGATTTGCCTAATAAGCCAAGTTTTCCTGAATTAATATATATTCTCTAATTTTTTTTCTTATGAAATGATAAAGCTACCCATTTCCTTATGTATGAGGTAATTTTTTTTTTGGAGTTAAAATTAACGTTGATATATGACCGAACCTAACCAACCCTACCTAACCTAACCTAACCTATCTTTATAGGTTAGGTTAGGTTAGGTAGCCGAAAAAGTTAGGTTAGGTAGGTTAGGTAGTCGAAAAACAATTAATTCATGAAAACTTGGCCTATTAGGCAAATCGGGCCTTGCATAGTAGGCTGAGAAGTGCGTTCTGGCTACTAGGTACGACATATATATATATATATATATATATATATATATATATATATTATATATATATATATATATAATATATATCCAGGTCTCCATAGTGTCCAAGGTAATATTGGACAAAATTCATATCCTATTTTTAGTACATTTCTTCTATATTTTGTTTGTTTGTTTAACTATATATTCATTCACTTGTGGATTCTCACTCTCAGCTACTCAATTTGGCTCTCTCACTTTCTGCCATTTCCTCTCTTTCTCCTCCCATCTTCTCCTTCCTCTTTCTCCCCCTTTTACTCATGCCCACTATGTCTTCCTCCTTCCCTCTTCCATTCTCTCCCAAGGAAACTAATGCCAGCTTGAGAGAAGTCTGAGAATAGCGACTAAACTTTAATTACAAAATAAAACTTGTGAAGAAAAGTAAAATTGAAAATATAAACAAACAAATAAACAAGAGAATGGCATAAACAAACAAGTGAATGGAACAAATAACAAATGTTTACATTGACACGGCTGCTCGTTTAAATTGACTTAATTTAGGAAAATGTCAATTGTATAAATTATTTATCTATACAAGAACAAGTAACTTGTTCTTCATCTCATTGTAAGTCTTATTACGTTTAATACAAGCGTTGTTGGCCTCAGGCTAGGCAAGACTTGTGATTTGATCTGTAACACAACTATGAAAATATCTACTAAACTAATAATATAAGACTACTACTTCTTATCCTGAGTAACACTTCCTATCAGTTGCACTTGGTAACACTGTTATTGAACACTGTAATATGAGCTGACATATGATGGTTACACCGGGACCAAAAGGTATACTGCCAACAAGGAAATGCTACACAGGATTAAATACGCTGCCACCATCTGCCTTGACCATTGAGACTATATCAAGCAACGAGGCAAGAAACATTGCTTGACTTGGAGAGTGCTTTCTATGACTGTCATTAATTATGGGACGGTTGTCAGCCACTATATCCAAAAGGCTAAGAGGATTCAACAATTGACACAGACGGGAAATTTAACAAAAGTTTATTGAGAACAAAATTATGCTAATCACCACTATAAATCCTACTCTAACACTGGCCAATAGTTAAGAAATTTAGACATGGAACAAAACCCTCAGAGATCACACACTTTACCTTAAGACTTCTGTCTCTCCCTCCTGTGGATTTACTCTGTCCCTCCCTGGCTGTGCGATGTTCTCACAGACCCACTCCTGACCCTGGTGTCCGGCACTCTGTCTCAAGTCTCTACAGGACCAATATATACACCCCAAAAGGGGGGGAGGGGGAGATTTGCTGTTGCTACCTACACCAAAAATGCAAGGGGGTCGGGCCACATGTGCACAAACACTTAAGAATTTTTCAATTAAGCTTGTTTGACATTCACCATACACTCTTCAAGAGAGGAGTTATTAATTACATGTGTGACTGACCTCTGACCTGGCTAAAAGGGGGCGAGATCCATGGATGTTTACACATAAGAATCTGGGGTTTAATTCCATTACACTGACAAGAGTATCATGAAATATTACATACTTGAAACTAGCTGACTAAGACTAACCCAGGAATTTTTTTAATCAACATACAAGATAATCCAGAGGTCATCTAGGCTGACCTCTTGGAGAAGGCTTCCCTGGGTGAGAACTCTAGGGGGGGGGGGGGGTCATGGGTGTTACAGATCTATAAGACTGTTGCTGCTTGGAGCGGGCTGCAGGCCCCCATATTCCGTGACGAGGGTTTGAACCTACGTCGGAGAGGATCCCAGACGCGCCTTAATCGACTGTCCCACGACATGGTCAAAAGAATTGCAACCATGAGTTCTTTTGCCAATCATGCCACACCAAGTCTAAAATTAACATAATAATTTGCATTTTTTTCTTTGTATCGCCAATTCTGTTGAACAGTTAAAGGCTTAGACAGACGTTATTTGAATTTATACTTCTGGCTAAAAATGTGTGAAGTATTTAATTAATTTGGTTAATATAGGAGACTCGAACTCAGGCCTGCAAAATACTACATCTTCCAACTAGGCCATAGTAGCGAATTCAATGGTACGACCCACGTTAGTGTGAATTGCATCTTATTTGAATAGAGCATGTCTTAAACATGAGTATGTTGCAATATGTAGCGCACACAAGGGCTCAAACTCTATAGCACTCAACATTCCTCTTCAACAGCAATTGAATGTCACACACACACACACGCACACACACACACACACACACACACACACACACACACACACACACACACACACACACACACACAGCGCCCAAATGAGCCACAGAGATATTAGAAAGAACTTTTGTAGTGTCAGAGTGGTTGACAAATGGAATGCATTTAGAAGCGATGTGGTGGAGGCTGACTCCATACACAGTTTCAAGTATAGATATGATAGAGCCCATTAGGCTCAGGAACCTGCACACCAGTTGATTGACGGTTGAGAGGCGGGACTGAACCAAAGAGCCTGAGCTCAGCCCCCGCAAGCACAACTAGGTGAGTACACACACACACACACACACACACACACACACACACACACACACACACACACACACACACACACACACACACACACACACGCGATGAAAATATCACTAACAACAGCATTAGCTAAAACATCTATGTTAAGGATGTTTGACTACCCCCTCCCCCCCCACACTTTCTCATCCTGCAACATCCTCCCCATCCCTACCCATCCTTCCCTTTACCTCATCCACCCCTCATCAACCGCTTTTCACCCATCCAACAATCTCCATTTTTTATTATCATCCCGGCTTCACAGAGAAAAGATTTCACATGGGTGAGGTTTTGCATGGGAGAGGCTTCACCTGGGAGAAGTTTCCCGTGGGAAACAGGGCCCTTTAGATCATGTGTCTACAAACTTCATACTTCGTAAAATCCTGACGGTCCATAAAAACGTCATTGCCTCTCGCGAACGCGACGTTAAGAGCCAATTAAGTTGAATAAAAAAAGTAGGATTTGTTTTGGATTTCAACAAATTCTATATAAAAAAAAGAATTATTTAGGCGTTCGTGGAATTTTGTGGTTGGTGGCGTGATTTTGTTGTATTTGTGATAGTTGTTGATGACGTGTGAGTTGGTTGTTGTTATAGATTCAGCTACTCGGAGCAAGTTCCAAGTAGCACGGGCTATGGTGAGCCCGTAACTTGCCTGGCACAGGAGCGGTGCTGTGTGTGTTGGTTGGTGGTCGGGATAGTTATGAGTGGTTGTGGAAGGTTGTAGGTGAGCGTTGGAGGGTTAGGTGAAGGGTTGGAGGGTTAGGTGAAGAGGTAGGTGAAGGGTTGGAAGGTTAGGTGAACGCACACATAGGGTCGGGGTGGTGGTGGCCACATCAAGCCACCAAGTATAGTGTCCCTGGCCACAGTTTGGAGTCAAGGGGGAGGCGGCCACGTCAGCCCATCAACTCATGTCTCTGGCCGGGACAAACGACGCCATATTCACCAACTTTCCCACTCTCGCTGCACTCCCAGCATCACAAAGTTTGCTCTCCCGATCTCCCCATTCCAGTTCTCGCGTGGTTTTATACCCCAGTCGCGCCCCATCCCAATGGCCCCAGACTTGGTAATACACAACTCGCCTTCACTAAACCCAAGTTAATGAGTGCAATAACGCCAGTAAGTGCCATTGTGTGTTTATGGAGCTGCAGTTGATGTGTGCAAGAAAGTGGCCGGGCCGTCAAAAGTGTTGATATATCACAAGATTTTCATTGTCCATTATCTGCGTTTTTATCTTATGGTCTCAGCTATTGCTAGTGCAACGATATTTAATTGAAACTTAGAGTATTGGATTTTGTCTACATTATTGAGCATTTGCAGCTTCTCCGGTCAATCGTGAAGCTTTGATTGTTGATTGTTGCCGCCGAAGGCGGCAACAATCTCGTAAAAATTCGTAAAACTAAATTATGATTCATGTTACACACAGAGATCACACTAATGTGATGCATCACATGAACAAATACACAAGGGGCCGTGACGAGGATTCGAACCTGCGTCCGAGAGCATCCCAGACACTGCCTTAATCGACTGAGCTACGACAGGGTTAAATCCTTGTGGATTTGTTCAAAGGTCACTAGATATTGGGGCGACGATGGAATTGCCGTTAGAGTCGCCATCTTGTTGTATGCACAGAGCAAACAATTACACAGATAGGCCCTCTTATCACCCTCATTACAAACAAGTGTATACATTCTAGCATAAAATATAATTGAAGGCGGAAAAGTATTACATTCGCTGTATCGTAACGCCCTATATTCACCTAGTTGTGCTTGCGGGGGTTGAGCTCTGGCTCTTTGGGCCCGCCTCTCAACTGACCCCCCCCCCTCACACACCCACTCAGGAAGCAGCTCATAGCAGCTGTTTAACTCCCAGGTACCTATTTACTACTAGGTGAACAAGGGGGCATCAGGGTCAAAGAAACTGACCATTTGTTTCCGCCTTCGCCGGGGATCGATCCATGGACCCTAGGACTAGGAATCCGAGCGTTGTCCACTCAGCCATCAGGCCCTGTAGGTGAATACGCAACTTCCCTCACAGTAAATATCGCGCTGTTTATATTGCAATTTCTTGCCAGATATCGTAAAATCTGCCTGGTCAGAGGTGAGGGGGGCTAGCTTGCCCTTGGGTAGGCACAGCCCTCCACCTCCCCTCGGCCTGAGAGGGGAAGGAAAGGGAGGAGAGATGAGGGGAAAGGGAGGAGGAAAAAGCGGGAGAGGAGCAACGGACGGATGAGTGGGAGAGGAGTGACGCACGATGGAAAGGGGAGTGGGTGGCGGAAACGATTGGGGCAGGTGTAGTGTGGGGAGGTGGGGGGTGTAGGGGTGGCGTGTAGGGGTGACGTGTAGGGGGGAGGTGGGGGGTGTAGGGGTGGCGTGTAGGGGTGACGTGTAGGGGGGAGGTGGGGGGTGTAGGGGTGGCGTGTAGGGGTGACGTGTAGGGGGGAGGTGGGGGGAGCCGGGGTGGCGTGTAGGGGGGAGGGGGGGGGTTTCAGGGTGGTGTAAGGGGTTTCAGGATGGCGTAGGCAAGTTCGTAGACGTACAACCCCCCCCCCCCTTTACGCCACCCGCGCGCGCTCGTGCATGGGTATGCACGGTGACCTGGGTAGGTGTACGAAAGCAGTTCGGCGATCCCCCCCCCCTTCCATCTGACTCACTGACATCACTGACTCAGACCGTCCAAGCCGCTTGGGCTCTCTTCCTTGTTCCTGGAATTCAAGACTCGACTGTGTCTTAGGCTGAGGCTTTCGGCTGTGTCAGAGGCCTATGAGGCTGTCAGCTGCGTCAGCGGCCTATGAGGCTGTCAGCTGTGACGCGTGACAGGGGAGGGGCGGGNCGCCTCACATCTGTTTTAGCACGTTGATACGAATGGCAGTTTTCTAAATGCTCTATCAAGTTTATCTATGAAGCAAAGACCGGAGATGGATTTCGCCACAATGGCTCCCACTTCACTTTTCACTGTTTACATTGCATTAACACTTTCTTGAGTCTGATTCCTTTGCGTTTGTAACTATTGCCTGCGCCCCCTAGTTCAGTTTCTCCTCGTGAGGAACAGTTGTACCCTATCCAACTCGTTTAAGTATTAGGTACGTCGTGAACATATCTTCTATAGCGGTTCTGTTGTCAGTAATTAGGCCGAGCACTCTCGGCCTAATTACTGGAAAAGGAACTGGAAAAGGTTCAAAGGTTTGCCACCAGACTAGTATCCGAGCTAAGAGGTATGAGCTACGAGGAGAAACTACGGGAATTAAACCTCACTTCGTTGGAAGACAGAAGAGTTATGGGGAACATGATCACCACATTCAAGATTCTCAGGGGAATCGACAGGGTTGATTCACAGTTAGCTTCACAGCTTAGCTGCCTGTGGTACCAGTCACATAGTAATAATCTGGACGATCACAACAGAGGTTCATGCTGGCGTGGCAGAGTGCACACTAGCGATGTGTGGCAAAGGACACCAGGAGCACACTGCAACTGGTGTGCACGGTACTTTACCCACTCGACCATCCATGACCATACAAAAGACGAACTGAGTTAAACTGAGAATACCCATAACCACGAGCCTCTAAGACGCCACACGCAAACAACACCAACATCCAGAGGCATCAATAATCTCCCCGCTCTAAGTGGCCAATCTCCCACACTAACGACCGGAAGAAGTTACCATAGGGGGAACGCTCGCCCAACCGTTGCAATACTTAAGCGTGTACACCTCCCCCCCCCCCCTACCAAACCACCCTCTCAAACCCCCACCCTAACCTCCACCCACATGGGCAACCCCCCACCCCTTTTGGACACCCCCAATCCCACCCAATCCCCAATCCCACTACCAAACTACGTTACTATAAGCGGCTTCTGGCAACGGAATGGTTATGCATACGGCTGAGGGCCGTATTTAACGTCGTTATTACGCTAATTATGACATGTATACAGAAGATAATTATAAGATGTATACAGAAGATAATTATGAGATGTATATAGAAAACTCGACGAAATATTAGAAAAAGTGAGCGTAGTGTGTATAAACGGCGAGCAATTAATATTGAGAGGGTAATTACCCGCGAGCGATGATAGATTGGTCCAATTGACAGGTCCAATAGACAGGTCCAATTGACAGGTCCAGTAGACAGGTTGAGGTGTAAATGTTGAATTAGCCCATACAAGGGCCACTACATGTCCAGGATGACACAGCCAGCTGGATCAAGAGTGGTGCATGACAGCCACTACCAAGGCCTGACACCGAGGGGCAAGCCTCATACGTCAGGCAGACGCCATTAAGACGACCCGCGCTACTAAACGAGACACTCTTGTACCTTAATTAACCCAGAGAGCCTCGTTTGCTTTAATTACAGGCTGTTCAACCCGAACGACATTTATTACAAAGTTAACGAGACAAATGAGGTCAGGACACGGCTGCTTGCTGGGCTTTTTCTGCTGCCTCGAGGCGTCTCAACGAGTTCCAGGACATCGTTACCTGCTGGGTATCTCTCTCTGCTGGGTATCTCTTCCTGCTGGGTATTTCTCCCTGCTGGGTATCTCTCCCTGCTGGGTATCTCTCCATGCTGGGTATCTCTCCCTGCTGGGTATCTCTCCATGCTGGGTATCTCTTCCTGCTGGGTATCTCTCCCTGCTGGGTATCTCTCCCTGCTGGGTATCTCTCCATGCTGGGTATCTCTTCCTGCTGGGTATCTCTCCATGCTGGGTATCTCTTCCTGCTGGGTATCTCTCCCTGCTGGGTATCTCTCCCTGCTGGATATCTCTTCCTGCTGGGTATCTCTCCCTGCTGGGTATCTCTCCCTGCTGGGTATCTCTCCATGCTGGGTATCTCACCCTGCTGCCTGGTGTCTCTCCATGCTGAGTATCTCTCCCTGCTGCCTGGCGTCTCTCCGACTTGCAGAAAAGCATTCATGGCTGCCAAAGGTGAGCAATCTTCCCCCTCCTTCCCAAATATGTCTAAGAAAGGGATTAATATATTCCCATCTGGCTTTTGTGTCCGGCCGCTCGTACTGCCTATGAATAGGTATTTATAAGCCTCCTATTGAGAGAGCCTTTGACATGAGTCAGTTCTCCCATGAGAGAAAAAGGTCTCACGTGAAAACTTTCTGAAGAGAGATTTCACGTAGAGAAAACTTTCACTAGAGCTTTCGTGTTAGAAAGTCTTCGCGTGTGAAAAGTGTCACATTCTGGAACTCAAGAGTTCCCTTGTCGCCAAGGTCTTCTCTCCCTGGCGGGAAGATTCACGTCATGGAGTGGGGAGACACAAGTCTAAGGGCGCCTCCAGCGAGCCATTCCACCGACTCGACGGAACTTTTGGGAATTTGTCTGCGGCAGGGCCGAGGCGTACGTGAGCATATATACCCCTGGCCCTCCCGGGGGTGCCATATTGCAAATCCCAGCTCGCGGTGTCCCCTGGTGTGCTCCGGTGAACATTAGGTAACGGGGCTCTCTCTCTGCTGGACAGAGAGCCAGTGGAGATAATGGAGGCGCTCCTGTGATGCGAGTGCGGGTTGGTTACAGACGAGAGCCTTGAGTTAGAGAGGGATAACGCACCATTAAGCAAATTGAGGTCCATTGTGTAGATATGTGGAAGTGTTAGTAAGCCAGGGGGTATTCTCCTAATGTATACGCCTAAATGTGACTGCAGGGTTGAGCGCGGGCTCTAAAGCCCCCAACTTTCGATGATCATCAGTAGTTTAATGCCTCTCGATTGTTAAAACAGTTATACGTAATATTTTAATTTTAATATTATGATACTGAAGAAGTTCCTTGCGTAATTTTTGTGATGCATTTGTGATTGTAGTTTCCAATTATGTTCCTTTGTTTTGTCTTGTGTCCTTCTCTTGCTCTCTTCTGCTCTACTCTTAACATTGTTGAGGCTCTGGTGGTGGTGGTGGTGGTGGTGGTGATGGTGGTGGTGGTGGTGGTGGTGGTGGTGGTGGTGGTGGTGATGGTGGTGGTGGTGGTGGTGATGGTGGTGGTGGTGGTGGTGGTGATGGTGGTGGTGGTGGTGGTGATGGTGGTGGTGGTGGTGATGGTGATGGTGGTGGTGGTGGTGATGGTGGTGGTGGTGGGTGGTGGTGATGGTGGTGTGATGGTGGTGGTGGTGATGGTGGTGGTGGTGATGGTGGTGGTGGTGGTGGTGGTGGTGGTGGTGGTGGTGATGGTGGTGGTGGTGGTGGTGATGGTGGTGGTGGTGGTGATGGTGATGGTGGTGGTGGTGGTGATGGTGGTGGTGGTGGTGGTGGTGATGGTGGTGGTGGTGGTGATGGTGGTGGTGGTGGTGGTGGTGGTGGTGATGGTGGTGGTGGTGGTGGTGATGGTGGTGTGGTGGTGATGGTGGTGGTGGTGATGGTGGTGGTGGTGGTGGTGGTGGTGATGGTGGTGATGGTGGTGGTGGTGGTGGTGGTGGTGGTGGTGGTGGTGGTGATGGTGGTGGTGGTGGTGGTGGTGGTGATGGTGGTGATGGTGGTGGTGGTGGTGGTGGTGATGGTGGTGGTGGTGATGGTGGTGATGGTGGTGGTGGTGGTGGTGGTGGTGGTGGTGGTGGTGATGGTGGTGGTGGTGGTGGTGGTGGTGGTGGTGGTGGTGATGGTGGTGGTGATGGTGGTGGTGGTGGTGATGGTGGTGATGGTGGTGGTGGTGGTGATGGTGGTGGTGGTGGTGGTGGTGATGGTGATGGTGGTGATGGTGGTGGTGATGGTGGTGATGGTGGTGGTGGTGGTGGTGGTGATGGTGGTGATGGTGGTGGTGGTGGTGGTGGTGGTGGTGGTGGTGATGGTGATGGTGGTGATGGTGGTGGTGATGGTGGTGATGGTGGTGATGGTGGTGGTGGTGATGGTGGTGGTGGTGATGGTGGTGATGGTGGTGGTGGTGGTGATGGTGCTACTGGTGGTGATGGTGCTACTGGTGGTGATATTTTCTTAGTTCTCGTGTTACTCTGAAATATCCTATTAATATCTAATTTCTAAATCAACATAACTTCCAAATCATTGACATTACATATATATATCAACACAAACTTTAGTAAACATTTACTCCAATGATTCCTTATCCATCTGAGCATAACTTTACAGTAGCAATTTATATAGATATCTTTACTGCTGTTATTACAACCATCAAGTTGTTAACAATGCAGCAAGGTAGTACTTCATCCCAAGTACTCTGATGATCCCTCATGAGCCGTAGTGATAGATGAGAACCACCTGATTGTCTATTCACGACTATGTACTGTACATAGTTAAGCTGTTGTAAATTATAGCTTATGATCCTGTTGTAATTTATTGTAAATTCTTGTAATTTCTTGTAATTAATTCTTGTAATTCTGTAGTAATTCTTGTAAATTAGTTATTCTTGATCTTGCGTGCATGTTACTAGTTTCCTAGTACGGATCTCTCACATTAAATGCATTAATAATATGGTGAATGTTTTATATGAAAAAAACATTGCCTTTACGTAATAACCTCGTCGTTGTTGGAAGTAATATCAAGCCCAAAGTGAGCTGCTTGCTCAGGCTCCCGGCAAGCCGGCCATTTATAAAGACAAAATAAAGAAATTCCATCCGACACCATCTCACTGGCTTGGCGGGATTGCCTTAGCTTCAAAGGTTTACCTTTTAACCTATCAATACCTAGCACCAGAAGCCTCGTTTGCCAGAGTGTAGACTCGGGCAATGGTCTTGTAAACCCAGTATCCGACGTTGATACTGGGTTTACACGCCTCGCACTGACACCTTCAACACACTTACCATGTCCCAACTATGGGGCTGGAGGGGGGTATAGAACGACGGCCGCGCTTCATGCAGGTCGGCGTTCAATCCCCGATCGTCCAGGTGGTTGGGCACCATTCCTTTCCCTCGTCCCATCCCCAAATCCTTATCCTGACCCCTTCCCAGGTTTATATAGTCGTAAAGGCTTGGTGCTTTTCCCTGATAATTCCCTCCCTCCCTCCCTACTAAAGTGCCCTTATCCTAACCTACCAGAGGACCCAAAACAGAAAACGAGACGGTATGTCGATTTTGCGAGCCGCTTCCCTTTTCTAATACGACGTCTTTTGCACCCTAGGTAGAGTGTACGTCAAAATACGACGTCCTATTAGGAGGCCGAGTTGCATAAACACTATGGAAGATTCACTGGAGCTTGAGAGAATATTTGTCGTCAGTTTAAACACTTTTGTAAACATTGACCTGTTTCTGCGTAGTGTTTTGTTTCACCCGGATGTAATTAATTTAAACCCACCATGTAGGGAGATATACTAAAAGCTTCCTAGAGGTCAGAGGTCATTGTCGGGGTTAGTGGAACCATCCGTCACTAGAACCTGTAATGAACCGCCTACCCTGGAAACACAAACCGAAACTGTCTCTATTTTCCGCTTGTTACAACTTGTAATAAGTTGTTACATCTTGGCTTAACGTGTTTATGACGTATTAGAACGTCGTTACAACTTTCTATATTGGTTGTTATAACTGGTTAGGAGGTGTTAAATCTTGTTCGAACGTTGTACCAACGTCGTAGTATCGGTGTGTGTTTGGCGGGTACTGCTGAGGAGGGAGGTGGGAAAGAAGAAAGGAGAATGAAAATGAGGAGAAAGAAGAGGGCAAGAGAATGAAATGAGGAGGAAGAAGAGGGGAAGAATGAGAAGAGCGGTGAGGGGGGGAGGGAAAGATGAAGGTGAGATGTAAGGTGTTGAGGATAGTGATGCAGACATGACGAAGATGATGGGGAAGAGATGGTGAAGGTGGTGGTAGTAACAAGCAGTATTTTGCCAATACAGGATCCATCACTCGGCTCAAATCCCACCTACAGACTTCCTAAGACCGAATCCTTGGACAACTAAGACTACTAAGCTTCGTACGATCGTCAGCAACGAGTAATTATCTAGCAATTATGATCTATTATGATCTATTAACCAAATAGAAAATGATCTATTTGATCACAATTTGGGAAAGGAAATTATCACGACAAACAGCTATGTCATTGCGATTATATATCACATGGAAAGGATAAGAGAATGGGAGTTATGAAACAGTGCCCAACCGCTTTCTACTGCCATCGGGGGGTGGTTATCTTGAGATTCTTCTTGAGGTTATCTTGAGATGATTTCGGGGCTTTAGTGTCCCCGCGGCCCGGTCCTCGACCAGGCCTCCACCCCCAGGAAGCAGCCCGTGACAGCTGACTAACACCCCAGGTACCTATTTACTGCTAGGTAACAGGGGCATAGGGTGAAAGAAACTCTGCCCATTGTTTCTCGCCGGCGCCTGGGATCGAACCCGGGACCATAGGATCACAAGTCCAGTGAGCTGTCCGCTCGGCCGACCTGCTCCCGGCGGCATGTGAGGGGGACATGTAAAGTTGAACTTTACAACGTCAGTTCCTGGCTTTATTTTTCAGGATTAGTGTATTAAATAAAGCTATAATTTAATAAAGACCATATTCGCATGTTTCAGGCCTCGAAAACCATCCTTGTGGTTTAAAGTTAGTTTAATCCAAATTCTAACTTGGTTATCAGATTAAATGGGGGGGGGGGGTAGAAATAGCCTAAGTTACTCTATCCCTTTGAGATAGATTAGTGCTGCCTATTCCTCTGTCCCAATAGGGGATCCCTATCCCTCTAACCCTACTCTATCCTTACTTGAACTTGAATCAGATTAAAATAAAACAGCATACATTATATTCACCAACCACACACTTGGAGGTGAAGGGACGACGACGTTTCGGTCCGTCCTGGACCATTCTCACAATCGACTTGACAATGGTCCAGGACGGACCGAAACGTCGTCGTCCCTTCACCTTCTAGTGTGTGGTCTGGTCAACATACTTTAACCACGTTATTGTGACTCATCGCCTGCAGCATACATTATAAACTGCCTTCGGAAGAAAAAACTGTCCATAGTTTTATGCCAAGATCTTTACCAATATATTATACCGAACTTTCTCAAGTCCCATAAACCAGCGATACTTCAGTATACTTTGGGAATGTTAAAACAGCTTCCTTGCACTTTTGGTTATAGCGTTTAGCTGAAATGTTATATTATAAAATTAAGGATATGAATGTTTATGCCATATAATCCCATATATAATAGGATTATAATGTTTGCATAAAATATATTACACTAATATATATATATATATATATATATATATATATATATATATATATATATATATATATATATATTCAACTTTAGAACACTTTCCCACCAGGAGACTCGAACCCTAGCCAGCACAGAAGCCTTCCAGCAACTGGCATAACAGGTAACGCCTTAACCCACTGCACCACGCTCAGACCCATAAAAGAGATGGTAATTTCGGGGCATTTCAACACCCCAAAGACTACCACCTCCCAAGAGCACTAGAGCAAGTGAGGGGTCAATTTACGTTTTTTCATCAAGTCCCTGTTGAATATGGGAAGACACTGTGTCTATGCTTAATGCCCAACTTGCTAAACCGCAAGAGAAGTTATTCAACTTTAGAACACTTTCCCACCAGGATACTCGAACCCGTGGTGCACTGGTTACCTGTTATGCCAGTTGCTGGAAGGCTTCTGTGCTGGCTAGGGTTCGAGTCTCCTGGTGGGAAAGTGTTCTAAAGTTGAATAACTTCTCTTGCGTGTTTAGGCAAGTTGGGCATTAAGGAATATATATATAATATATATATATATATATATATATATATATATATATATATATATATATTCGTGATATTCACACACACACAATATATATATATAGATATATATATATATATATATCATATACTATATATATATATATATATATATCTATTTTAAGTAAAAAGTGAGTTGTATTAAACAAATACAACTCATTAAATCATATGCATATGATTAAATATGAATTAAACTTATACATACGTTAATACATAACGTATGTATTAAACTAATTTATTCTCTGTAACTAACACGAAACATGGACCCTCATCCCGAGTTTCTGTTTTTGCTTTTTTTGCCAGCACATATTACATTTAGATAAAACATTCACTGACAATTTATTAAATCTTATGCAGGCGATGAGTACAATAACGTGGCTAAAGTATGTTGACCAGACCACACCTCGAAGGTGAAGGGACGTTTCGGTCCGTCCTGGACATTCTCAAGTCGATTGTGATGGTCCATTGGACCATTGGACCGTCCTGGACCACTGTCAAGTCGAGAATGGTCCAGGACGGACCGAAACGTCCCTTCACCTTNAGGAATGAGTAAACACAGTGAGCATGATGGGTAAAGCAAATTAGAGAAGGGGAGATCGTTGGTAAATAGGATCCGAAGCGGAGAGTGGCCAGTAAACATGGAGAGTGCCAGGAATGGGGGAAATGGTAAACATCGAGTGCCAGGAATGGGTAATGGGTAAACACAGTGCCAGGATGGGGGCAAAACACAGTGCCAGGAATGGGGGCAAAACACAGTGCCAGGAATAGGGACAATAGATCAACACAGTGCCAGGAATGGGGACAATAGATCAAAGCAGTGCCCGGAATGGGAGCAATAGGTCAACACAGTGCCAGGAATGGGGACAATAGGTCACCACAGTGCAGGAATGGTGCCAATAGATCAACACAGTGCCAGGAATAGGGGCAATAGGTACAAACACGAGCCTAGAGGAGGGGCAGCTGGGTGGTGTGTTGACTACACATTTAATTAACCAAGAGATAATGTCTATCATCTTACCTCAGTTTACCCTCATTTACCCTCAGTTTACCGTGGTTAGTTGTATGGGAATATACCAATCACCTTCAGCGGTTTACCTAACACTTGGTAACCGCGGTTGGTTATACGGGATTAACCAAACAGCATCACTGGTTTACCTATCTTGAAATTCGCGCTGTTAACTACACCATTATTTAATTAAATAATTCAGCTTTTGTTTTTCATTATTCATTTATATCACATAAATTAAATTAAATTCTTTAATAAATTAAAATAAATTAAAATTAATTAAAAATTAATTAAATAAATTAAATTATATTCTATTTAAATAATGCACAAACTTGCTTTCTCCACCAATTACTAATTGTCATTTTTTTATTATCTTGCTAATTATGGCAGACTTTTTTGTACTAAGTTTTCAATTAATTAAATTATTG
The DNA here is from genome assembly GCA_020271785.1 of Procambarus virginalis. Lineage (NCBI taxonomy): Eukaryota > Metazoa > Arthropoda > Malacostraca > Decapoda > Cambaridae > Procambarus > Procambarus virginalis. The sequence continues at coordinate 2,895,476 of WNGS01039543.1, forward strand.
CCTTCTGAGCAGCCACAACGTAGAAAATAAGGGGTACTAAAATGTATAATCCCAAGCCAACTAAGCTAACCAACCGAGGGACGCTGGTTCGAGCCCCACTACAGTGCCTTTGTAGACGTATTAAGTATATACGTATTAGTTTCCATATCTTAACACCCCCTCCCTCAAAAAAAAAAATAAAAAACATTGGGGATTGAACTCGGAAACAAGAATAATTGTTTAATACCAGCTTGGGCCATTAATTTCCTACCCGCGCGTCTGGGCCTAGTAAGGGTAAAGAAAAATGTTGTCCGCGGGGATATAAATTTCCCAAATTAATGCTAGGAGTAAAATATTTGCCCAAACGTTCAAAAATAAATGTTTTTTTTTTTTTAATGGAAACAAAAGACAGAAAAGTTTTGTTTCCAAGTTTATTCAGCCCGGCTGCTGCTTGTTTAAAGGTTGGCTGAATTGTATATTTGCAAAACTGTTTTGAACTGTTTGAACTGAATACAAAAAAAAAATGCCCATTGAAAAAATTATATACTTTAACTCTCTGATTATCTGTATTACAATGAAATCTTTACTAACACATCTAACGACACTGCTGTTAAAAGATGACAATGTTATATCGATGACAATTTTGTTATATCACTTGTGATAACAAAATTACTGATATGAATGTGTGTGTGTGTGTGTGTGTAAATGATTGTATATAACATTGTGAAATTAACAGTTGTGTAACTAGCTTCACAAGATTGTTACTTCCTTAGCTAAACGAACTATGGGGTTCAGTTCCTGAACCCATTATGTGCCTTTGTAGTCCTCTCCACCACCGCCCACGGGATGGGTATGGGGTCCACCACCGCCCACGGGATGGGTATGGGGTCCACCACCGTCCAGAGGATGGGTATGGGGTCCACCACCGCCCACGGGATGGGTATGGGGTCCACCACCGCCCACGGGATGGGTATGGGGTCCACCACCGCCCACGGGATGGGTATGGGGTCCACCACCGCCCACGGGATGGGTATGGGGTCCACCACCGTCCAGAGGATGGGTATGGGGTCCACCACCGCCCACGGGATGGGTATGGGGTCCACCACCGCCCACGGGATGGGTATGGGGTCCACCACCGCCCACGGGATGGGTATGGGGTCCACCACCACCCACGGGATGGGTATGGGGTCCACCACCGCCCACGGGATGGGTATGGGGTCCACCACCGCCCACGGGATGGGTATGGGGTCCACCACCGTCGAGAGGATGGGTATGGGGTCCACCACCGTCGAGAGGATGGGTATGGGGTCCACCACCGCCCACGGGATGGGTATGTGGTCCACCACCGTCCACGGGATGGGTATGGGGTCCACCACCACCCACGGGATGGGTATGGGGTCCACCACCGTCCATGGGATGGGTATGGGGTCCACCACCCACGGGATGGGTATGGGGTCCACCACCACCCACGGGATGGGTATGGGGTCCACCACCATCCACGGGATGGGTATGGGGTCCACCACCATCCACGGGATGGGTATGGGGTCCACCACCACCCACGGGATGGGTATGGGGTCCACCACCACCCACGGGATGGGTATGGGGTCCACCACCACCCACGGGATGGGTATGGGGACCACCACCGCCCACGGGATGGGTATGGGGTCCACCACCGCCCACGGGATGGGTATGGGGTCCACCACCGCCCACGGGATGGGTATGGGGTCCACCACCGCCCACGGGATGGGTATGGGGTCCACCACCGTCCACGGGATGGGTATGGAGTCCACCACCGTCGAGAGGATGGGTATGGGGTCCACCACCGCCCACGGGATGGGTATGGGGTCCACCACCACCCACGGGATGGGTATGGGGTCCACCACCCCCCACGGGATGGGTATGGGGTCCACCACCCCCCACGGGATGGGAATGAGTTTCCCCTAACCTAACCTCTCCTAGGCCTAATGCTCGTTACCTTAACCCTAATATAGTATATACAAACGCTGTATTAGGCCAAGGAGTATTTTGGGTCGTAGTTCGATTTTGTCCAGACGATATAATACAAAAAGTGGCTTAATGACTGGTAGCCTATCAGCAAATATTAGTAGTTTGAACAATAAATAGTTACTATAAGTAACTTTTTTTCAATAACTTTTTCAGTAACTTTTTTCAACTCATTTCAGGAGAATGAGTAGGTATAATCACGCCATATTAACGACTCGACCATCGGGAGTTGGCCCTAACGAGGCAGTCACTCATTTTCTCCGTGGTGTAGTGGTAAGACACTCGCCTGGCGTTCCGCGAGCGCTATGTCATGGGTTCGTATCCTGGCCGGGGAGGATTTACTGGGCGCAAATCCTTAACTGTAGCCTCTGTTTAACGCAACAGTAAAATGTGTACTTGGTTGTAACAACGATTCTTCGCGGCAGGGGATCGTATTCCAGGGACCTGCCCGAAACGCTACGCGTACTAGTGGCTGTACAAGAATGTAACAACTCTTGTATATATCTCAAAAAAAAAAAAAAAAATAATTCAGATAAACCTCATTTCAGGTCACGTGGCCCAAGGATGTGGCCACGGATCCCAAGGATGTGGCCACAGACCCCAAGGATGTGGCCACGACCCCAAGGATGTGGCCACAGACCCCAAGGATATGGCCACGGACCCACAGGATGTAGCCACGGACCCAAGGATGTGGCCACAGACCCCAAGGATATGGCCACGACCCCAAGGATGTGGCCACGGACCCCAAGGATGTGGCCACAGACCCAAAGATGTGGTGAGGGATTAACCGTGCAAAAGAAGGAGCCAAACAGTTTAGTGGTTCAAGTGGAGGTCGACCTACTCATTTACCTTGTAAACATTAACTAATGAGGCAAGCAGCTCAGGCAACTAACCGTATTGGCTTCCTAAAAGAAAAAAAGCCAGCGCCTCACATTTTTTGCGTGTGTGTGTATTAGTGGTCTAAACTTCCTCCAGCACCGTCACATGCGGGCTTTGATGAGCTCCTCGGGGACTTGTTGCAAACGTGATTAGTTTAGGATCAACACAGCCTGGTAGGCTGGGCGGGGGAGGGGCTGAAAGCTTGATCTAGGTGCAGTGAAGCAGTCAAGCTTTCATTCATGGAAGCTGGAAATTGAGGTCTGACAATACAAGGTGTTAAAACTCACACAGAAATCACAATAGCCTGATGCATCAAATGAACAAAAGGCTACAGCTTTCTTCATTAAGGCAGCGTCTGGGATCCTCTCGGATGTAAGTTCGAGCCCTTATCACGGGCCTTGTGGATTTCTTTTAAGGTGTTAAGATGGCAGGTCTGCTGACCGCAAGATGTGTTGTTCTATATTCTTAGGAATTTTGATTTTAGTAATGATAGTTGAGGGGAATTGTTTTGGCTTGTTTGTTATGTACCATCATGTCCATCCTGAGGGCGGTAGTGGACCCCATACCGTCCCGGGGGCAGGGGCGTGTGTGCGCGTGTGCGTGTGCGTGTGCGTGTGCGTGTGGGTGTGTGTGTGTGTGTGTGTGTGTGTGTGTGTGTGTGTGTGTGTGTGTGTGTCATAGCGTGTAATGTACCCTCCGGGAGGCCTAACACCGTCTTGAAACACACACACACACACACACACACACACACACACACACACACACACACCACACACACACACACACACACACACACACACACCTATGATCACCACATACAAGATTCTGAGAGGAATTGATAGGGGTAGATAAAACAGGATATTTAACAAAAGGGGCACACGCACTAGGGGACACAGGTGGAAACTGAGCGCCCAAATGAGCCACAGAGATATTAGAAAGAACTTTTTTAGTGTCAGTGTGGTTAGCAAATGGAATGCATTAGGCAGTAATGTGGTGGAGGCTGACTCCATACACAGTTTCAAGTGTAGATATGATAGAGCCCATTAGGCTCAGGAAACTGTACACCTGTTGATTGACGGTTGAGAGGCGGGACTAAAGAGCCAGAGCTCAACCCCCACAAGCACAACTAGTTGAGTACACACACACAGTCACCACTCATCTTTACGATCTATTTTTCACTTATGCTAAGCGCTCCAAGCGGCGAATGGCTGAATTATGCATCTCCAGGCCCGCCTTTTATTTATGATTGCGTGAATGCAGTCGAGTGTTTAATAAATCGGAGTCGAGGAGCCGGAAAAATAATACACTCCGGCCCATGTTTTTCCTCTTAACAATGTTCAAGAATACATTAGATAATACATTAGTTAATACATTTGATCTGTCCTAGTGGACTGAGCTTCGGCCCTGAATAACAGGAAGCGTAAAAATGATCTACACATTGTTTCAGGGGAAGTGATCTTGCCCAGCTTTGCAAGATGAACACTGAGGGGTATGGGAGTGTCACTGGTTAGTCAGGGGGGGGGGGGTTGGCCCCAGTGCCACACTTTCAGAAATACCGGCATTTACAGCGCCCATGCGATTAAGTCTGAAATAACGGTTGTGTTTTATGTAGAGTTATTTAGCAGTTTCAATGGTTGGTAATAATTTTTGCACTGGTGGTGTAGTGGTGTTATTGTCGTGGTGGTGATATAGTGGCGTTATTATTGTGCTTGTGGTATAGTGTAGCATGCAAATGAGGTAGAGGTTTAGTGGTGCTCACCTAACTATGACTTAGAGGGGATTTCTATCAGGGGGAAAGCGCCAAGTCATTACGACTATATAGCACTTGGAGGGGGTCAGGATAAGGATTTGGGATGGGACGGGGAAGGAATGATGCTCAACCACTTGGACGGTCGGGGATTGAACGCCAACCTGCATGAAGCGAGACCGTCGCTCTACCGTCCAGCCCAAGTGGCTGGGTGACTTAGAGGGGAGTGAAGTCCAGCTCCTAATGCCCTACTGCGTTAGTGAATGTCTTGACACATCTACTCCCACACACTTCTCCTCTGTCCCCCACTCACACTGTCCCCCCCACACACACTGTCCCACCCCCCACTGTCCCCCCACACACTGTCCCACCCCCCACTGTCCCCACCCCCACTGTCCCACCCCCCCTCTGGTTCACCCTACTGATAGTTCCTATACACACCGGGTTAAATGTACACTGCAATCATTATTTTGAAGTGCACATTTCTAGAGAGTTTTTGTGGATTTAGGCGAAAGATTTATTATTGATTAAGATTTGAGGATTTATTCAAGTGGGGGTTGTACAATCAGACTGTTGTGGGTAGAGTATGGTAGCGATAAATGTTGCTCAAGCAATATTCAGTAAACCAGGAACGTCTGCCTGCATCCTCTCTTCAAAGATCAGACTTTACGAGCTAAACAGCCTTGTGATTGAAAACAATATTTGTCATATTATTTTAATGTAGCCCGGGCCGGGCTTTGGAAGTAGAAGAACTCTCAGAACCCCATCCAGGTACAATCCAGGTAACTCAACACTCTCCTAAACTGCTAATTTACGAGTCTGAGGTATTCTGGTTCTTATACACAAGTGTCTATCACCATGCACAATACTGCAGACGCAAGTGACAGGATGAACACACCAACGGTTTTCTTCCTATTGGGGAGTGTTGTACATGCTGCTATGGCGGTGTGTTCACTCACAAGATGAGTGACGCTGCCCAATACTGTCACTATGGCGGTGTGTCCACTCACAAGATGAGTGACGCTGCCCAATACCGTCACAATGGCGGTGTGTTCACTCACAGGATGAGTGACGCTGCCCAATACTGTCACTATGGCGGTGTGTCCACTCACAGGATGAGTGACGCTGCCTAATACTGTCACTATGGCGGTGTGTTCACTCACAGGATGAGTGACGCTGCCCAATACTGTCACTATGGCGGTGTGTCCACTCACAGGATGAGTGGCGCTGCCCAATACTGTCACTATGGCGGTGTGTCCACTCACAGGATGAGTGACGCTGCCCAATACTGTCACTATGGCGGTGTGTCCACTCACAGGATGAGTGACGCTGCCCAGTACTGTCACTATGGCGGTGTGTCCACTCGCAGGATGAGTGACGCTGCCCAATACTGTCACTATGGCGGTGTGTTCACTCACAGGATGAGTGACGCTGCCCAATACTGTCACTATGGCGGTGTGTCCACTCACAGGATGAGTGGCGCTGCGCAATACTGTCACTATGGCGGTGTGTCCACTCACAGGATGAGTGACGCTGCCCAATACTGGCACTATGGCGGTGTGTCCACTCACAGGATGAGTGGCGCTGCCCAATACTGTCACTACGGCGGTGTGTCCACTCACAGGCTGAGTGACGCTGCCCAATACTGTCACTATGGCGGTGTGTCCACTCACAGGATGAGTGGCGCTGCCCAATACTGTCACTATGGCGGTGTGTCCACTCACAGGATGAGTGGCGCTGCCCAATACTGTCACTATGGCGGTGTGTCCACTCACAGGATGAGTGACGCTGCCCAATACTGTCACTATGGCGGTGTGTCCACTCACAGGATGAGTGGCGCTGCCCAATAAACTCGCCCCTCGGGGCAAAATTAAAAATAAAAAAAAATGCATACACCCTCCCTTTATTATTCACATAAATCGGGAATGTCAGACCTAAATCTGGATGAAGAACACAAGTGAATAACACGGCTGAAATAACAACACGAACCGAAACACAAAAGCGGAAACGTTTTGGCAATGTTTCGAGGGGTGCCAGACGGACCGAAACGTTGCTGTGTTAAATGAACAAATCGACAAGGGCCGCGTCTACGGGCTCACCATAGCCCGTGCTACTTGGAACTTTTTGTTCCAAGGAGCGAATCTTAAACAACAACAAGGGCCGTGACGAGGATTCGAACCTGCGTCAGGGAGCTTTCCGTGAGTCCGGGATACACCGCTATACTAAAAAAAAAATCCAAATCCGTCAATACAAAAATTGAAAACCAAAACCAAACCCGCCAAAAAATAAAATCCAAAACATGACAATAACAAAAAACATATCAGCAACAAACAAAAATCCAAATCAGGCACAAAAAAAAGCCAAATCCGGCAAAAAAAAAAGCAACAACATTGCAAATCCGCAAATTGTTTAAATGTTGAAGGTGAACATGTTCATTATAACGATAAGAAAAAATACGCCAGAAAAAGAACAGTAACGAGGAGTATTGTTCACCATGAGAGGAGCAGCAGCTGTAAAAGTAGCAGTTAAAAGCACTGGTAGTTGCTACAGAGGGATCGCTAATGTTTAGCGGCGATGCGAGTATACGCTAATGTTAGCAGTGATACGAGTAGGAACGCTAATGTTAGCGGCGATGCGAGTATTACCACTAATGTTAGCAGTGATACGAGTAGGAACGCTAATGTTAGCGGCGATGCGAGTATTACGCTAATGTTAGCAGTTGTAACACCCATGACCCCCCCCCCTTAGAGTTCACACCCAGGGAAGCCTTCTCCAAGAGGTCAGCCCAGATGACCTCCGGATTATCCTGTATGTTGATTAAAAAATCCCTTGGTTAGTCTTAGTCAGCTAGTTTCAAGTATGTAATATTTCATGATACGCTTGTCAAACATTGCAGTGGAATTAGACCCCAGATTCTTATGTGTAATCATCCAGGGATCTCCCCCTTTTAGCCAGGTCAAAGGTCAGTCACAAGTAATTAATAACTCCTCTCTTGAACAGTGTATGGTGAATGTCAAACAAGCTTAATGAAAATTCTTGAGTGTTTCCGCACGTGTGGCCGACTCTTACATTCTTGGTGTAGGTAACAACAGCAAATCTCCCCTCCCCCCTTGTGAGGTGTATATATTGGTCCTGTAGAGATTTAGAGACAGAGTGCGGGACACGGGGTCGAGAGAGGGTCTGTGAAGAACATCCCAACCAGGGAGAGACAGAGTGAATCCACAGGATGGAGAGACAGAGGTCTTAAGGTAAAGTGTGATCTCTGAGGGTTTTGTTCCATGTCTAAATTTCTTAACTATTGGCCAGTGTTAGAGTAGGATTTATAGTGGTGTTTAGTATAATTTGGTTCTCAATAAACATTTGTTAAATTTCCCGTCTGTGTCAATTGTTGAATTCTCTTAGCCTTTTGGATATAGTGGCTGACAACCGTCCCATAATTAATGACAGTTATAGAAAGTACTCTCCAAGTCAAGCAATGTTTCTTGCCTCGTTGCTTGATATAGTCTCAATGGTCAAAGCAGGATGGTGGCAGCGTATTAATCCTGTGTAGCATTTCCTTGATGGCAGTGTACCTTTGGTTCCGGTGTAACCATCATATGTCAGCTCATATTACAGTGTTCAATAACAGTGTTACCAAGTGCAACTGATAGGAAGTGTTACTCAGGATAAGAAGTAGTAGTGTTTACATTATTACTTTAGTACTTATAGTATAGAGGTGTTACACAGTGATACGAGTAGGAACGCTAATGTTAGCGGCGATGCGAGTATAACGCTAATGTTAGCGGCGACACCATCATCAGCATCACCAACAAGAGTAGTGGTGATGGCACTGGTTAGCAACAAGCCGCGCCTGAGGCCAGGAGTCAGGGTTCCCACGCCAGCCCAACTGACTCTGCATTTCCATATATGTTGTGTTCTTAATTGTCTAAAATTATAGCTGTGAGCTCGGGGTGGCGAGTCCCTGACCGCAGACGTGTTGCCAATTCAACTGTGGTGTTGTGTCTTGTTCGTAGTGCCAAGTTGTGGCACCACTGGCACCCGCGGAGAGTGTAACCGCAAGATGCGTGGCCTTGGCACACTGAACTAGTGATTGGCATGTTGGTAAACTGATCTGCCTTTGAATCGACTTGAGAATGGTCCAGGACGGACCGAAACGTCGTCGTCCCTTCACCTTCTAGTGTGTGGTCTGGTCAACGTAATCCCACTCGAATTGAGAATGGTCCAGGACGGACCGAAACGTCGTCGTCCCTTCACCTTCTAGTGTGTGTGGTCTGGTCAACGTAATCCCACTCGAATTGAGAATGGTCCAGGACGGACCGAAACGTCGTCGTCCCTACACCATCTAGTGTGTGGTCTGGTCAACGTAATCCCACTCGACTTGAGAATGGTCCAGGACGGACCGAAACGTCGTCGTCCCTTCACCTTCTAGTGTGTGGTCTGGTCAACGTAATCCCACTCGAATTGAGAATGGTCCAGGACGGACCGAAACGTCGTCGTCCCTTCGCCTTCTAGTGTGTGGTCTGGTCAACGTAATCCCACTCGAATTGAGAATGGTCCAGGACGGACCGAAACGTCGTCGTCCCTTCACCTTCTAGTGTGTGGTCTGGCCAACATACTTCAGCCACGTTATTGAGACTCATCGCCTGCATCTGAAGGTTGGCAGCGGTAGTGAGGCAGGCAGGACCAAAATGGTGAAGCACCATCCTGGTCCCAAGTTGCGTGACTTGACACTTGATCTTATTAGTGGTGATGTAGTCCATACCACTCACCAGTTGTACATATTTTGCAAGTTTGTCGTTTTAAATTGTTAGATTCTACCATAAAATATAGAATTGGGAAGGAAATACCATTTATAGGGTTTTCCCACAGTCGGGAGATGATGTCTTGCTTATCGAGGACTTCCTAGGAATGAATGAAATCAACTATCAGGGGTAAGCGCCAAGTCATTACGACTATATAGCACTGGGAAGAGTGTCAGGATAAGGATTGGGATGGGACGGAGGATGGGAAAGGAATGGTGCCCAACCACTTGTGGACGGTCGGGGATTGAACGCCGTCCTGGATGAAGCCAGACCGTCGCTCTACCGTCCAGCCCAAGTGGTTGGGACGGTCCTCCTAGGAAGGGAAGGGAATTATCAGGAGAAAGCGCCAAGCCATTACGACTATATAGGATTGGGAAGGGTTATCTTGAGATGATTTCGGGGCTTTAGTGTCCCCGCGGCCCGGTCCTCGACCAGGCCTCCACCCCCAGGAAGCAGCCCGTGACAGCTGACTAACACCCAGGTACCTATTTTACTGCTAGGTAACAGGGGCATAGGGTGAAAGAAACTCTGCCCATTGTTTCTCGCCGGCGCCCGGGATCGAACCCGGGACCACAGGATCACAAGTCCAGTGTGCTGTCCGCTCGGCCGACCGGCTCTTTACCCAACATCTGCTACAGATATTAATGGTTATTATTCTAACAGTGTTAGGAAGCTGTGTTAGAACGAACTGTGGCTCGTAAATATTGGCCGTGGGACCTGTAATGTTACAGTGCTGTGTGACTGTTACGTAACAGTACTGTTACTGTTACGTAACAGTACTGTTACTGTTTGTGCCTGTAGCGTAACGGTGTGTCTCTGAACACTACATGGGAATGACTGCTGAAGAAAAAACGTAGTCAGCCTTGAACTACTGCTCCTTAAAAGTAATCAGGCTTGAACTACTGAAGAGCAGCCAGCCTCTAACAACTATTGCAGAAGGGTAGTTACCTTGAGGTTACCTGGAGGTGCTTCCGGGCTTAGCGTCCTCGCGGCCCGGTCATCGACCAGGTCGACCAGCTAAGACATAACTGCTCCTGCAGACCTGTTAGGCTGGAACTGCTGCTTCTAAAGAGCTGTCAGCCTTGAAATACTGCTGCTGAAGGGTAACCAGATTGCTCTCAAATACCCTTCTGGGGGGTTTGGGGGGGTTGGGACATTACAACCCCTCCTCCATACTAGTTACCCCTCTCTGGGTCGTGACCTGACCACCTCCTCCACCTCTTCCTCCGGCTCTCTCAAAAGTCATGTTTACCCAATCTTTACACGTGACATATGGAGTTTATTAACCTTCCACTCTACGTCCTTCGACTACGAAGTCGAAGAGCAGTCGAAGCAGTCGAAGCTTTAGTACATATATAATATATATATATATATATATATATATATATATATTATATATATGTATATATATATATATATATATATATATATATATATATATGTATATATATATATATATATATATATATATATATATATATATATATATATATATATATATGCTAAACGCGTTTTCGGCTTAACTCGCCATCATCAGAGCAAAGTAGAATAAAGGATATGGAATAAGTAGAAAGGAAAATGTGGTTTTTCCGCATACTTAGATCAGTGTTCTTGTGATCATTGTTGCACATATATATATNCCCTGTATGGCTAACCATCCTAGTTAGTCACTGGCAAATTGGCCTGCACTGGCAAATTTTGGGTACACTGTGAGGATATCTTCAAGAATACGAGAGTGAATGAAGTAATTGCAAAGCTCCAGGTACCTCATGCCAACGGGTCTGAAAGGTCTCATAACTGGCCATTCGGTGATGTAGTGTGGGAGATCGTGCCGCAGTTCCTGCTCACAGAGTTTGCACCTGGAGTGCTCAGGATTGGGAGATCCGTCACCTGTAGCCACCTGCCACAGGTAACGGTAACCCAACCTGATCCTGGCAACCACTGTGTCGCACAGTCTGGTCCACGTTTTGTGCTGCCCATAGATATAGGTTTCAGATCTGAACAAATCATAGCCTTTTATACTGGTGATTTCAGGTCGTTGGGAGTCAGTAATTCTTTTCCTATCAGACCTGAGTGTTTGGACCAATACAGTTTTGACAGCAGAGATGGGGATACCTAGATCTAATTCAACTTTATCTTTGTTACACGCTAATTTGGCTGCAATGTCTGTCTCATTATGATGGGTTATATTTATGTGTGAAGGTATCTATACAAAGGAGATTCGAGACCTTTTACTCTGTGCATCAATTAGGTCATTTATAATTGGGAGTATGAGGTTCTTGCTATTGATCTTCCAAGAGAAGTTTTCGATTGCTTGAAGAGCAGACTTTGAATTTGAAATGTAATATTATGAACAGATGATGAAACTCTATGGAGTCGGTGCCAAAAATTTCATCTCCACCGACTTCATATAGATCCCCCAGAATGCTTTCAGATACTTTTTAGAAACAATACGCGCCAGTGAGGGAGTCCAGTTGCTACCACAAGCAGATGTAACCACCAATCTGTGTTTGTGTTAAAATCACACATGTTGACAATGGCTCAAGGCCATTTGCGTCTCCCAGATCAGCTTGCCTTTCCACTCTTTGTGGCAAGTTATTGGTTCTTCCTGGGTGCCGTTAGGGCAGCGAATTAGCTTTAACATTTAGAAGTTACAGCCCCGCTCCTGTGCCAGGTCAGCCCACTACGGGCTCACCATAGCCCGTGCTACTTGTTACAGCCCCGCTCCTGTGCCAGGTAAGTCCACTACGGGCTCACCATAGCCCGTGCTACTTGCTACAGCCCCGCTCCTGTGCCAGGTAAGTCCACTACGGGCTCACCATAGCCCGTGCTACTTGTTACAGCCCCGCTCCTGTGCCAGGTAAGTCCACTACGGGCTCACCATAGCCCGTGCTACTTGTTACAGCCCCGCTCCTGTGCCAGGTAAGTCCACTACGGGCTCACCATAGCCCGTGCTACTTGTTACAGCCCCGCTCCTGTGCCAGGTAAGTCCACTACGGGCTCACCATAGCCCGTGCTACTTGTTACAGCCCCGCTCCTGCGCCAGGTAAGTCCACTACGGGCTCACCATAGCCCGTGCTACTTGTTACAGCCCCGCTCCTGTGCCAGGTAAGTCCACTACGGGCTCACCATACCCCGTGCTACTTGTTACAGCCCCGCTCCTGTGCCAGGTAAGTCCACTACGGGCTCACCATAGCCCATGCTACTTGCAACTTTTTGTTCCAAGTACCGAATCTTAAACAACAAAATGTAACATTTATGTAATGTGAGATGGCGCGCGTGTGTAAAAGGGATTCAGTGATATCTTGCCAGGGTTCCGATTTCCAACCAATGGAAAGATACGATTAAGATAACCTGATGGAGATGGCGCTGGGTCTCCCCTTGAGGAGATAAAAGCCCCAAAAGTGATATCTTTTATTTGTTACCCATTTACCAATTATTAAACCCAGTTTCTTTCCCTAAAGTTGCTATATCTCGAGGTAGGTCCATCTGTCCCCCTCCCCCAGGTCACCCCCCCCCCTGCCAAGGAAGATTCATCTTGGGACCCACATAAGGAGACCACCTCGGAAAAAGGTCAGTCACCATGATCTTACATTTTCTCACTGATCGTCATACATAATACTCACTATATACAAAGAACACATACTTAGTATATACAAAGAACACATACTCAGTATATACAAAGAACACATACTTAGTATATACAAAGAACACATACTCAGTATATACAAAGAACACATACTTAGTATATACAAAGAACACATACTTAGTATATACAAAGAAGAAGTCTCAATAACTCTGCTGAAACTCAATCCACACACACACATGCCTGGGTAATCATTCTAATTGGAATGATTATGTTAATTTTATATATATTTATATATAATTTTATAAAATATTGGAAAAGCTGGTACAGCTCTTAACACTGATTCCTATAGTAGCATTCCTATAGTAGTCTCGGTCATATAATGAACTTTACGATGATATAAACATGAACCATCGGCTACCATCTGACTAAATAAACTCTAAAACAATTTTATTTTTCTTTCAGTATGGAAGTTTCTTTCGGCTCCTATACTGATGGTCCCCAGGACTATATGCAATTGAAAACTCACACCCCAGAAGTGACTCGAACCCATACTGCCAGGAGCACTCTGCTGGCGTACAGGACACCTTAACCACTCGACCAACACGACACAAAAGTCTTTCAACTTTTTTTTTTACAATGATACGTAACCGGTGAGAGAGGGGATAGAAGGAGAAAAGAGGTAGAGAGAAATAGGGAAAGAGGGAGGGAAGAGAGTGGAAGCAAGAGGTAGAGAGGGGTGGTGGGGGGGGGGAATAGTAGACAGAGAGAAGTGAGAGATAAAGGGAGATGGGAGAGATAGGTAGACCCGGGTACTACAGGTTACCTCAGCTGGTGTGTGTGTATTTTTACTATGTGTACCTGCAGAATCGAGCTATTAGCTCTTGGACCCTGCCTTTCTACCTAATATATTTTCCACTATATGTGTACTATATATATTTATCTCTAACACACACAATCCCCAGGAGGCAGCCTGTGACGCCCAGGCAGCTATTTACTGCTGGGTGAACAGAGTATCAGGTGAAACAAACCCTACCCATTATAGTTTCAACCTCGGCTGGGAATCGAACCCGAGCCCATATGACCATACTACCCCGCCGCGCTATCCACTCAGCCTCTAGGCCATCTGCAACGTGTAAGACTAAGCTGCCTACTTAGTCTTACAAAGTGGAGCTTCAGGATCAAGGTGGGAGTCTCTCTTCTCTCCAGGTAATCCTGTGGACGGCGCTGTCTCCTTGCCCGAGGCAGTGGACAGGTGGGCAGACAGGGAGGATAGGGGGGGAGGGGGACAAGGATGGGAAGGGATTTGTCTCAACATGTCTCAACTTCCTAACTTCTCAGCCAAGACAACAAGAACAGAGGAACACGACGGCTGGGAGAAATGCCAGCTTTATTTGTACCACAACGCTGAAATTCGAGTGTGTGTGTGTGTGTGTGTGTGTGTGTGTGTGTGTGTGGTGTGTGTGTGTGTGTGTGTGTGTACTCACCTAGTTGTACTCACCTAGTTGTGCTTGCGGGGGTTGAGCTCTGGCTCTTTGGTCCCGCCTCTCAACCGTCAATCAACAGGTGTACAGGTTCCTGAGCCTATTGAGCTCTATATATCTACACTTGAAACTGTGTATGGAGTCAGCCTCCACCACATCACTTCCTAAGGTGTGTGTGTGTGTGTGTGTGTGTGTGTGTGTGTGTGTGTGTGTGTGTGTGTGTGTGTGTGTGTATGTGTATATATTCACCTATTTGTGCTTGCGAGAGCTGAGATCTGCTCTTTCGGCCCGCCTCTCAACTGTCAATCAACTGTTACTAACTACTATTTTTTCCACACACACACACCAGGAAGCAGCCCGTGACAGCTGTCTAACTCCCAGGTACCTATTTACTGCTAGGTAACAGGGGGCATTCAGGGTGAAAGACCCTCTGCCCAGTTTTGTTTTCTCGCCGGCGCCGGGAATCGAACCCCGGTCCACAGCATTACGTATCCAGCGTGCTGCCCACTCAGCCACCAGCGCTCAGCCACTGTATGCGTGTGAAGGGGGGGGATGAGCTCTAGCTCTTAATTCCCTACTTATTGACCTTGTATTGTGGATGGAGGTGGCTTCTAGAACTTCCTTCAGGGCATTTCACTTCTTGACCAGGGAGCTGCCAGCTCTATGGTGGTGCTTCAGGGAGCTGCCAGCTCTGTGGTGGTGCTTCAGGGAGCTGCCAGCTCTGTGGTGGTGCTTCAGGGAGCTGCCAGCTCTCTGGTGGTGCTTCAGGGAGCTGCCAGCTCTGTGGTGGTGCTTCAGGGAGCTGCCAGCTTTGTGGTGGTGCTTCAGGGTGCTGCCAGCTCTGTGGTGGTGCTTCAGGGAGCTGCCAGCTCTGTGGTGGTGCTTCAGGGAGCTGCCAGCTCTGTGGTGGTGCTTCAGGAGCTGCCAGCTTTGTGGTGGTGCTTCAGGGAGCTGCCAGCTTTGTGGTGGTGCTTCAGGGAGCTGCCAGCTCTGTGGTGGTGCTTCAGGGAGCTGCCAGCTCTGTGGTGGTGCTTCAGGGAGCTGCCAGCTCTGTGGTGGTGCTTCAGGGAGCTGCCAGCTGTGTGGTGCTTCAGGGAGCTGCCAGCTCTGTGGTGGTGCTTCAGGGAGCTGCCAGCTCTGTGGTGGTGCTTCAGGGAGCTGCCAGCTCTGTGGTGGTGCTTCAGGGAGCTGCCAGCTCTGTGGTGGTGCTTCAGGAGCTGCCAGCTCTGTGGTGGTGCTTCAGGGAGCTGCCAGCTCTGTGGTGGTGCTTCAGGGAGCTGCCAGCTCTGTGGTGGTGCTTCAGGGAGCTGCCAGCTCTGTGGTGGTGCTTCAGGGAGCTGCCAGCTCTGTGGTGGTGCTTCAGGGAGCTGCCAGCTCTGTGGTGGTGCTTCAGGGAGCTGCCAGCTCTGTGGTGGTGCTTCAGGGAGCTGCCAGCTCTCTGGTGGTGCTTCAGGGAGCTGCCAGCTCTGTGGTGGTGCTTCAGGGAGCTGCCAGCTCTGTGGTGGTGCTTCAGGGAGCTGCCAGCTCTGTGGTGGTGCTTCAGGGAGCTGCCAGCTCTGTGGTGGTGCTTCACGGTGCTGCCAGCTCTGTGGTGGTGCTTCAGGGAGCTGCCAGCTCTGTGGTGGTGCTTCAGGGAGCTGCCAGCTCTGTGGTGGTGCTTCACGGTGCTGCCAGCTCTGTGGTGGTGCTTCAGGGAGCTGCCAGCTCACACACCGACCATGCACTTAGTGTATCTACCATGCACGGTAGATACTTGACCTGGTAGATATTTCCCTAATGGTAGAAAAAGAGAGATGACATCACCTCAAAACAAAACAAAAATCATGTTTATAAAAGTACTTTTTTTGCATTTTCACAGCATAACAAAAAAATTTTTAATCGCAATAAACAAATAAGTTTACATCAGCTTTTTATTTTTGAACCAATCAATTGTCAGAGGCAAATTTCATTTAAAAGATGACAAAGTAAATATTGCAATAGATTGCAGCTGCAAATATAACAAAAGACATTTCAAGCTATATAAATGGTCAAACTTTTAATTGAAATTAATATTAACGTTTCCCAAAGCAATTCGCGTTATATAGCGATTCAAATATACTTTTTTATCAGAAATATGACGAGGTGTAACCTTGCGGTGAGTTGATATATTTTGAGTGTTAACAACTGACGAGTCTGTTGATGGAAGTCTGATGAATAGTTGAAAATCGTCTGTATGGTGTATGTAGAATGTTAGTCAGCTGGTGTAGACTCATCAGCTCATGAGAAACCACCTGCAATGCCAGCTTAGACTGGTGGCACACTACTACCAGCTCCACCAAACATTGAAGCTCGTACATAAAAAAAGGGCTGCATTTCTCACGACAATTGCTAGCGTCATCAGAGCATGATAGGGTTGTGAAGCCAGTGCAGGTCTGCAGGAGCGGACACCACACGGGACTAGTCATGGGGATAATGGAGTTTGAGATGAGGTGGTCAGAGATAGAGATAAGGTACATAACTCCCCATATATTCTTTTAGAATCTTCTAGACACTATGGTCCTGCGTCCTCCCACAATGCTTGCTTACAACCCGCTACTTACGACTCCTAATGCAATATATGGCTCTCAGCACACTCATTCAGACCCCCGAATGTGGAAAGTATATATGCTTTAGCAGCAATAACAGTTATACAAACCAGCTAACGTGAGACATCAGCAAACGCATCCGCTCTCAGCCGCGCCAAGAGTCACTGCTTTTGGGCGCCTCGCTTGGATTGGCGCCAACCTGTCTGTCTGAAAGGGGATACCAGCCTATTTTATATACACCAGTATAACATCTAACTCTGTAACTTCTTGCAACTCTTTATTTACTGTTTGACAATTCCTGTCGTCATATTAATGCGCCGCCAGTCGTGGGGGTGTTTGTGGTTTGTAGTTAAATTTAAATTCTAACTGCTAAATTTAAAATTTAAATTTAAATTCAAACTGCTGACTCGGTGGGCGTGGCCGCTGACTCATGACGTCATAGAGGGCTGTCATACTGAATACTTATTTGATTGTAGGATTACAAGGTTCAGTCAGGCTTATAACACCACCCACACAAAAGCTACATATGATTTCCCCTGGAAAGTCACATATGAAATCCGTTCTCGAAAGCCACATATGATTCCCCTTCTCAAGAATCACATATAATACCCATTCTCAGATGCCATTTATGATAACTCCCTTTCAAAAGCCACATATGATATCACCTCAAAAGCCACACTGCGGTATATGCGAGGCTGGCTAACATCAGAACAGCCTTCAGGAACCTGTGTAAGGAATCGTTTAGAATCTTGTACACCACATACGTAAGACCAATCCTGGAGTATGCGGCCCCAGCATGGAGCCCGTACCTTGTCAAGCACAAGACGAAGCTGGAAAAAGTTCAGATGTATGCCACTAGACTAGTCCCAGAACTAAGAGGCATGAGTTACGAGGACAGGCTGCGGGAAATGCACCTTACGACACTGGAAGACAGAAGAGTGAGGGGAGACATGATCACTACCTACAAAATCTTCAGGGGAATTGACAGGGTAGACAAGGACAAACTATTCAACACTGGCGGTACGCGAACAAGGGGACACAGGTGGAAACTGAGTACCCACATGCGCCACAGGGACGTTAGAAAGAACTTTTTCAGTGTGAGAGTAGTTAACAGAAGGAATGCATTAGGCAGTGATGTGGTGGAGGCTGACTCCATACACAGCTTTAAATGTAGATATGATAGAGCCCAGTAGGCTCAGGAACCTGTACACCTGTTGATTGACAGCTGAGAGGCGGGACCAAAGAGCCAGAGTTCAATCCCCGCAAACACAACTAGGTGAGTATATTATAACCCAAGTTTCAAAAGCCACACACGATATCCCTCTCTAAAGCCACATATTATAACCCCCTCCCCTCTCTAAAGCCTCATACACCCTCCCCTCTCTAAAGCCTCATACACCCTCCCCTCTCTAAACCCTCATACACCCTCCCCTCTCTAAAGCCTCATACACCCTCCCCTCTCTAAAGCCTCATACACCCTCCCCTCTCTAAACCCTCATACACCCTCCCCTCTCTAAAGCCTCATACACCCTCCCCTCTCTAAAGCCTCATACACCCTCCCCTCTCTAAACCCTCATACACCCTCCCCTCTCTAAACCCTCATACACCCTCCCCTCTCTAAACCCTCATACACCCTCCCATTTACAAATTCCAATATTATGTTCGGCCGGCTATTCACGTTCAAACCTCTAAACTTAGGTCATGAGTATATTAATTTAAACTTTGACCTCTAAACCTAATATGGGTCTGAAGATTATAATGGATGCGGGTCAAAGGTCAATGTGAGAGAGGTAGAGGTGAGAGAAGGGGGGGGAGATGAATGAATAAAAAAAGTGATAGAAGAGGAATGAGTAAACACAGTGAGCATGATGGGTAAAGCAAATTAGAGAAGGGGAGAGCGTTGGTAAATAGGATCCGAAGCGGAGAGTGACCAGTAAACATGGAGAGTGCCAGGAATGGGGGAAATGGGTAAACATCGAGTGCCAGGAATGGGTAATGGGTAAACACAGTGCCAGGAATGGGGGACAAAACACAGTGCCAGGAATGGGGACAATAGATCAACACAGTGCCAGGAATGGGGGGCAAAACACAGTGCCAGGAATGGGGACAATAGATCAACACAGTGCCAGGAATGGGGACAATAGATCAACACAGTGCCAGGAATGGGGACAATAGATCAACACAGTGCCAGGAATAGGGACAATAGATCATCACAGTGCCAGCAATAGGGACAATAGGTCAACACAGTGCCAGGAATGGGGACAATAGGTCAACACAGTGCCAGGAATGGGGACAATAGATCATCACAGTGCCAGGAATAGGGGCAATAGGTACAAACACGAGCCTAAGAGGAGGGGGCAGCTGGGTGGTGTGTGTTGACTACACATAATTAACCAAGAGATAATGTCTATCATCTTACCTCAGTTTACCCTCAGTTTACCCTCAGTTTACCGTGGTTAGTTGTATGGGATTATACCAATCACCTTCAGCGGTTTACCTAACACTTGGTTAACCGCGGTTGGTTATACGGGATTAACCAAACAGCATCACTGGTTTACCTATCTTGAAATTCGCGCTGTTAACTACACAATTATTTAATTAAATAATTCAGCTTTTGTTTTTCATTATTGATTATATCACAATATTCTATTTAAATAATGCACAAACTTGCTTTCTCCACCAATTACTAATTGTTATTTTTTTATTATCTTGCTAATTATGGCAGACATTTTTTGTACTAAGTGTTCAATTAATTAAATTATTGCCTTCTGAGCAGCCACAACGTAGAAAATAAGGGTTACTAAAATGCATAATCCCAAGCCAACTAAGCTAACCAACCGAGGGACGCTGGTTCGAGCCCCACTACAGTGCCTTTGTAGACGTATTAAGAATATACGTATTAGTCTCCATATCTTAACACCCCTCCCCCAAAAAAAAAAATAAAAAACATGGGGATTGAACTCGAAACAAGAATAATTGTTTAATACCAGCTTGGGCCATTAATTTCCTACCCGCGCGTCTGGGCCTAGTAAGGGTAAAGAAAAATGTCCGCGGGGATATAAATTTCCCAAATTAATGCTAGGAGTAAAATATTTGCCCAACCGTTCAAAAATAAATGTTTTTTTTTTTTAATGGAAACAAAAGACAGAAAAGTTTTGTTTCCAAGTTTATTCAGCCCGGCTGCTGCTTTTTAAAGGTTGGCTGAATTGTATATTTGCAAAACTGTTTTGAACTGTTTGAACTGAAATAAAAAAAAATGCCCATTGAAAAATTATAAACTTTAACTCTCTGATTATCTGTATTACAATGAAATCTTTACTAAAACATCTAACGACACTGCTGTTAAAAGATGACAATGTTATATCGATGACAATTTTGTTATATCACTTGTGATAACAAAATTACTGATATGAATGTGTGTGTGTAAATGATTGTATATAACATTGTGAAATTAACAGTTGTGTAACTAGCTTCACAAGATTGTTACTTGCTTAGCTAAACGAACTATGGGGTTCAGTTCCTGAACCCATTATGTGCCTCTGTAACTCTCTCCACCCCCGCCCACGGGATGGGTATGGGGTCCACCACCACCCACGGGATGGGTATGGGGTCCACCACCACCCACGGGATGGGTATGGGGTCCACCACCGCCCACGGGATGGGTATGGGGTCCACCACCGTCCACGGGATGGGTATGGGTCCACCACCACCCACGGATGGGTATGGGGTCCACCACCACCCACGGGATGGGTATGGGGTCCACCACCACCCACGGGATGGGTATGGGGTCCACCACCGCCCACGGGATGGGAATGAGTTTCCCCTAACCTAACCTCTCCTAGGCCTAATGCTCGTTACCTTAACCCTAATATAGTATATACAAACGCTATATTAGGCCAAGGAGTATTTTGGGTCGTAGTTCGATTTTGTCCAGACGATAAACAAAAAGTGGCTTAATGACTGGTAGCCTATCAGCAAATATTAGTAGTTTGAACTATAAATACTTACTATAAGTAACTTTTTTTCAATAACTTTTTCAGTAACTTTTCAGTAACTTTTTTTCAACTCATTTCAGGAGAATGAGTAGGTATAATCACGCCATATAACGACTCGACCATCGGGAGTTGGCCCTAACGAGGCAGTCACTCATTTTTTAATTCAGATAAACCTCATTTCAGGTCACGTGGCCCAAGGATGTGGCCACGGTCCCCAAGGATGTGGTTACAGACCCCAAGGATGTGGCCACGGACCCCAAGGATGTGGCCACGAACCCCAAGGATGTGGCCACAGGGATTAACCGTGCAAAGGAAGGAGCCAAACAGTTTAGTGGTTCAAGTGGAGGTCGACCTACTCATTTACCTTGTAAACATTAACTAATGAGGCAAGCAGCTCAGGCAACTAACCGTATTTGGCTTCCTAAAAAAAAAGCCAGCGCCTCACATTTTTTGCGTGTGTGTGTGTATTAGTGGTCTAAACTTCCTCCAGCACCGTCGCATGCGGGCTTTGATGAGCTCCTCGGGGACTTGTTGCAAACGTGATTAGTTTAGGATCAACACAGCCTGGTAGAATGGGCGGGGGAGGGGCTGAAAGCTTGATCTAGGTGCAGTGAAGCAGTCAAGCTTTCATTCATGGAAGCTGGAAATTGAGGTCTGACAATACAAGGTGTTAAAACTCACACAGAAATCACAATAGCCTGATGCATCAAATGAACAAAAGGCTACAGCTTTTCTTCATTAAGGCAGCGTCTGGGATCCTCTCGGATGTAAGTTCGAGCCCTTATCACGGGCCTTGTGGATTTCTTTTAAGGTGTTAAGATGGCAGGTCTGCTGACCGCAAGATGTGTTGTTCTATATTCTTAGGAATTTTCAACTAATTCAACTATTCAACTAATGATAGTTGAGGGGGTATTGTTTTGGCTTGTTTGTTATGTGCCCTCATGTCCATCCTGAGGGCGGTAGTGGACCCCATACCTGTCCCGGGGGCAGGGGTGTGCGTGTGCGTGTGTGTGTGTGTGTGTGTGTGTGTGTGTGTGTGTGTGTGTGTGTGTGTGTGTGTGTGTGTCATGGCGTGTAATGTACCCTCCGGGAGGCCTAACACCGTCTTGAAACACACACACACACACACACACACACACACACACACACACACACACACACACACACACACCTATGATCACCACATACAAGATTCTGAGAGGAATTGATAGGGGTAGATAAAACAGGATATTTAACACAAGGGGCACACGCACTAGGGGACACAGGTGGAAACTGAGTGCCCAAATGAGCCACAGAGATATTAGAAAGAACTTTTTTAGTGTCAGTGTGGTTAGCAAATGGAATGCATTAGGCAGTGATGTGGTGGAGGCTGACTCCATACACAGTTTCAAGTGTAGATATGATAGAGCCCAATAGGCTCAGGAAACCTGTACACCAGTTGATTGACGGTTGAGAGGCGGGACCAAAGAGCCAGAGCTCAACCCCCACAAGCACAACTAGTTGAGTACACACACACAGTCACCACTCATCTTTACGATCTATTTTTCACTTATGCTAAGCGCTCCAAGCGGCGAATGGCTGAATTATGCATCTCCATGCCCGCCTTTATTTATGATTGCGTGAATGCAGTCGAGTGTTTAATAAATCGGAGTCGAGGAGCCGGAAAAATAATACACTCCGGCCCATGTTTTTCCTCTTAACAATGTTCAAGAATACATTAGATAATACATTAGTTAATACATTTGATCTGTCCTAGTGGACTGAGCTTCGGCCCTGAATAACAGGAAGCGTAAAATGATCTACACATTGTTTCAGGGGAAGTGATCTTGCCCAGCTTTGCAAGATGAACACTGAGGGGTATGGGAGTGTCACTGGTTAGTCAGGGGGGGGTTGGCCCAGTGCCACACTTTCAGAAATACCGGCATTTACAGCGCCCATGCGATTAAGTCTGAAATAACGGTTGTGTTTTATGTAGAGTTATTTAGCAGTTTTAATGGTTGGTAATAATTTTTGCACTGGTGGTGTAGTGGTGTTACTGTCGTGGTGGTGATATAGTGGTGTTATTATTGTGCTTGTGGTATAGTGTAGCATGCAAATGAGGTAGAGATTTAGTGGTGCTCACCTAACTATGACTTAGAGGGGATTTCTATCAGGGGAAAGCGCCAAGTCATTACGACTATATAGCACTTGGAGGGGGTCAGGATAAGGATTTGGGATGGGACGGGGGGAAGGAATGATGCCCAACCACTTGGACGGTCGGGGATGAACGCCAACCTGCATGAAGCGAGACCGTCGCTCTACCGTCCAGCCCAAGTGGCTGGGTGACTTAGAGGGGAGTGAAGTCCAGCTCCTAATGCCCTACTGCGTTAGTGAATGTCTTGACACATCTACTCCCACACACTTCTCCTCTGTCCCCCACTCACACTGTCCCCCCCCCACACACTGTCCCACCCCCACTGTCCCCCCCCCACACTGCCCCCCACACACTGTCCCACCCCCACTGTCCCCCCCCCCCAGTGTCCCACCCCCCTCTGGTTCACCCTACTGATAGTTCCTATACACACCGGGTTAAATGTACACTGCAATCATTATTTTGAAGTGCACATTTCTAGAGAGTTTTTGTGGATTTAGGCGAAAGATTTATTATTGATTAAGATTTGAGGATTTATTCAAGTGGGGGTTGTACAATCAGACTGTTGTGGGTAGAGTATGGTAGCGATAAATGTTGCTCAAGCTATATTCAGTAACCAGGAACGTCTGCCTGCATCCTCTCTTCAAAGATCAGACTTTACGAGCTAAACAGCCTTGTGATTGAAAACAATATTGTCATATTATTTTAATGTAGCGCCGGGCCGGGCTTTGGAAGTAGAAGAACTCTCAGAACCCCATTCAGGTTCAATCCAGGTAACTCAACACTCTCCTAAACTGCTAATTTACGAGTCTGAGGTATTCTGGTTCTTATACACAAGTGTCTTTCACCATGCACAAAACTGCAGACGCAAGTGACAGGATGAACACCCCNCACAATCTCCTTGAGAATGGTCCAGGACGGACCGAAACGTCGTCGTCCCTTCACCTTCTAGTGTGTGGTCTGGTCAACATACTTTAGCCACGTTATTGTGACTCCTCGCCTGCTCATGTTGGGTTATTTAAAGTATCTTTTTTTTCCCATACAGGAGTAATAATGATAATCACGTCCTGACTGCATGTGGAGACAGAGAGCTATACCTCGAGATGAAGAAGGGGAATGCGACCATAATCCTTTACTGAAGCAGTTTAAACATTTAACTGGGAAATACAGTTAATTTATTTTCAATTTAATACAGTTTACATTTAACCTGAGAATACAGCAGGACTCGAACAACTTCCCGTGGAAGGCAACAAACAGCAGTACTACTCAAACAACCAAACCAAACAACACCGCAACATACGTGAGCATCTTACCATTAACAAACTGGTGTCCTCTTACAGCAATAGGAACAGAACTGTAATAACAGCCTTGAACCAATACAAAAAACTTATCGCAATATCACTCATCGAAGGCCAGCCATCAAATCGATATAAGAAAAGCAGAGAGACTTTGAAAGCCACGCACTTAAGCTAAGTGGTCTTGTGATCGCCACCACCGGCGATTTTAAGATTACAGCTGTTCGTCCGTGGATATAATGCTTCACAACTCACGTCTACAGCTGTTCGTCCGTGGATATAATGCTTCACAACTCACGTCTACAGCTGTTCGTCCGTGGATATAATGCTTCACAACTCACGTCTACAGCTGTTCGTCCGTGGATATAATGCTTCACAACTCACGTCTACAGCTGTTCGTCCGTGGATATAATGCTTCACAACTCACGTCTACAGCTGTTCGTCCGCGATTATAATGCTTCACAACTCACGTCTACAGCTGTTCGTCCGTGGATATAATGCTTCACAACTCACGTCTACAGCTGTTCGTCCGTGGATATAATGCTTCACAACTCACGTCTACAGCTGTTCGTCCGCGATTATAATGCTTCACAACTCACGTCTACAGCTGTTCGTCCGTGGATATAATGCTTCACAACTCACGTCTACAGCTGTTCGTCCGTGGATATAATGCTTCACAACTCACGTCTACAGCTGTTCGTCCGTGGATATAATGCTTCACGTTTACCAAACCAGCTCTCACAGCAGCCCGACTTAATCAACGAAGGCCAAATGCTCGTTAATTCAGCCGCCAAACCCCTTGTTTATGAGTGAAAAGCTATTGAAACACGACTCATTACTGATGACGTTCGAATATTTCTCGAACAGTGTTTCGCTGACGACCTGTGTTCGAACCACAACGCTGTAAATGCTTCACCCACGTACTACAAATACAAATAATTGCCAACCGAATTTAAAACACTTGACCTACTCCTGAATATCCACATGGATAATGGTACTGGATATGCGCATAGATATCCACATGGATTCATCGGCTACCCCCAACGGGAGCCGGTGGCTGAGCGGACAGAACACTGGACGCGTGATCCTGTGGTCCGGGGTTCGATACCGGGCGCCGGCGAGAACAATGGGCAGAGTTTCTTTCACCCTATGCCCCTGTTACCTAGCAGTAAATAGGTACCTGGGAGTTAGTCAGCTGTTACGGGCTGGGGGTGGAGGCCTGGTCGAGGACCGGGCCGCGGGGACACTAAAGCCCCGAAATCATCTCAAGATAACCTCAAGATGGATGATTGTGTCTTTGAGGTCGACTGCGTGATGGACAAGCATTGCCTGAGGCCGGGTTGCCCACAGCCGTCTTCTCCTGCGTGCACTCACCTATATGTGCTTGTTTGTCGAGCTTCGGCTCATGGGCCCCTACCGATCAGTCGCTGGATTACGCTGAAACAGCGAGCCACCCCTCTTTTTGCTTATTTTCATATTAAACTCTTGAACATATGTATCGAGTTAAGACTCTACTACCTGTCCTGTTAGATCAGGTCGGCGTTCAATCCACGATCGTCCACAAGTGGTTGGGGCACCATTCCTTCCCCTGTCCCATCCCAAATCCTTATCCTGACCCCTTCCCAGTGCTATATAGTCGTAATGGCTTGGCGCTTTCCCCCCTGATAGTTTCTCCTCACACTGAACAAGTACCAACGTCGTGAGGTGTTGATATCAGTGTACCTACACACACACTAATAAATTCACCGGTGAATCCTCCCTTCTGAAACACTAAAGCTTCCGAATTTAAACTCATAATGGCATTACCCTCATCCTCTTACCCCGACTCGGTCCGGGAGATTACGGCAGATTGCGGGAGATTGCGGCATATTGCGATGCAAATGCGTATTTAGCATTTTCTGACATGTCCGCGAGTTGATCAGTTTACACAACACTTGCGGTGCTGGTTTAACTGCTTTCAGATGTAATTAATTTGTAGTCAATTATAAATGTTCCAGAGATGTGTATTTTAGAACTATGTACAAAGTGAACGAAATTGCAGAACGCTGCAAAAGGTCCTTAATGATGGAAGGACTCTAAAGCCATTGACAAAATGAGTGAGATCTCTGGAAACACAAGACATTCAGGCCTGCACGGCCGCTTCCAGTGGTGTGAGCTCTCCCCTCCACTGGTGTGAACTCTTCCCCTCCACTGGTGTGAGCTCTCCCCTCCACTGGTGTGAGCTCTCTCCTCCACTGGTGTGAACTCTTCCTCCACTGGTGTGAGCTGGCTTCTCCACTGGTGTGAACTCTTCCCCTCCACTGGTGTGAGCTCTCTCCTCAACTGGTGTGAACTCTCTTCTCCACTGGTGTGAACTCTTCCCCTCCACTGGTGTGAGCTCGTCTCTCCAGTCCCACCACACCCTGCGCTGGGTGTGGGGGGACTGGCTACCACGACGCCCCGAATGTCGAGGCCGCATCAGGACCAAGGCGAAAAATCGACTATTTTTTGGGATGCGCGTCTGGGGTTGTGTCAGCCCACTCCGGGGTACTGAAGCCTCCAGGGGACCCCGACTGTCTACGCAGACTCCCGGGGGACTGAGCGTCAAAACAGCTTCCAGGGGGGGATTGATTGCCTACACAGTTTCCAGTGGATTGACCATCAGCTGGAAGCTGCATTGACGGCTATCAATGCATTGGTAGCCGCAATAAATTGTGAAAATGAACTTTGGAGAGTTAATTTTTCAACTTCCTCAACAGTGAAGGAAACATAAGAAATATTGAGAAGATTCGTGTTAGAATAATTAATCTTACCGTTTCGGTAATATTTAGCAACAAATATATATATATATATATATATATATATATATATATATATATATATATTATATATATATATATATATATATGTATATATATATATATATATATATATATATATATATATAATATATATATATATATATAAAAGCTTGAACTCATGCAAAAAGAAGCCATGGCAATCATTCTTGGAATTCCAGTACTGCCAAAACATCGTATCAACGACAAGTAGCCATTGTGTTTCGGAATGGAAGCGACAGCTGAGCAGAGGAGTTGAATATTCCTCAGCATAATACTTGGACACACTCTGCAACACAACTGGAGAAAGTGTACCCACTTAAGACGCATCAGAAACGTGTGTCATAATAAACCCAACATGGTTTGAGTTAGGAAAATATTGTTCGCTAAATATAAAGTGTTCTTAAAAGATTTCCCCACTTTGCACCACCAAGATAACGTAAGTTTAGGAGTTTGTAAAAGTTAATATTTGATGAACTGGAGATTGATGTGTTCACACGTCTCAGTTTGGGGTTTAAAGTGTACACGCAGTTATGTTGTTGTTATAGATTCAGCTACTCGGAACAAGTTCCAAGTAGCACGGGGTATGGCGAGCCCGTAACTTACCTGGCACAGGAGCGAGGCAAGTAGCATGGGGTATGGTTAGCCTGTAACTTACGTGGCACAGGAGCGGTGCTGTGCACGCAGTTAAGGCGGCATGTTCATTCACAAGGTATAAGCGACGCTGCCAATAACTCGCTCTATGGGCCAAACGTTAAAGATCTAATTTCCACATTTTTTTTCCCCTTCTCTCTCCTCTTGTATCTCTATTTCTCCCATTCCTGTGTTCCTCTTTGTGTCCTCCTGCCTCTGCCCGTCACCAGTAATATGGCCTCCTGTCACCGTCACGTATTGTTAGCCCGTCAGCTGTCACGGCGCCTGGTGATATCGCATCACCATCAGAGGGTCCGGGGGACCAGACCAGGAATATGACCCAACACTCATCCCCAGGGAGTCACTAGAGGAGGTCCGCCATACCTACTGACCACTTTCCCCTCCAAGGGATCTCTTCCCTCCCCCTCTCGTCATGGACAGTGAGGGGATACCTTTTCCTACCTTGTGGTTACCTGGTGATCGTTCCAAGGAACAACGTCTCCGCGGCCTGGGCCCTGAGTAGGCCTCCTGATTGGTGGTCTGGTCAAGGAGACTTTTGGATGCCGCTCTTCGCTGCCTGACATATGCATCACAGCTAAGCTGATCATGAATACTTTGGAGGTGTTAATTGAGTTTTCTTTTGCACATTGAGAGGTCGGCCAGTTGTGCCTTTTATGTGTGACAGGAGTGTGTTGAAAAGTCTTGGGCCCTTGATCTGTCTTCGTACCTACCTTGAGGTTACCTTGAGGTGCTTCCG
Source organism: Procambarus virginalis (assembly GCA_020271785.1). Classification (NCBI taxonomy): domain Eukaryota; kingdom Metazoa; phylum Arthropoda; class Malacostraca; order Decapoda; family Cambaridae; genus Procambarus; species Procambarus virginalis. Next base: position 2,924,148 of record WNGS01039543.1, read on the forward strand.
GGGCTTAGCGTCCCCGCGGCCCGGTCGTCGACCAGGCCTCAACTGGTAGAGTTATCTTGCAGAGTACCTATTGCACCTCTGCTTTTCAACGGAGCTATTCTGCACATCCTGCCATGCCTTCTGGTTCCACGTGATGTTATTTCCATGTGCAGATATATGGAATCAGGCCCACTAGTATTTTCCAAGTGTCAATACTCATCTCTCCTGCCTGCACCCCAGAGCACATTCTAGACAAAACAGATTTAAAGATTTCAGTTGGTCCCAATAATTTTGATGTGTCACTGAGTGAATTCTAGCAGTAGAGGATCTTTGCACATTCACCAGGTTAGGAATTTCTCCCGTTTTAAATGGGGCTGATACTGTACAGCAATAGTCCACCCTAGAGAGCAGGGGGCTCCGTTACCCTCTAACACATCAACTAAGGGAAAGCGAGTAACTCTCCCCCCCTCCCATCACTCTGGGGATTAGGTAGAGAGAGACGTGCACGAAAGGAGCGCTTCTGACACTTCTGATGTGGACAGCTGCGTATTTATAAATATGGATCAAACGTCAACTTTCGTACGTTCTCGTAAAGCATTAATACGCGTTAATTATTCGTTACAACTACATAGAGTTTAGGACACCAACCAGCACAGGGAGCTTGGGACACCCTGTGAACAAGTGTTGCATGTCAATACCTAAATGCTGTATTTTTTTAGCTGTATTTTAAATGTATTTTTTTATTAACACATTTAGGTACAACTAGTGCACCTACCCTAGACTATATGAAGGGGAGAACAGTGTGTCAAAAAGCTAGCTACATGATGCTAAAATATCCCCATCACTACAATCCCATTTCCCATGGGTAAAAGTCCCCATCACACAGGATGGTTAGTCATACAGAGGCATGTGATAAGTAGTCTGCACTGGCAGACTCCGGGTGCATTATGAGGATATCATCAACACAAGAGTGAATAAGGCCGCAGTGATACTAAAAGTCCCCATCTCGCAGGATGGTTAGTCATACAGGGCCATATGTTTTACTAAACATATGGCCCTGTATGGCTAACCATCCTAGTTAGTCACTGGCAAATTGGCCTGCACTGGCAAATTTTGGGTACACTGTGAGGATATCTTCAAGAATACGAGAGTGAATGAAGTAATTGCAAAGCTCCAGGTACCTCATGCCAACGGGTCTGAAAGGTCTCATAACTGGCCATTCGGTGATGTAGTGTGGGAGATCGTGCCGCAGTTCCTGCTCACAGAGTTTGCACCTGGAGTGCTCAGGATTGGGAGATCCGTCACCTGTAGCCACCTGCCACAGGTAACGGTAACCCAACCTGATCCTGGCAACCACTGTGTCGCACAGTCTGGTCCACGTTTTGTGCTGCCCATAGATATAGGTTTCAGATCTGAACAAATCATAGCCTTTTATACTGGTGATTTCACGGTCGTTGGGAGGCAGTAAGTCCTTTTCCTATCAGACCTGAGTGT
>WNGS01039543.1:2983201-2994821 GCA_020271785.1 Procambarus virginalis
GCACGAGGGGTAAGTCACGATTAGTAGTATTGGAAGCATTAATCTCCATCTTTACGTGTGATTGGCCCATTTTAAGACTCCTGTGGAAAGCACCTCACCTCTTGTATATGGCTCTCTGTGTATTGCATGTAGATTTGTTGTGATCCCATCTGAGTTGCGTAGCTATTGTACGTGCATTGTCCTTCCAGTCTCGTTGCATACAAATGGTATATAAAATTACGGGACATGCTCATTCATTTAACATTTAAAAAATTAATTGTAATATATGTAAACATTTTAAGCCAGATTAAGTATGGTGATAAGTTTCATAATTATTTAGTTAGCACTATGGCATTATTTGTATTAGAAAAAATTGTCACAAAATTTTACATATACATATGCTAAAATTGCACCTCTAAATGTTCATGCAAAATATTTAATTCTGTAGAAATGGTATATGCTACAAGGTATCTACTGTTTCATTATTATTCAAAAATATTTATATAACACCAAATTCTGAATGCAGTATCACTCTTTGTTACACTAATTTTTAATACTGTGTTTGTATGTCAGATACTAAATAATTTCATACCACCGTTGAGTCTCTTTAATTAAACTGCTTGGGGCCAAACAAGTGCAAATCAAGAGTCAGTTCAATTTGCATTCATCTGTATATGTGGCAAAGAGCCACAGTTCTAGCCAAATATGGCATAACTTTATAAACATTATATATACCAAATTACTTTTTCATTTTTAATAGGATTTATGTTTAGAATTATATAAATCCTCTTCCATTTTGCTTGAATGGAACCCAATTCATTTGAAATCTGATTCAACAGAGGGCTTTTGATCCAGTTAATGCCAAAAGCAATGGGTTAGGTTTTTGTATAAATGAATAAATTCAGCTGTTTAGGATTTGTGATTGTGATTTTTGGATGCTTGCAGCACTGTTATTTACTGTTGTTCTGGCATAGCCAAGCTGTTGCTGCTACTGCTGCTGCCGAGTTATGGCACTGTCTTGGTTGATGCCTTTGGGATTTTGTCTTTGCCCAAGGCCTTTGTACTGGACTGTTTGTACGCACACGTACCTCTCATCCTGTAGCTACACTTGGGTAATTACACTTGTGTAATTACACAGGCAAGGCATGTAGTCTTGTTTGCATTATTCCACACAATTCTTTCTGGAGAGATTTTTACTTATTATTCTTTTTTTTTGTTAGTCCCTTACCCTTTCCTATCTTAATAGTAGGTATTAGTAATAATAAAAATAATAAAAATAATAATAAATATAATAATAATAATAATAATAATAATAATAATAATAATAATATAATAATGTTTATTCAGCTAAAAGTACATACAGTACATACAAAATGAGTTACAACAGAATGTTGGATTTCTAGATAGAGCTAGTATATATATACTATGCCTAAAGCCACTAATACGCACAGCGATTCAGGCAAAGTTAGTACTCGCAGCACAATTTGTAGTCCTATGACTGCTGGTCCAAACTGTCCTCTTACAAATTACAGCTGAATTTGGCCATTTACCCGTATGGCCATTTTTTGGATATTTTTTTCCCAAAATAGCAAGTTAAGGGTCCTCTGGTAGGTTAGGAGGGCAGGAAATTCTTCTAAAGTTTCAAAATGTCATAAAACCGTTAATTGAAAGTTTCCTCTCCTAACCTGAGTAAGCCGGAGGACCCAAACAGAAAACGGGACAGGACGTCACTTTCTTGAGCCGATTTCATTTCAAAGTGCATCCGTTTTTGGCCATAGCGCGCATACGAGGGAAAAGCAACTTTATTTTAAAAGAACGGGTTGGCTGGTCAGGGCAAGCAGCATGATGTTTTCATCTGTTGTCATCTTCGTGCCTCTTTGTTGGAAGCAAGATTAATTTCACACACAAGTGTGTGTTAGAGAGTGTCAAAGGTGCACCTTGCTTAGGCTTTACAAAGGATTTTCTGTTCCTCAAGAATATAAACAAGAAATTGATATTACTGTACTGTAAAAAAAGAAATCTGACCCCAATGATAGAACACTTCCTTGTATAAACCAAAATATTTTAAATCAACATTTTAATGCCTGGTTTGCACACCTGCTTTATATTTCAAACATGTGCTGGTCAAGAAAACAAAGAAATCTTTCTAATACTGGTAAAATGTGTTCTTTTTCCCACAAGAAACAAAAAATTGATTTTTCTGTGGTGGAGTGATAATATTTTGGGGTGACTCTACCAATTCTTGTTTACTCATGAAGTGAACGACGGAAGTTGTTGCGAATATTTTTTATTTTTTCCAATGTAACTGAAATAATGTTTTTCTTTTTCTTTTTTTGCAGTTATATTGTGGACTACTGTAGGGTGCTAAAGCTCTTGTATACTAAAATGTTAACTACATTGAACACAAATAATAATAATAATAATAATAATAATTCATTGTGTCAGGGAAAAGGAAGCCAGTGTATATTCATACACATTTGGGTTTTATCGAGATCCCCCCAACCCCGATCTTGCCCCTTTCCCCCAGGATGCAATCCCACAACACTCTGACTAACTCCTGAGTACCTACTTACTACTAGGTGAAAGAAAATGTGCCCAACCATTTGTCCCACCCAGGATTCGATCCCAAAATTCTCATTTGTGCATCAAGAACCGCACCAGAGTAAACTTGGTGACTCACTGTTGATGTCTTAAGCTTTTCTGCCCTCTCTAAGAGGAGAGGATGAAAATTGGGTTTTGATTGCTGTGCGAGCATCTTTAAGGCCTCTTCATCAGGGATACCTGCTGAGTCTATCCTTTCGAGGCATTCTCATGAGCTCTGTCTGCACTTCTGTGGTGAGCCTTCTTCCTCTTCTTCCGTGTGACAGGGAACTTCTGTGCAACTTTTTGGTAGGCATGGACTAGGAATGCCTGGACTTAACGAAATTTACCTGAGAACCACCATCTCGCTAGTGGCCTCGATGAAGACAAAGTCAGAGGCTTGTTACAAGTCCCACATTTGCCCTGATGATTTTGTCCAGCTGGGTTTTGAATCTCAGTAGTGTTTTGGCAGCTATGGCTTCAGCCAGTGGGTGGTTCCTTGGGTTTATAACCCAAAAGCATCTCCTGTTTTCTGTCCTACATTTTGGTTTTATTTAGCTTGAAGTCATTGCTCCTAGTTTGTTACATCTGACTTTTAAAATAATGAACAGTTTGGAGGATAGTGACCCAGACAACTTATTTAAAAAGTCAGATGTACAAACTAGGAGCAATGACTTCAAGCTAAATAAACCAAAATGTAGGACAGAAAACAGGAGATGCTTTTGGGTTATAAACCCAAGGAACCACCCACTGGCTGAAGCCATAGCTGCCAAAACACTACTGAGTTCAAAACCCAGCTGGACAAAATCATCAGGGCAAATGTGGGACTTGTAACAAGCCTCTGACTTTGTCTTCATCGAGGCCACTAGCGAGATGGTGGTTCTCAGGTAAATTTCGTTAAGTCCAGGCATTCCTAGTCCATGCCTACCAAAAGTTGCACAGAAGTTCCCTGTCACACGGAAGAAGAGGAAGAAGGCTCACCACAGAAGTGCAGACAGAGCTCATGAGAATGGCCTCGAAAGGATAGACTTCAGCAGGTATCCCTGATGAAGAGGCCTTAAAGATGCTCGCACAGCAATCAAAACCCAATTTTCATCCTCTCCTCCTTAGAGAGGGCAGAAAAGCTTAAGACATCAACAGTGAGTCACCAAGTTTACTCTGGTGCGGTTCTTGATGCACAAATGAGAATTTTGGGATCGAATCCTGGGTGGGACAGAAATGGTTGGGCACATTTTCTTTCACCTAGTAGTAAGTAGGTACTCAGGAGTTAGTCAGAGTGTTGTGGGATTGCATCCTGGGGAAAGGGGCAAGATCGGGGTTGGGGGGATCTCGATAAAACCCAATGTGTATGAATATACACTGGCTTCCTTTTCCCTGACACAATGAATTTTATTATTATTATTATTATTATTTGTGTTTCAATGTAGTTAACATTTTAGTATACAAGAGCTTTAGCACCCTACAGTAGTCCACAATATAACTGCAAAAAAAGAAAAAGAAAAACATTATTTCAGTTACATTGGAAAAATAAAAAATATTCGCAACAACTTCCGTCGTTCACTTCATGAGTAAACAAGAATTGGTAGAGTCACCCCAAAATATTATCACTCCACCACAGAAAAATCAATTTTTTGTTTCTTGTGGGAAAAGAACACATTTTACCAGTATTAGAAAGATTTCTTTGTTTTCTTGACCAGCACATGTTTGAAATATAAAGCAGGTGTGCAACCAGGCATTAAAATGTTGATTTAAAATATTTTTGGTTTATACAAGGAAGTGTTCTATCATTTGGGGTCAGATTTCTTTTTTACAGTACAGTAATATCAATTTCTTGTTTATATTCTTGAGGAACAGAAAATCCTTTGTAAAGCCTAAGCAAGGTGCACCTTTGACACTCTCTAACACACACTTGTGTGTGAAATTAATCTTGCTTCCAACAAAGAGGCACGAAGATGACAACAGATGAAAACATCATGCTGCTTGCCCTGACCAGCCAACCCGTTCTTTTAAAATAAAGTTGCTTTTCCCTCGTATGCGCGCTATGGCCAAAAACGGATGCACTTTGAAATGAAATCGGCTCAAGAAAGTGACGTCCTGTCCCGTTTTCTGTTTGGGTCCTCCGGCTTACTCAGGTTAGGAGAGGAAACTTTCAATTAACGGTTTTTATGACATTTTGAAACTTTAGAAGAATTTCCTGCCCTCCTAACCTACCAGAGGACCCTTAACTTGCTATTTTGGGAAAAAAATATCCAAAAAATGGCCATACGGGTAAATGGCCAAATTCAGCTGTAATTTGTAAGAGGACAGTTTGGACCAGCAGTCATAGGACTACAAATTGTGCTGCGAGTACTAACTTTGCCTGAATCGCTGTGCGTATTAGTGGCTTTAGGCATAGTATATATATACTAGCTCTATCTAGAAATCCAACATTCTGTTGTAACTCATTTTGTATGTACTGTATGTACTTTTAGCTGAATAAATTATTATTATTATTATTATTATTATTATTATTATTATTATTATTTATTATTATTATTTTTATTATTTTTATTTATTACTAATACCTACTATTAAAGATAGGAAAGGGTAAGGGACTAACAAAAAAAAAAGAATAATAAGTAAAAATCTCTCCAGAAAGAATTGTGTGGAATAATGCAAACAAGACTACATGCCTTGCCTGTGTAATTACACAAGTGTAATTACCCAAGTGTAGCTACAGGATGAGAGGTACGTGTGCGTACAAACAGTCCAGTACAAAGGCCTTGGGCAAAGACAAAATCCCAAAGGCATCAACCAAGACAGTGCCATAACTCGGCAGCAGCAGTAGCAGCAACAGCTTGGCTATGCCAGAACAACAGTAAATAACAGTGCTGCAAGCATCCAAAAATCACAATCACAAATCCTAAACAGCTGAATTTATTCATTTATACAAAAACCTAACCCATTGCTTTTGGCATTAACTGGATCAAAAGCCCTCTGTTGAATCAGATTTCAAATGAATTGGGTTCCATTCAAGCAAAATGGAAGAGGATTTATATAATTCTAAACATAAATCCTATTAAAAATGAAAAAGTAAATTTGGTATATATAATGTTTAATAAAGTTATGCCATATTTGGCTAGAACTGTGGCTCTTTGCCACATATACAGATGAATGCAAGTTGAACTGACTCTTGATTTGCACTTTGTTTGGCCCAAGCAGTTTAATTTAAAGAGACTCAACGGTGGTATGAAATTATTTAGTATCTGACATACAAACACAGTATTAAAAATTAGTGTAACAAAGAGTGATACTGCATTCAGAATTTGGTGTTATATAAATATTTTTTAATAATAATGAAACAGTAGATACCTTGTAGCATATACCATTTCTACAGAATTAAATATTTTGCATGAACATTTAGAGGTGCAATTTTTAGCATATGTATATGTAAAATTTTGTGACAATTTTTTCTAATACAAATAATGCCATAGTGCTAACTAAATAATTATGAAACTTATCACCATACTTAATCTGGCTTAAAATATTTACATATATTACAATTAATTTTTTAAATGTTAAATGAATGAGCATGTCCCGTAATTTTTATATACCATTTGTATGCAACGAGACTGGAAGGACAATGCACGTACAATAGCTACGCAACTCAGATGGGATCACAACAAATCTACATGCAATACACAGAGAGCCATATACAAGAGGTGAGGTGCTTTCCACAGGAGTCTTAAAATGGGCCAATCACACGTAAAGATGGAGATTAATGCTTCCAATACTAATCGTGACTTACCCCTCGTGCAGCCTTAGCAAGCTCATGTAGTGAGTAATAGTGATTATTAGTACTAGTTTATAAGATGCTTTCCTGATTTGTCAAAAAATATGCATGTAAAGCAACACACGGAATGAAATAATATAATCCACTGTGTTTAAACAAAGATGAAAACATTTCTACACACAAGTAGGTTCTGATGATATTGTGACATGCTCATTAATATGAACAATTTGTATTATGATGAATGGCTAGAATACAGAGAGCAGATATGACAGGATTTTAATAACAAATGGGAAAATTTTCAACAAGGTTACACTTTCTACAGAATATAATGAATTTAAAAATTAGCCAGATTCAATTTTTATTTGTTAATCACATTTGTTCCTGTCTCCATAGAGGCCACTAAAAATGGTGGCCCTCAGGTACAATCAGGTAAGGAAATTCTACCATTTTAACTACATAATGTAGTTATGTAGGAATAAAGTAAACACTGGACCCTCAGAATTTGTACTTCATCATAATGAATCAAATTGACTGGATTTTCCATCCAAAATTTGATTTCCAGAAGTTTAGACATTACCTTAATTCATAATTGTTTCTTATTTTCCCTAATCTTATTTTTTAATTTTAAATACTTTTTTATTTACATTATATATACGAGTTCTTACATTCTTATACAGTAAAGCCACAAGCATGCATAGCATTTTGGGCAGGTCCTTAATCCCAATTTTCCCAGGAATACAACCTGCCAAATTGTTTAACAACAGGTACCCATTCACTGCTGGGTAAACAGAAGCTACAGTTAAGGAGTGGCACCTGGTCAATCCTCCCTGGCCAGGATACAAATCCAGGCCAAAGTGCTTGCAAAGCGCTGGGCGAGTGTTTTACCACTGTGCCACGGGGACTACTGAAAGGTCTTCCGACTTGATTGCATCTAAACCTTAAACACTGCTTTCACTGTCAATAGTGTGGTTTGACTGCATTTTATGTGGATTCCATTTTGATATTTAACTTTTTCCATATCACACTAACTGGGACTTGTCCCCATTAAATATCATACTATTTTCTGTGGCCCATTAAACATCATACTATTTTCTGTGGCCCATTAAACATCATACTATTTTCTGTGGTCCATTAAACATCATACTATTTTCTGTGGCCCATTGAAAGATACTTAACATCAGATGGGAGGTTTGCTGTGTCCTCTATATTGTCTTGTCTCATGAAAATCCTAATATCATCCACAAAGGATGATACAGTACTACAGGTTATATCCTTGTCTATGTCTGAAATGAGGATGAGAAAAACTAGCAGAACAGGTACAGTACCTTGGGGAACAGGTTTTCATGGTGAAGGATCCACATTTACTTTTGTTGACTCTGGGTTGTTTGATAACAAGTTAAAGATCTATCCCCACTTTCTCAGCAATTCTTTCTGTGCACATTTTGTGTGCAATAACACCGTGGTCACATCTGTCATAAGCATTTGGGAAACCTGTGTGTATCACATCAGCATTGTGCTCATCTTCCATGCATCTATAGCATGCCATAGTGATCTAGCAATTGTGAGAGGCAGGAGCATCCTGTTCTGTACCCATATTGCCCAGGTTATGTAGATGTTGTGATTCATGTGTTTTGTGATCTTATTTCTTAGCACTCTTTCAAGATAGTTATGATGTGTTATGTTATGAGCTATTGGTCTATAATTTTTTGCATCTGCTTTACTTCTGCCTTTGTGAAATGCATGATCTCTGCTGTTTTAAGTATGTCAAGGATAACACCAGCATCTAGGCGCCATCTTCAAACATGTTTAGGGCCTTTGACTTTTTTTTTTTTTGCAATTCTTTAATTACGAAAATAGAATTCCAGGAGTCTGGGCCTGGTGCAGAGTGTGTGAGCATGCTGTTTATGGCTACTTCAAAGTCCAGTGGGGTTTCAATGACATCTAATGGTGGTTTCGATGATGGTGTCACATTCATAAAGAATTTGTTTGGAGCATTGATTTTCAATGTGTTCAGGAGTTCACTGAAAACAGAATAGTACTGTAGCCACAGTATTTCACTCATTTCTTTGTTGTCATCTGTGAATGAAAACATCACCCTTGCTAATGAGGCCAATGCAAGATGTAGTTTTTATTCTAGATTTTTCATAAGAGAAAAAGTATTTTTGATTTCTCTATTTTACTTATGGCCTTTTGCTCTCTTTGCCTCTACTAGATTTTATATAATTCTTACAAATTTAGCTTGATATTTTCTAGTTCTCTATACAGCCTTCTTTATTGTTATTGGGATGAGTGGAAGATTTTTGATCTGCCATTTTTTTTATTTTTTATTTTTAGTGATATTGTAGTGATTTGTAGTGAATTTAGGGATATTTCAGGATCCACTAAGCACAAATATGAAACTGGTACTGTATTGTTGTTTCTTAATTTGTGTGTAATAAACTTTACATACTAGGTCTATAGGAACTAAAACAATGACATACTGTCATTCATATTTAGGAATTACCTGAATAATGCTAATTACAGAAGTCAATTAAATGTTTGACATCATGGTCTGCTCTCTGTCTAGTAACTCACCTTTTACGATAATGAAAACTATTATAACACATGATTCATGTACAATAATTGTTGGCAAAGAACGTAATGTTGAAAAGTTGATCTTTTCATTGCATAAGAAACCATGATTTTTTAACAAAAATTAATCTATAGTTAAATAAAAACTTATAAATACTGTATACAAAATAGTTATAGGAAACAAAATATAAAAATATTTCTTAATTAACACTTATCCTCGTCTTACCTACCATGATTGAGAATTGTAACGGCAATGAATTTTACTCCAATACATGTATTTTGAAATTACATTTATTCTGTGGTTGACCAAAATTGCATACAGCCACAAATCCAAGTCCAATTATCAAAATTAATGATAAAAACTTATTAAAGCAATATGAATTTATTGTAGTTTTATGTACCCATTAATATATATAAATGAAAAACATAGTTATTGATTACAATCAAAGGCAACTGAAACCCAAGTCCTGTGTTTAAGATCTAATGTCAACCTTACCTGAAGGTGTGTGTTAAATGTTCTGTGTTGGTTAAAGTTTATATTTTTGAAAAGGCAGCATTTTAAATGATTCATTAACAGTAAACAAACAGCTTGGCTTTAAATCAAATGAGTATTTTAAATTCATATTTTTTTAAATAAGGATTTTAAAAATATACCAACACATCACAAGTGCAACAAATACATTGCTGTAAATAAGGGCATGCAATTAGCTAAACACAGAGCTTAATATGTCTAAAGTGGATTTAGTACAACCCTATGGATTTAAAACCACAGAACTAAAATGACAATTCAAAATATGAACATCAGAATATAGGCCAGTGTACTTGACAACTTTACTAAAATGATCTACAAATTTTCTTCTTACCCAAACTCTCGCTGATAAGTTCAGTCAATGGTACAATATATCCACCTCAAGTGGAGTGATTTGCGACATCATCTGGGCCGAGTGCAGAAATTCCTCTGAAATTCAAGTTCTATTCATTAGTATGTTGTATTGTCTGGCTTTTATTTAAATTATTTCAATGTTTCAACTTATTATTTATAAGTTCGTTAATTTGTATTAAATTCAGTGCTTATTTTCGCTTGTTCAATTGCCAATACATCTCCAATACATAATGTACTTGAGATTTTGTTGAGGTTATGTAGAGTAGCATTACATTTTTTTTATTCCATCTCTTCCCATCCTCGGCCACTTAGAGGAGACCTGGTTCTGGTTGCAGGTGGTGTGGTGTGTTTGGGCTGTGCTGTGAGGAGTCCACCTCCATACTGAGGTGTTTATCTCGGCTTTTATTTTCACTGAGAACTGTACATAATCTGGCGAGTGATATTTAAATCTAGTTTGTGTTCTCCGTCACGTGTGTAAACAATGTACTGTATGAGCTCAGTAACTTGGAGTCTAGTACAGTAATCTGAACCTATGGTAATCCTGATGAATTCATGACCAAGCTTTTGACCTCTTAACCCGAATAGAAATTCAGATTACCGAGATTTTGACTGAACAAAAACCCAATAATTCAAGCTCGAGTTCTTGACCTTTCAATTTTAATAAAAATTCTGGTTACTGAGATTTCTGTCAAATGAAAACCTGGATAATTAAAAAAATAATTTCTGGACCGTCTCTGTAAAATATAGTTGGCTAATTTGGATGTCTGCCTAATTTGAAGGGGAGTGGTCCAGTATGATCTGGAAAACTGAGCTTAGACAGAATACATATGTAAATGTATGCATTAGCTGGCTTATTTGAAATCTTCTATTCAAAATACCTATAGTTGCATTTGTTTATTGATTCCCTAATAATATTAAATATTTGCAATTTTACTTTCAGGTATTCCTTAACTTTAAATTATGTAAATTATCTGTAAGATGAATCCCTCTTTTAATTTCAGTGTATCTGCTTTAAATCAAGCTCCAATCAATAAACATGAAAATATTCACAAAACTTCACTAGCTTCAAACCAGATATAAAATCTTCACACTTATGAATATGAGGAAGAGAGAGAGGATAAATAGTAAGATGACTGTAATGAGATGCCTCTTTCTTGTAGGGTCTCAGTGGCCCCCCTCACAGGGGCATAGGGAGTGGCAAAATTCCTTCCAAAACCAAGCTAACTCTTGCACAAAGAAAGGTTGAATTATCTTTAGATGGTTCCAATTATTATCTGTGGTTACCTTTTGTGTTAGAAATGCAAAATGCATGTTTTTGTTAGTTTTTTTTGTGCACGACATATAGGACTTTTAATTAGCTGAGCGGTTTAAGGGTTATACCATGGAATTGCTAATCTTCAGTGGATCTTCAAAGGATCTTCAGTAGTATGCATCTCTTAGTTCAACATACCACAATGTAGAACAGAAAACATGACATGCTCTTTTACTCATTGGATAATATCCTAAAGAATTGCTGTATGTCAAAACAGTATTCCTGTTCAAAATTCAGCTGGAAAAAAATCAACATGGAAAAAATTACAAAGGCTTAAACTGAATTAGAAACTATCGTAACTGTCTCTATAGTGAGAACCAAATTTTGGACCAATAGTTGCCCGACAGTACAATAACAATTCCAGTAAGCCTACTGCAGTATATTATTGTCTTTATTCTCAGAGTAAAATCCATGCGATCTATATTTTTCAACTTCTCAGCTTTTATCATCTATGCTACTGCATTTAAAAGTCTTACAGATGTATAACTATGATAAATTCTTACAAGCCTCAAAAATGAACTTA
>WNGS01039543.1:2996793-3020456 GCA_020271785.1 Procambarus virginalis
TTGAAAAGTTGATCTTTTCATTGCATAAGAAACCATGATTTTTTAACAAAAATTAATCTATAGTTAATAAAAACTTATAAATACTGTATACAAAATAGTTATAGGAAACAAAATATAAAATATTTCTAATTAACACTTATCCTCGTCTTACCTACCATGATTGAGAATTGTAACGGCAATGAATTTTACTCCAATATATTTTGAAATTACATTTATTCTGTGGTTGACCAAAATTGCATACACCACAAAATCCAAGTCCAATTATCAAAATTAATGATAAAAACTTATTAAAGCAATATGAATTTATTGTAGTTTTATGTACCCATTAATATATATAAATGAAAAACATAGTTATTGATTACAATCAAAGGCAACTGAAACCCAAGTCCTGTGTTTAAGATCTAATGTCAACCTTACCTGAAGGTGTGTGTTAAATGTTCTGTGTTGGTTAAAGTTTATATTTTTGAAAAGGCAGCATTTTAAATGATTCATTAACAGTAAACAAACAGCTTGGCTTTAAATCAAATGAGTATTTTAAATTCATATTTTTTTAAATAAGGATTTTAAAAATATACCAACACATCACAAGTGCAACAAAATACATTGCTGTAAATAAGGGCATGCAATTAGCTAAACACAGAGCTTAATATGTCTAAAGTGGATTTAGTACAACCCTATGGATTTAAAACCACAGAACTAAAATGACAATTTCAAAATATGAACATCAGAATATAGGCCAGTGTACTTGACAACTTTACTAAAATGATCTACAAATTTTCTTCTTACCCAGAACTCTCGCTGATAAGTTCAGTCAATGGTACAATATATCCACCTCAAGTGGAGTGATTTGCGACATCATCTGGGCCGAGTGCAGAAATTCCTCTGAAATTCAAGTTCTATTCATTAGTATGTTGTATTGTCTGGCTTTTATTTAAATTAATTTCAATGTTTCAACTTATTATTTATAAGTTCGTTAATTTGTATTAAATTCAGTGCTTATTTTCGCTTGTTCAATTGCCAATACATCTCCAATACATAATGTACTTGAGATTTTGTTGAGGTTAGTGTAGAGTAGCATTACATTTTTTTTTATTCCATCTCTTCCCATCCTCGGCCACTTAGAGGAGACCTGGTTCTGGTTGCAGGTGGTGTGGTGTGTTGGGCTGTGCTGTGAGGAGTCCACCTCCATACTGAGGTGTTTATCTCGGCTTTTATTTTCACTGAGAACTGTACATAATCTGGCGAGTGATATTTAAATCTAGTTTGTGTTCTCCGTCACGTGTGTAAACAATGTACTGTATGAGCTCAGTAACTTGGAGTCTAGTACAGTAATCTGAACCTATGGGTAATCCTGATGAATTCATGACCAAGCTTTTGACCTCTTAACCCGAATAGAAATTCAGATTACCGAGATTTTGACTGAACAAAAACCCAAATAATTCAAGCTCGAGTTCTTGACCTTTCAATTTTAATAAAAATTCTGGTTACTGAGATTTCTGTCAAATGAAAACCTGGATAATTAAAAAAAATAATTTCTGGACCGTCTCTGTAAAATAGTTGGCTAATTTGGATGTCTGCCTAATTTGAAGGGGAGTGGGTCCAGTATGATCTGGAAAACTGAGCTTAGACAGAATACATATGTAAATGTATGCATTAGCTGGCTTATTTGAAATCTTCTATTCAAAATACCTATAGTTGCATTTGTTTATTGAATTCCCTAATAAATATTAAATATTTGCAATTTTACTTTCAGGTATTCCTTAACTTTAAATTATGTAAATTATCTGTAAGATGAATCCCTCTTTTAATTTCAGTGTATCTGCTTTAAATCAAGCTCCAATCAATAAACATGAAAATATTCACAAAACTTCACTAGCTTCAAACCAGATATATAAATCTTCACACTTATGAATATGAGGAAGAGAGAGAGGATAAATAGTAAGATGACTGTAATGAGATGCCTCTTTCTTGTAGGGTCTCAGTGGCCCCCCTCACAGGGGCATAGGGAGTGGCAAAATTCCTTCCAAAACCAAGCTAACTCTTGCACAAAGAAAGGTTGAATTATCTTTAGATGGTTCCAATTATTATCTGTGGTTACCTTTTGTGTTAGAAATGCAAAATGCATGTTTTTGTTAGTTTTTTATGTGCACGACGATATAGGACTTTTAATTAGCTGAGCGGTTTAAGGGTTATACCCATGGAATTGCTAATCTTCAGTGGATCTTCAAAGGATCTTCAGTAGTATTGCATCTCTTAGTTCAACATACCACAATGTAGAACAGAAAACATGACATGCTCTTTTACTCATTGGATAATAATCCTAAAGAATTGCTGTATGTCAAAACAGTATTCCTGTTCAAAATTCAGCTGGAAAAAAATCAACATGGAAAAAATTACAAAAGGCTTAAACTGAATTAGAAACTATCGTAACTGTCTCTATAGTGAGAACCAAATTTTGGACCAATAGTTGCCCGACAGTACAATAACAATTCCAGTAAGCCTACTGCAGTATATTATTGTCTTTATTTCTCAGAGTAAAATCCATGCGATCTATATTTTTCAACTTCTCAGCTTTTATCATCTATGCTACTGCATTTAAAAGTCTTACAGATGTATAACTATGATAAATTCCTTACAAGCCTCAAAAATGAACTTAAGGGTGTTTTAACAAGATATGAGTACAGTACCTCTAGTTATTTCCTGGGTGCGGGAACCCCCTGATGCGTTGAGGTAAATACGCTTGCAGAGTTCCATGTTGGTAAGTAATGAATTAAATGCCATGAAGAATGGAAAACTCACTTTATGACCTGTTGCAACCTGAAAATTAAAAATAAATAATCTCAGACACAGTAGCAGTATGGTTGGTATGATAAACATATTCATCGAACCTCCGAGTAATGTACACAAATCTGGATTCGACTCCTCATCAAGCAGGATAAATTTGGAGGGAACCGAGTATAATTACCTACAGAGTTACAAGGCTCACCCCTAGAGTATAGAGCACTTAGTTTATTTTCTATTCTTTGACCAGAACAGGAGTTTCACAAGCCACACTCCAGGTCATTGAAGCTCACATCCCTACCGACGTCTAATACATTACTAATAGTTACAATTCCAAGAGGGGGGAATCATATATGAATACCCAAGAGGGTATCATATATAAAAGAATATAGTATCATATATGCAACAATAATAAAAACACTGAGCCAAGTATGGGGAAAAAGGCAATTGAAAAAATTAGAAAATGCTGAATACATTTTTGGCTTAATTCGTCTTCATTAGAGCAAGAAAGAGTGAACCATGTAAATTTTTCAAATGTAGTTTTTCCGCATAGTACCTCCCCAACCATCCAACTTGGTTGGGGCATCATTCCTTTCCCCGTCCCATCCCAAATCCTAGTCCTGATCCCTTTCAAGTGCTATATAGTCGTAATGGCTTGGCACTTTCTCCTGATAATTCTCTTCCAAATAGTACCATGCACAGTATATATTAAATTGTATACTATATTGCATAATATTACTGAATATATATAAACAATTCATTATAAACACTATATATATGCATGTTTCTATATTAGTTTTGAGATAGAGGTCCTGTGGCTCTGCTTCACCTGGCACTTTGCTCTTACTTGATTTACAGTAGTTTTTATAAATTGACTATTGACTGGTGCGTGCCACTTACTCCTAAGATACACATTAAATGACATTTAAAATATAGCCAGAAAAAAAATTCCCATAATCTGTAACATGAAAACCCTTTACCTTTTAATTATGATGGAAAGGAAACTATTTACTTTGACTATTACTGTAATTGCAAAAGTATAAATAACTTATTCAAAAATAAAGTACAAGTCAATAACTTACCGCAACGAGATTATTTTGTACAGGAACGGTGAGCAGATGAGATTTAACGCTGAGCATGATGTCATTAAAGTCCATGGCAGTGATGAAGCCAGAGCCCTTCTTGTCATAAGATTTGAAGGCTTGCACTGCATGTTCTTCATGGAAGTCCTAAATTAAAGGCATTATCAGATTTTTAATTTCCTGGAATTTCACTATCAGAATATAGCAAAAACTTGGGACATATTAATACCTACAATATCTCAAGTCTAATCCTGCATTTTTTTTTGGAGGGGAAAAAACAGCGTTGAATATTATGAAACGCCATTTTCTGGGCGAGACCCGGAGGCTCCCCGGAGCTGTCCAGGCTGATATGTAACTATTAGCTCTCTGGCATCAGGCAAAGTGCATCGAGTTCTTGAATACTGGGGACCACGCACCAGAACCTGGCCCCCTCAGAGAAGCAAGAGGAGCAAATGGCCTATAGAAACCCCCATGTAGTTGGGAGCATTCTATGTCTGCCCTCGACCGGATATGGCACCCAGAAAGATAGGCACCCCAAAACAAACCCCTATTCTGGTGAAAATATTGCTACCGAAAGCCGAACAAGTGGACAGAATTCCCCCAATCACGAGCATGACATCACGTTGCCATGCCTCCGTCTGCACAACCCCCTCCACAGGAAGGGGAAGGGGGAGCCCCAGACCCTCGCACTGGCAATCCAACCGGCAGTTCTTAGGCTGGATGTCTAAAACACGGGAAAGCATGAAGTTTTCGGAGAAGAGCATGAAGCTCCCCGACCCGACTCCCAGAGGCGAATGCCAACAGGAAAAGAGCCTTAGGAAAACAATCCTGAACTGAAGGGACCACAACAAACCGAGGAGAAGAGAGAATAGAGAGCACCCGGTCCAAAAACCAGGACGGCTCAGGAGGCGCATGAGCAGGCCAGAGGAGATACAATGCATGAGACAGCTTGTGGAACGGAGCAGAAGTAACATCAAACTGAACGCAAGCTGGAGCAGCTCCGCCAGCACCGCATGATACGAGACGACAGTATTCAGCATTAGACGATGGTCCTGGAACAACCACGAAAGAAAGGACAAAATAACAATCAGAGACCAAAGTACACCCATGCAGTAATAGGAAAACTGGAAGGACCGCCAGGAAACTTCATACTGCTGCTGAGATGAAGCATGCAGGTAGGAGACCAACAACAAAGCCACCTGCACCCCATACAAGTGATAAGACTAGTCAAAAACTCCAGACGCAAAGACTCGAAGAGAAGAATGAACCAGCCTTGTACCGGGCTGGACTGATCTGCTGAAAGAGGCAGAGCCGTGGGAGGACCCTCGGGTTCAGACACCGAGCAAGCAGCTCCTGAAACCACAGCTGGGCTGGCCACCAAGGCGCCAGAAGGTCATCTCTCCCCTGGTAAGTATCCATACGAGCCAGGACCTGGAGAAACAGCTGAACCAGGGGAAAGAGGCACAGGTAACCCCACCTCGCACAGTCCTGCTTGAAGGCGTTGACCCCGACGGCCTTGCAGTCGGGGAAAGGCGCCACTTATACCGGGAGATGCCTCGACCACGCCGACGCAGAGATATCCACTTCTGGAAGCCCAAACGTCTGGCAGAGCCAACTGACAGACCCCACCGTCCCTGGCCGGCCTGGTGAGCGCTGGTCACAAAGCCCCAGTCAAGAGACGTCGCGTCCGTGAACACATCAAGTGAGGGCTCAAGTAGGTGCCAAGGCACTGAACCACGAAAAACCCGAAGAGGAAGCCGGCAATGTAGCAATTGACGCAAAGACCCCGGAGGCCAAATCCAGCTGTCGTGAGAGAGGCAGAAGGGACATTCCCGAAGGAACCAGAACAGCCGACGAAGCCACACCCGACCCGGTGGGTAGATCATCATGGCAAAGTTCAGACTGACTGGGAGCCCAAACCAACCATTCGTCAAGGTAGGACAGAACCTGCCTACTGACCTACCGACATCACTAACAGACGCAGGCAGGTCACCACAACCAGAGTAAGGAGTGTGAAAACGCGAGGCGCCAGAGTCAAGCCAAATGGAAGGCAATGAAAGCGGTAACCTTGATGCCCCACAACAAACCGAGCCAGTCCCTGAACCTCGGATGAATCAGGACATGCCAATACAGGTCCTTGAGGGCCATGGACATCATCCAAGCGCCCGGCTCAAGCAGAAGATGGACTTGGGACAGCAGTCATTTGAAAGGAGGGTAATAAACCCACGGGTTCAGACAGCACAAATCCAGAATGAACCGGAGGTCCACGCAATCCCATTTTGGGACCGGAAACAAGCGGGAAACCCACCTGAGGGACGAGGTCGTTTCAACCACACCCAAGCAAACCCACTCCAAGATGACTCAACAGTGCGCAGGAGAAGAGGTTTGCCCCACCAGCCCCGAACCCCCAGGAGGAGGAGGAGCCACTCTACGCCACCGCAGGCCACATGAAACAACCTAAAAGGCCCACAAATCGTGGGACCAGGCATGAGCGAACAGAGCGAGCCTCCCCCTCCCATCACGCCATCAATGGGACGAACCGCAAAAGGGCCGACGCACCTTACAAGAACCTAAGCGGCGCACAGGACGATTCCCGCGCTGACGAGAAAAAGACGGAACCGAAGGCTGTGCCTGCCCCAAATCTGGCACCAGTGGCCTACCACAACGGGAAGAGCCCTCAAGCCCTGGCACGACCCTTCCGGAAAGGCCCCCCACAAGCCACCCGGAGAACTAACAAGTCGAACATAGGACGTCAACTAGCCGAAGCCTCCTGCAGATACTGCACAACCGCAGACTCTGCAAACAGCAGCAGACAAAAAGGCGAAGACAACCTAAGAGCCAGGGGACCAAGCGGATTCCAAGGAAGAAACAAGTACCGCAGGTAGGTGCTTGGGCCAACACGCGAGTTGAGAAGCAAAAAAAAATGCAAAACCGCATCCCGCCGGAGCAATGCAAACAGCCCAAGCCAATCTGAGGACAGATCGAGGAGGGAGAAGAAATGCAGGGCCGAAGCCAGCAGGCCACGTGTACGCAAATCCTCCACAACCAAGGCAGCTGAAAGGGAAGGAACCTGCACATGAAGCTGCATCACACCCACATCCTGCAGAAGGGCATGGGTGAACAAACATGCATCAAGATGCTCAAATTCGCCCTCCAGGAAAACCTGCAATGCTGTCTGAGCCTCTCTTCACACAAGCGCGTGGGACTGACAGAAAGTGTGCCAAGCCTCCAACGAGATGAGCGGGCAGTCTGCTAACCAGGACGACTCCGGTACTTCATAACGAACCCAGTACAGACACAAAGATCCATACACGAAGGAACGCGGATCCATCACGAAAGCATAATCCGGGTCGCACAGGAGGTAAGCCGCAAGGGCTTCCCGCACCACATGTGATGGGATGCGAGAGCCAAAAACCTTCGGAAGGACGGGACCAAGAAACCCACAGGATCGTGGAACTGAACCCGAGGAGGGGTAAATGCCAAATCAAATTCGTACAAGGAGGGAGCGAAGGAGAACCCCTCTCCTTGTAACACAAAGCCTCGCTCCAAGAGTACAAAAACCCAGGTGGGGTCTAACGGGGGCCCCAAGGCTCCCAAGTCAACCCCTCCCTCGCTACAGGAACCTCACCCCGAGGACCCGAGGACCGAGGCCAAGCCATCCTCCAAACCCCCGCCTCAAAAGAAAAGGCAGGAGCAGCCTAAACAGCAGGAACAAAGGGGACCCACTGGTCAGACCAAGAAGCTCCGGATAAAGGACTAGGCTCGAATGCCTTCGCCGCCACCCCGGAAGGGGACTCCCCCGAGACCGCCCAAATTTTAACACCAACTAAACCCTGCCTCGCCTCCGAAACCCTCAGACGTTTCAGAGCCGGCAGCAAAGGGGAGGGGGAGGGAATCGAATGAACCACTGAAGGGCAAGGACAAGGAGGGGCGGACAGAACCAATGTCGAAGCGACTCCTACCCCAAAGTCCGGGTCCCTATAACCAAATCGGGGCAGTCTCAGGGCATCCGGGGAAGCAACGAACCTATCACACTGCAACAACCTAAACCGAGCATGCAACACCTCTGCTGCCTGCACTCTCACCCTAGCTTGGGTGAATTGGAGTATGTACAAAGAACAAACGTTGCACAACTCTGGGTTAATAGAATCACCAACCCACAGACAGAATGGTGGAGGCACCACCGGTGATTGTCACCCTGAGATAAGGGGACAGAGCAACCATCAACCTCGCACAAAGCAAGAGGGAAATCAAGGTCGCATCCATCGGACCACGGAGCCCCCGTGGGGTTTCCCAGGGCCCTTAGTCTTGGTATCACGCTAAGGGGAAGCCCAGGCAGGGTATTGCGAACTGGCGCCCAAAGCTACCAAGCAAACTTCTAAAGCTGAACCCCCGGGATATGTCCACTCATGGGGCCTAGCAGGGGGGGGTATCACCAACAACACAGAGATGTCTAGAGAAAGACCCCCCCAATTGTAGAAAGGGGGTAACCAACCAAAGGCAGAACCCCCCCCCCCAATTGTAGAAAGGGGTAACCAACCAAAGGCAGACTCCCCACCAGGCAGGAAACAAAACAAAAGGCCTCGCAAGAGGACAACGTACCCAGGCAGAACAGAGTTGGCTGCTACAATAGGTGAAAACTAGCTGTGCAGTACCCTGCCCCCCTACCAGTGACGAAAACGACCTCCTACCAAGAGACAAACAAGGAAAAAAAACAGCCGACTCCAAGGCAGCCAAGTACCGAGCAATAAAAGACACAGTGGAGGTAGGCCTCAAGGTGACTTGAGGAAGGTGGCCCCAAGCCCCATGGGGCCACGTACTTACTCAAGGGCAGCACTTACAGGGCACCTAAGGAAGGAAACCCTAGGCGCATGCAGCCCAAGTACCATAGAATAATACTCCTGACCCCACACCACCTGTAGAGGCAGACCATGCCACAAGGCACAGGAACAGAAAACAAAAACTGGAGCCAGAGGCACCTGACCAGCCAGTATCACATCAGCTAAGAACTGCCGGTTGGATCGCCAGCGCGAGGGTCTAGGGCTTCTCTTTCCCCCTTCATGGGGAGAAGGGAAGGTTGTGCAGAGAGCAGTGCCTCAATGTGATGACATCATGTTCGTTTGCTAATTTTGTTGGGGGAGTTCTGTCCACTCGTTCGGCTTTCGGTAGCAATATTTTCACCTGAATAGGGGTTTGTTTTGGGGCGCCTATCTTCCTGGTTGCCAAACCCGGTCGATGGCAGACATAGAATGCTCCCAATCACACAGGGGTTTCTATAGGCCATTCCTCCTCGTGCCTCTCTGAGGGGGCCAGGTTCTGGCTCGTGGTCCCGGTAGACAAAAACTCCATGCACTTGGCCTGATGCCAGAAAGCTAATAGTTACATATCAGCCTATATAGCTCCAGGTAGCCGACGGGGCTCCCCCCCAAAAAAATAAAAAATAAAAAAAATTAATAAAATATAAAATAAATAAGATACACCCCTCTCTTTCTCTCCCCCTCTCTCTGTCTTCCCAATCACTCTCTCACTCACTCACACTCTCTCACTTTCTCTCTCACTCACTCTGTCACTCACTCACTTTAACCAAATGACTTACATGAAGGAACTGACAAAATTCTGCATAGCTGATGACACGTTTCCTTTCTTTCCCAAAGTACATCTTTACAAATTCACTGTCAAAGTCAAACGGTACTTTCTGATGAAGGATTGTCTGTTTGATCACCTCAACGAACTCGTCTGCAACAAGAAGACACGATGGTTACATATTCAGGGAGGGATTATTTAACAGTAGGGAAAAACAGATTGTTGTTTTGTTTTATCACTAAGTATGGCGTTTAAAACTTCAAATCCAACTTCACACTAACACAAAAATCTATCTTAAATGCATTTTCCATGTGATATTTTTTTAAACTGTGCAGATGATGAGTCACCATAACATGGCTGAAGATATGATGACCAAACCGCTCACCAGAAGGTGATTACCAAAGTGTAATTACCTAAGTGTAGTTACAGGATGAGAGCTACGCTCGTGGTGCCCCGTCTTCCCAGCACTCTTTGTTATATAACGCCTTGAAACTACTGACGGTCTTGGCCTCCATCGCCTTCTCACCTAACTTGTTCCAACCGTCTACCACTCTATTTGCGAAAGTGAATTTTCTTATATTTAGAAAATTCACTTAGATTTAGTGAAGAGACAACGACGTTTCCAGTCTGTCCTGGACCATTATCAAGTCGATTGTGTTCCAGGACAGACCGAAATATCACCGTCTCTTCATCTTCTAGTCTGTGGTTTGGTCATATTTTTAAAACTGTGTTTATACAGAAATGATAATGCTATTACTGCACATTTATTCTCACATACACACACCAAAAACTGTTACAAACAGATACAGTACATTAAAGCTGTAGTTCTTATACTGCAGTTATCCATGTTAATTTTGCTTCAGCTATTATTTTTGTGAAAATATCCTGTGACGTTATCTCTCTCTCTTTTAACCAGCTGTCATGATTAAAACAAACTAAAGGTAATATTCCTCTATTTTAAATTAGAATTTTTAATTACAAATAAAACAACAATTGCTTTAAATTATCAAATTTTGATTTTAAAAGTAAAATTTATTTTATCTACTTATTTATATAACAAGAAGGTATGGTAGTAGGCATCCATCAGTCTCGGGAGACTATGGAGTTGCGCTCTGGTTGTCGGTCTGGAGTGGCCTCTCCAGGGCGCAAAGCCAGGGTAGGTTGATATGGCAGAGAAGGTACAATAGGTTGTAAAAATACTTATGTTGGTAATCAAGCGGTGCATTCTTGTAAAGCCACTAGCACGCACAGCATTTCGAACAGGTCCTTAAGCTAACAAATAAATGTAATGATTGGTACATTGTAAAAAAAAAAAAAAAAAAAAAACTTAAATTCACATAATAACCACCTCATCATACAGTGATAAAAATTATACTGATGAAGCTGCATTTCTACATTGTAATATACTGGTTGAGATAGTAGAACAAGGTTATCTTGAGGTTATCTTGAGATAATTTCGGGCTTAGTGTCCTCGTGGCCCAGTCCTCGACCAGGCCTCCTTTTGTTACACCCCCCCCCCCAGGAAGCAGCCTGTAGCACCTGTCTAACTCCCAGGTACCTATTTACTGCTAGGTGAACAAGAGAATCAGGGTGAAAGAAACCTTTTGCCCATTTGTCTCCGTCTCCACCGGGAATCGAACCCAGAACCTCAGGACTACGAATCCGAAGCGCTGTCCACCCAGCTGTCAGGTGCCCGGTAGGATAGAGGAAGGTAGAGGATACTATGATGATATTAGCTACAGTACTTCATTTTTCTACTTTTGAATAAAGAATTGGATAGACAAATTTTTAGTTAGTTTCCCAGATTTTCTTAAAATGGCTAAAGTCATCCCAGTCCATAAGAGTAGTGATCTCATGAAAATCCAAATTTTAGACCAATATCAATCCTGCCAACTTTGTCCTTAATATTTGAAAACTAATATACAATAATAACTATTCCTTCCTAGATAAACACAATATGGTCAATATGGCTTCAGATCCCATAAAAGCACCAATGATTCTTTAATTAATATGCATGACCTGATACATACTGCTCTTGACAAAAATGAGTATCCTACAGGTTATCCCACAGGTAAATTGTTGACGTGTGAAAATAACCTGCGTAAGGCTTTTGACACCTCTGCTACAGTAACCTCTTTCTCATATTCCAACACTATGGAAAAACAGCGCACTCCCTTCAATATTTGCAGTCTTACCTCAGTGACAAGCACCTGTTTGTTTTTGTGAATAATGCTACTTCTCCCACTTTGCCAATTAACATTGGGCATTCCACACAGAGTAGTATGCTTGGTCCAATCAGCTTTCTCATTTAAGAACATAAGAACATAAGAATAAAGGTAATTGCAGAAGGCCTATTGGGCCATACGAGGCAGCTCCTATTTATAACCATCCAATAAATTACCCAATAAACCCCCCGTTGATGTTATCTACATCAACGTTCTTCCAAATGCCACTCTACACCTGAAGCCAATTCTATTTGCTGATGATATAAACTTCACTTTCTCTCATGCTAACCCATTATTCTAAGTGACACAGTGAATACCGAATTAAAAAACTCCATTTGTGGCAAACTGCTAACACAATTACCGTTAACATCACTAAAATGTTTTACCTACTGTTTGGTAACAAGTCCAACTATCAAATTAACCTAAGAATTAATAATACCCAAATTCTGAGCAGAGCAGATAGAAATTCCTTGTTCTTCACATATACAACAAGCTGAATTTCCATTGCCATATACAAAATATCCTGCACAGTATTACAAAAGAGTTTAAGACAGTAGGCACTCTCTCCAAAATCAGATATTACGAACCTTGCCCTGTCTTGGTTACACTATTATTTCCTCATTTATCCATATTTCACCCATGGTATCTGTGCCTGGGGATCTACAAACCTAAATTATCTCTGGCCTCTAATTATTCAACATAAATCACCAATTGGAACAAACTGCAGTCCCAGACAACACTGGGCACCTTTACTGAAATCTTTGAACATGTTAAATATATATACTCACTGCACATACTTTCAAGCATTCTCTATATCTATAAAACACTGAATTGCATTGCTAATCCTGGCCTTCAGTGCTTCCTAAAGGGCTGTAACAGTTCCCATGGACATCACACAAGAAACAAATTATCTTTTTGATATTCCTGAAGTGAAACGCGACCAAAGCAGAAACGTTATGCAAGGTCCCCAAACTGTGGAATGACCTCCCAAATATAATTAAAAACTGTACGTCTTCCAACCAGATTAATAGTTACTAAGATATATCTACCTAATATCTTTTAACAATTTTCAAAACATACTGTATTTGTTAAAATCCATGTCTTTCATCATTACGAGTCATCAAATTAATGTACAGTAGAACCTCGAGTGACGACCGCCTCAAATGGCGAGCAATTTGGGTAACGAGCACCTTGATCGCCGACAATTTGTCTCGTTAGGCGAGCGCTCGTTTGAATAACATCAACACCACATGGTGGGGGTCACGCTGCTTCTCGCACATTCTCGGACGCCTCCGACGATGCAAATCAATTATTTTTCTTTCATTAAAGATGCTATTGATGCTGGGATGTTGCAAAGCATTGATTTTTTGTAGAAAAACGAAATGAAATTTAAAAAAAAAGAAATGTCAGAAAAGGTTCATTCAGTGTTTTTTCAGGTAGGCTGCTCCATGTTTCTTAAAAAAAATGAAAAAAAAATAAAAAACAGTTGAAACAATTTGAAAAATGGACAAATGCCATATAGGTTCGTTCAGTGTTTGTCGGGTAGGCTGCTCCATTATTGAGAAATAAATGAAAAATACAAAACAAATGGAACACATTTGAAACACAGAAATATTGCCATAATGGAGCAGCCTACCCGACAAACACTGTACGAACCTATATGGCATTTGTCTTTTTTAAATTGTTTCATTATTTTTTTTTTTTTTTTTTTTTTATTTAAGAAACATGGAGCAGCCGAACCTGCCGAACACTAAATGAACCTTTTTGATATTTGTTCTCTTTTCAAATTTTTTTTTTTTTTTTTTAAGAAACATGGAGCAGCCTACCAGACAAACACTGAATGAACCTTTGCTACAAAAAATGAAAAAACAAATTGAACAAATTTAAAGAAAGAAAAAATGTCATAAAGGTTTGTTCAGTGTATGTAAGGTAGAAAACATCAAATATCATATTGATGTTTTTCGGTGGTGGAATGGATGAATTTGATTCCATTATTTTAAACGGGGAAATTCGTTGTGAATGACGTCAGTTTCACATGACGACCACGGCGCTGGAACGGATTAAATTTGTTATTCGAGGTTCCACTGTATTTTTTTGCTAAATTTCTTATTTAATTCATATACTGTAAGTTATCATATGTGTTTATTATTAAGTGTTTACCCTGTTAAACCTTAGCATTTTCTAATTTATTCCATGTTAGTTTATGTTCTGGTTACTTTCTAAATTCACTTTTGTATATCCTTGCTGTTATTAATAACTTTAAAAAATATTTCTGAACTGTAGCTAAAACTAGTAGTAGGCATCCCTCAGTCTCGGGAGACTATGGTGTTGTGCTCTGGTTGTCAATCCTGGTGCAGCGTCTGGTGTGACTGATGAGGTCAATCCCAGAGTGGCAGTCCATCCCACACCGAGCACAAACGAAGTCCGATTCTGGTCTGTCTTCCTGGCTACCGGCTTTCCTTCTCTGTCTCTTTGCCTCCGATTCCTTGGCAAGTGACTCCTCGAACTTGGAGAGACCTCTTTGAACAGACTGCCTCCAGGCTGAACGGTCTGCAGCCAGTGTCTCCCATATAGCAAGATCGACATCCATGGCTTTCAGGTCCCTTTTGCATATGTCTTTGTACCGTAGGTAAGCTAAAACTAACGGTTCGATAATGCAGTAGTCTGCTTGTCATACTTATCACCTTTATATTGTTATACAGTATTTCTTGAATATCTCATACATGTTAAGTTGCTTCTCATTTAGTATTGTTTACTTCTGGTTTTCTATAAATCTTTTTTTTTTATCAGAGTTATTCTAAGTTTTGCCCAAAATGCTCTGCGTAGTAGTGGCTTCATTTCACGTGCAACCCCTGCACTTACAATTATACTTCCTTCCTATGTTCTTTGTACACATATTATTATTATTATTATTATTTATTATTATTGTTAGGAAGCAAGTTCCATACAATAGGTCCTTTTTATTTGCATGGTGTGTTTACAAAGACTTAGTATCCCTCTGGGATAATTAGAGATTTATTTCTCGTGTGATGCTCATTGGTTCTAGTACGTGCATCTATCTAGGAAGTTTCAAAAGAAGATTACACTTTAGGAATATGGTTTTGTAAGTGTAAATAGCACAAGAGATTGTGTGGAGTGAATGTACTGTATGATTAGCATGTTTAGGGATTTAAAATGATGGCCTGTGTGTTGTCGGAAGACAGAATTTGTTATAGTTCTGATAGATGATTTTTGCTGGGTGATTATGGGCTTGAGGTAGTTTGCAATGGTTGAACCCATGCACAGATATTGCAAATTAGATAGATTACTCAAACTCCATCACTCCATTAGTGAGTGATGGAGTGTGAGAAGAGCAGAGTGGGGAACAAAATATTTGATTCTTAATAGAATATCAACAGTTTTATAGATTTTTTGTTTGGCTATGTAAGGTAGGTGAGTACTGAAGTTAAGTCCAATGTCTATGAATAGGCCAGGGAAATTTTCCTCATTTTTACTTTTTGATGTTGACATTGTTTATCTGAAGGTGTATTTGGTTCGACAATTTATTTTCATATAAAATGAAGTTGTTTTTCTAAATTTAGTTTGAATTTGTTGGTCGATATCCACGAGTGGACTTTTCTTTTTGCAATTCGTTATTTACAATATTATTTAGTATGTGTGGACTGGGGTTTGAAAAGAAAGAGGTAGTCTCATCAACAAATAGAATAAGTTAAGAACATTTGAAACATTTGGCAAGTCATTTATGCATAAAAGAAATAGGAGAAGTCCTGAAATAAGATCTTGTGGCACTGGTTGATGGGGTTCTGGGAGTTCTACTCCCCAAGCCTAGCCCGAAGCCAGGCTTGACTTGTGAGACTTTGGTCCACTATGCTGTTGCTTGCAGCGGCCTGGCGGCCCACATACCCACCACAGCCCGGTTGGTCCGGCACTCCTTGGAGGAAACAATTTAGTTTCCTCTTGAAGATGTCCACTGTTGTTCCAGCAATATTTCTTATCCTCGCTGGGAGGGTGTTGAACAACTGTGGACCTCTGATGTTTATACAGTGTTCTCTGATTGTGCCTATGGCACCTGGTTGATACCTGGTTGATGGGGTTCTGGGAGTTCTTCTACCTCCCAAGCCCGGCCCGAGGCCAGGCTCGACTTGTGAGAGCTTGGTCCACCAGGCTGTTGCTTGGAGCGGCCCGCAGGCCCACATACCCACCACAGCCCGGCTGGTCCGGAACTTCTCTTAGAAAACTGTCCAGTTTTCTCTTGAAAATGTCCACGGTTGTTCCGGCAATATTTCTTATAGTCGCTGGGAGGATGTCGAACAACCGCGGACCTCTGATGTTTATACAGTGCTCTCTAATTGTGCCTATGGCACCTCTGCTCTTCACTGGATCAATCTTGCACTTTCTTCCATATCGTTCACTCCAGTACGTTGTTATTTTACTGTGCAGATTTGGGACCTGGCCCTCCAGTATTTTCCATGTGTATATTATTTGGTATCTCTCTTGTCTCCTTTCTAGAGAGTACATTTGGAGAGCTTTGAGACGATCCCAATAATTTAGGTGCTTTATCTCGTCTATGCGTGCCGTATATGTTCTCTGTATTCCCTCTATTTCAGCAATCTCTCCTGCTCTGAAGGGGGAAGTGAGTACTGAGCAGTACTCGAGACGGGACAACACAAGTGACTTGAAGAGTACAACCATTGTGATGAGATCCCTGGATTTGAAAGTTCTCGTAATCCATCCGATCATTTTTCTGGCTGACGCAATATTTGCTTGGTTATGCTCCCTAAACGTTAGATCGTCTGACATCATTATTCCCAAATCCTTGACATGCTGTTTTTCTACTATGGGAAGATTTGATTGTGTTTTGTACCCTGTATTATGTTTCAGATCCTCATTTTTGCCGTACCTGAGTACCTGAAATTTATCACTGTTAAACATCATGTTATTTTCTGCTGCCCAATCAAAAACTTTGTTGACATCTGCTTGTAGTTTTTCAATGTCTTCAGCAGAGGTAATTTCATGCTGATTTTTGTGTCATCTGCAAAGGACGACACGAAGCTGTGACGTGTATTTTTGTCTATATCAGATATGAGAATAAGGAACAGTAGTGGTGCAAGGACTGTACCTTGAGGTACAGAGCTTTTAACATCGCTTGGACTCGATTTTATTTGATTGACTGTTACTCTTTGTGTTCTGTTCGACAGGAAATTGAGTATCCAGCGTCCTACTTTTCCAGTTATTCCCATTGACCTCATTTTGTGAGCTATCACCCCATGGTCACATTTGTCGAACGCCTTTGCAAAGTCTGTGTATACAACATCAGCATTTTGCTTTTCTTCTAGGGCTTCTGTGATTTTGTCATAGTGGTTGAGTAACTGTGACAGACAGGATCTTCTCGCTCTAAATCCATGTTGTCCTGGGTTGTGCAATTCATTTTTTTCCATAAAACTAGAAATTTGATTCCTAATCACTCTTTCAAACACTTTTATTATGTGTGATGTTAGTGCAACTGGCCTATAATTTTTTGCCAAGGCTTTACTCCCCCCCTTGTGCAACGGAGCTATATCTGCAGATTTAAGTGCTGCTGGTATCTCCCCTGTATCCAGGCTCTTTCTCCATATTACGCTGAGTGCTCTCGCTACTGGTACTTTACATTTCTTTATGAATATTGAATTCCATGAGTCAGGCCCCGGAGCTGAGTGCATAGGCATATTGTCAATTTCTCTTTCAAATCTTCCGAGTTTGTGGTAATATCCGTTATATTATCTGCAGCTTGAATGTCATTCATAAAGAAGCTGTCTGGGTCATCAACTTTCATGTTGTTTATTGGTGTGCTAAACATAGCCTCATACTGGCTTCTTAGAATTTCACTAATCTCTTTGTCGTCCTCTGTGTACGTACCTTCATTTGTAATTAACGGTCCAATACTGGTCGAGGTTTTGGATTTTGATTTTGCGTATGTGAAAAATATTTAGGATTTTTCCTTATCTCTTGTATAGCTTTCTGTTCCAATTCCATTTCCTCAGACTCATATGATCGCTTCAACGTTTGTTCTATTTCTTCGATCTCCCTGCTTAGGCTTATTTTCCTTGCTTGTGATAGTTGTGTCTGCCGAAGCATTTCCGTTATTTTTTTCCTTCTCCTGTACAGTCGTCTGCGTTCTCTTTCTAGAGTGGTCCTCTTTCTGCCCCTCCTCATAGGCACGTGCCTCAAGCAGACCTTGTAAGCTTCAGCTGTCAGTTGAGCTATTCCCTGTGTGGGAGTTTTGTCGCTTAAGACCGTCTCCCATTGAATGGGAGAATGATTTTTGTATCATCCCACCTCTGCTCTTCACTGGTTCTATTCTGCATTTTCTTTCATATCGTTCACTCCAGTACGTTGTTATTTTACTGTGTAGATTTGGGACCTGGCCCTCCAGTATTTTCCATGTTTAGTACAGTATACTGTATTATTTGGTATCTCTCTCATCTCCTTTCTAGTGAGTACATTTGGAGGGCTTTGAGACAATCCCATAAATTTAGATGTTTTATCTCATCTATGCGTGCCGTATATGTTCTCAGTATTCCCTCTATTTCAGCAATCTCTTCTGCTCTGAAGGGGGAAGTGAGTACTGAGCAGTACTAAAGACAGGACAACACAAGTGATTTGAAGAGTACAACCATTGTGATTCGATCTCTTGATGTGAAGGTTCTTGTAATCCATCCTATTATTTTTCTGGCTGATGCAATATTTGCTTGGTTATGCTCTCTAAACGTTAGGTCATCGGACATCATTATTCCTAAATCCTTGACATGCTGTTTTTCTACTATGGACATATTCGATTGTGTTTTGTACCCTGTATTATGTTTCAGATCCTCATTTTTGCTGTATCTGAGTACCTGGAATTTATCACTGTTAAACATCATGTTATTTTCTGCTGCCCAGTCAAAAACTTTGTTAATATCTGTTTGTAGTTTTTCAATATCTTCAGCAGAGGTAATTTTCATGCTGATTTTTGTATCATCTGCTGCAAAGGATGACATGAAACTGTGACTTGTATTTTTGTCTATATCTGATATGAGAATAAGGAACAGCAGTGGTGCAAGCTTTTAACTGTGCTCGGACTCTCTATTTTATTTGATTGACTGTTACCCTTTGTGTTCTGTTCGACAGGAAATTGAGTATCCAGCATACCACTTTACCAGTTGTTCCCATTGACCTCATTTTGTGTGCTATCACTCCATGGTCAAATTTGTCGAATGCCTTTGCAAAATCTGTGTATACAACATCTGCATTCTGTTTTTCTTCTAATGCCTCAGTGATTTTGTCGTAATGGTCAAGTAGCTGTGAGAGGCATGATCTTCCCATTCTGAATCCATGTTGGCCTGGATTGTGGAGGTCATTGGTTTCCATGAATCTAGTGACCAGACTCCTGATCACTCTCTCAAATACTTTTATTATGTGAGACATTAGTGTAACTGGTCTATAATTCTTTGCTAATGCTTTGCTCCCTCCCTTGTGTAGAGGGGCTATGTCTGCTGCTTTCAGCACATCTAGTATCTCCCCCGTGTCCAAGCTCTTCCTCCACACTATACTGAGTGCATGTGCTACTGGCACTTTGCATTTCTTTATAAATATTGAATTCCATGAGTCTGGACCCGGAGCCTATTGCATGGGCATATTGTCAATTTCTCTTTCAAAATCTGCTATGCTCGTGTTGATATCAGTTATATTTATAGGTGTTTGGATATCATGTATAAAGAAGTTGTCCGGATCTTCCACTTTCATGCTGTGTATCGGAATGCTAAACATGTCCTCATACTGCTTTTTTAGGATTTCGCTAATTTCTTTGTCATCCTCCGTGTATAAACCTTCACTAATTTGTTTTGCTTTTGATTTAGCATATGTGAAGAAATATTTTATGTTTTTCATTATTTCTTGAATTGCTTTCTGTTCTAGTTGCCTTTCTTCAGTCTGATATGAATGCTTCAGTCTCTGTTCGATTTCTTCCATCTCCCAGTTTAAGTTATTCCTTCTTTGTACGGAAGGTCGTGTCTGCTTAAGCATTTCCGTTAATTTCTTCCTTCTTTTGTAATGTCGTCTGCGTTCTCTTTCTACATTGGACCTCTTTCTGGCTTTCCTCAAAGCAACATATTTCAGAGAGACTTCATATGCTTCAGAAACCAGTTTTTCTATTCCTTGAGTAGGATTTTTAATTCTTAGAACATTTTCCCATTGAATGTTTGTAAATTCCCTGTTTATTTTCTCCCAGTCTATCCTTTTATTATTAAAATTGAATTTATTGAATAACCCTTCTCGCTTGTTGTTTCTCTTGGGCCTACTACCGTTATTAATGTTAGTTTGCACTTCAATGAGCTTGTGGTCCGAGTACGTAGTGTCCAAGACAGTAATGTTTCTGATTAACTCATCATTGTTCGTGAATATCAGGTCCAGCGTGTTTTCATTCCTGGTTGGTTCTGTAATCTGCTGACTGAGTGAGAATTTGTTAGAATCTCAGTAGTTCTCTGACCTGTGGTTGGTTATTTCCAGGTTGATTTCCTGCTATAATGTTATTGTTTACTATTCTCCATTTTAAACTCGGTAGATTGAAGTCTCCAAGGAAGATAATATCTGGTACTGGGTTTGCTAGGTTATTAAGGATATTCTCTATTTTGTGGATCTGTTCAGTGAATTCCTCAACTGTTACATCTAGCAGTTTGTATATTAAAATAATAAGTAGATTTATATTTTCTACCTTAATTCGAAGTACCTCTACCACTTCATGGCACTCCTATGGTTAATGGTAGAGTAGAAGAGGTTATGTATGTAATTGATAACTACTTTTTGGTTCTGTTGTTGAGATATGATTGAATTATAGTTCAGAGTAAGACCTCGAATTCCAAAATGATGAAGCTTAAGCAGGAGGTTATTATGGGTTATGGTATCAAAGGCCTTTCTCAGTTCAATGAAGAGGCCAATTGGGAACTTATTTTTGTCAAGGCATGTGAACATTAAATCAAAGAAGCTAATAATTACATCACTGATACTCTTTTGGGATCTAAAGCCAAACTGTACAGAACTTTTATATCCTCATATAAAATTTTTTAACTTATCCTTCAATGGCCTTACCAGATTATCACACCAACAGCAATATCAGTTTCCAGAAATGAAAATAAAACTAAAACAATAGCACTTCCTGTTACCTACCAAAGGAAACCATGCCTGTGCCTTTGGTATCAAAGAGCTGAAAGGCAGTCTTGTAGAGCGCATCAGGGACACATAAGAGGCCCTCAAACGCATGGAACTCGGCAAATGAAATGAGGCCATCCTTGCTGGTGTCGAGGATTCCTCCCAGTAGCGTGATGGAGTTGGGGTTGAAGTTGGGCTCAGTGTACAGCCCAAGATAGTTCCGCACGAAGTCTGCTGCCGTCATGTAATGCTCTCCATTCTTCTCTACTGAGGCATACTGTAGAGAAAAGTTTTGGTTATTAAAAAACAGTAGGAGCAAGGGATTATTGATCATTGGTCTAAGAAGATGGTAATAAAGAAGACAATGAAAGGTTACCTGGTGCAGGCAAACAAATTTGGCAGCGGGACAGATTTACATTGATGAAGTTAGGAAACCTTTGATGGAGTCTGAGCACAAAATGACAACTAGTGACTTTCTCATAGTCTTAATGCGAAGGCAAGAGGCTGACTCTTGAGGGACACTGGCATTTGCCTTATTGCTCAAAGGAAAATACAAATTTAGCGAATCATGATAATGCTGTACTGCAAGTGTTGATGAGAGAGACTGATGACAATCAAAGTGTCTAAATCCTGGAGTGCACTTAACACACTTGAAGACAGACAGGTCAGGTCTGTCAGGTGGAGAGGGGGAGGTGGAAGACCGGAGAGGGGAGGTGTTCTTGATAAGAAGCAAAGAAATGGGTGATATTCTTAAAATGTATTTTGTATTTACTAGACAAAAACTATATATTTCACCTGTAGTTAGGTCTATGTAGCCAGTGAGGAGGACAGGTTTACTTGATCAGTGACTACCAAACGAGAAGTTATTAAATAGACAAATTAAAACCAAACAAAGTCATGTCCTTAAAGTGTAAAGATGAGTTTAGTGAGCACTTGTCTGCATATATAATGTTGCATCATAGTCAAACAGAGAAGTGGAATTGTGTTGCAACTGTGATGCCAATTTTTATGCAGGAAAAATAAACAAGGGATACTGTACATGTCATCTTGGAAGCGGAGGGTTGGGCTGTTAGGGATTACTACTAGAGTGTGGTGGTACAAGAGGAACACTGTACAACTGGTCTTATGAAGCAGTACTGCTGGAATGTGGTACTAGTGTATTATTATACATGATTCCGAATACTGTTTTTTGTATTGTGAATAACAAAACAAAAGGGAAAATTTTATTATTATATTATTATTATTAATTCCTGTTTGTCTGGGAACAGAAAAACTTATCGAGGTCCTCCTTGCCAACAACCGACTTTATCCAAGATGCAACCAACAACAGTAGTCTAACTCCTAGGTACATATTTACTGATGGGAGAACAGATGTGTTAGGTGAAAAGGAAATGCACCAAACTTTCTGGCCTATCCTGAAATTCAACTGGGGGCCTTCAAATGTGAACCGAGAACTTACACAGATGAAGCCTCCACCCAATGAAATTGCTAAGCTTGGTAATACTGTACAGTACTGTGATGCTGAGAACCCATACTCCTAAAATGACAGTATATCTATTGAGACTGGATGAAATGTACAAAATATGTCCTGTTGTGCCCAAACAAATGTCAGGTTTTGTAATATTTGGTATACAACAGGGCATAACAAAACCTGCAATAGTCTATCTCCCAGGCCTAAATATGAAATCCTAGACCTAATACAGACAATATTAGGTCTTAATAGTATATATATGTTCTAAGCTAGGCTTAAGAAAGCTACCTTCCTTATAGTTTGATAGTTGCCTTCAAGAAAACCAAAATAGTATGGTTTGATAGTTACCCTCATCCATGGGCAATCTACATACCCATAGTAAAATACGATATTTTTGGGTGTAAAAGGTCAATACAGTACAGGTATTTTGTACATTCCATAAACAGTCACTATTGTACTATCATTTTTAGATGATTGCTCTAAAAGTGATAATGAGATCATGAATGCCAAACTTAAATAGACATGTTTATCCACAAATACTGTAACATTTGATATAGAAAAAGGGTGAGAACAAGATAATATGGCGTATGATTAAAGGACGTCAAAGATCTACGGACAACATCGCAGTAATATATTTTTTCTTTTGTTATGCAGTTAACTCATTTCTGAGGAAAAGTATGTTATTTTCACGCTCTCCTTACTTTTGGTTGCCTTGCAATGATTCCGAGGATCAATGTCCCCGCGGCCCGGTCTCTGACCAGGCCTCCTGGTTGCTGGATGGTCAACAGGCTGTTAGATGCACTGCTTGCAGCCTGACGTATGAGTCACAGCCTGGTTGATCATGTATCCTTTGGAGGTGTTTATCAAGTTCTCTCCTGAACACTGTGAGGGGTCGGCCAGTTATGCCCCTTATGTGTAATGGAAGCGTGTTGAACAGTCTCCGGCCTCTGATGTTGATAAGAGTTCTCTCTCAGAGTACCTATTGCACCTCTGCTCTTCAACTGGGGTATTCTGCCATGCCTCCTGGTTTCATGTGGTGCCAGATTTGTGCAGATTTGGAACCAGCCCCTCTAATATATCCCTGTGTAAATTATTATGTCTCTTCCAGCTGCATTCTAGAAAACAAGTATTTTGGATTTTTAATCAGTCCCAATATTTCAGATGTTTATTGAGTGGCTTCTAACAGTGAAAGTTCTTTGAATGCTCTATAGGTCAGCAATTATCCAGTTATGAATGGGGCGATATTTCACCCTAGAGAGCAGTAGTGTCCCAAAGTATCATTGGTATAGCATCTCTAGTTTGAAAGCTCTTGCTATGCAACCTGTCATTTTTCTTGCAGGTACGACAGCTACTTTATTG
>WNGS01039543.1:3020481-3046701 GCA_020271785.1 Procambarus virginalis
TGTTCTTAATAAGTAAGGTCTTCCGACATTATAAAGAGAGGGGGGGAAAGTTGGAGAGGTGGCCGAGGAGGTGGAGCGAGAGGGGAGGAGGCCGGAGAGGGGGAGGGCGGAGAGGGAGGTGAGCGAAGTGGAGGGGAAGGGGAGGTGGAAGCGGAGGGGGAAGGAGAGGATGAAGGCGAGAGTGGAGCGAGGGGGAGGGAAGCGGAGAGGGGGAGGTGGAAGGCCGGAGAGGGGGGAGGTGGAAGGCCGGAGAGGGGGAGGTGAGAGGGGATGAAGGCCGGAGAGAGGGGAGGTGGAAGGCCGGAGAGGGGGAGGTGGAAGGCCGGAGAGGGAGGAGGTGGAAGGCCGGAGAGGGGGAGGTGGCAAGGCCGGAGAGGGGGAGGTGGAAGGCCGGAGAGGGGGAGGTGGAAGGCCGGAGAGGGGGAGGTGCAAGGCCGGAGAGGGGGAGGTGAAGGCCGGAGAGGGGGAGGTGGAAGGCCGGGAGGGGGAGGTGGAAGGTCCGGAGAGGGGGGAGGTGGAAGCCGGAGAGGGGGAGGTGGAAGGCCGGAGAGGAGGAGGTGGAAGGCCGGAGAGGGGGAGGTGGAAGGCCGGAGAGGGGGAGGTGGAAGGCCGGAGAGGTGAGAGAGCGAGAGCGAGAGCGAGAGCGAGACAGAGACAATGATCACACACTGACCAACTCACCTTGTGGAATATTTCCCGCAAGTTCTCAGTTTTAGCCCTCTTGAGGTAACCGGTGCCCTGTGGGAAGATACAAATCAATTACTGAAATATTCTCATAATAAAACTATACTTATGCATGCACGCGCGCGCTCACACACACTCGACCCGTCCTCAGAACAAGTCCATTCCATCCAGCGGTCAACCCATAGACGCATTCATAAATTCACACTATTCCTTCCAATAATAATTTTCTCAAATATAAATTAATATTGTTATATATTAGCATAGTGTGCATATTTAGGCACTGGTTGGGTGTTTCACGAAGCAGTTACTTACGAACGTGTCAGCCCGTCCTCCAAACAAAGATCCAAAAGTGATTCCATGCACCCGCCAAACCCACTGTTTATGAATGAAAAGCGGTTTACACACGACTCACAACTGCTGACGTTCGAACATATCCGGAACAAGTGCTTCACTGACGAATTTTGTTCGAATCACAACGCTATAAATGCTTCACCCACGTACTACAAATACAAATAATCGCCAACAGAACCTAAACACCTAACCTAACCTATCCTATGCCTATATATACACAATATGCCAATATATTATAATATTAATTTATACTTGAAAATTCCCGTTTTGAATGAACAGCATGTTAAAATTTATGAATGCGTCTGTGGGGTCGACCGCTGAATGTAATGGACTTGAGTCGAGGACGGGTTGCCTTGTTTGGACGACGGGCTGTGGACTTGAGTCGAGGGGCCAGATTCACGAAGCAGTTACTTACGAACGTGAACATCTTTCCTCAATCTTTGACGGCTTTGGTTACATTTATTAAACAGTTTACAAGCATGAAAACTTCCCAATCAGCTGTTGTTATTGTTATAAACAGCCTCCTGGTGTTTCGGAGCTCATTAACTGTTTAACAAACTAGTTAAACTAACTCATTAACTAACTAGTCAAATTTGCAAGTGCCAATCGGAAGATTCGCAGGACACAATGACGCCAGCAGTTCTAATACTATTAGCCTTATCAGTACAAAGCCTAGTACCCAACAAAGTCTAAACGAAAAAAGAAATAGGAATTTTTCTAAGCTTTTAAATTACTCAGACTTAGTGGTGTTGACAGTGGGATCTGGAGAAAGTTTTCACTAAGTTCATAAAGAATTTTAACCAATTACAAAGTCCGCTATCTAATGGTGTGTGAGGCTAACTCTTCGTGCAGTAATTAAGCTCAACTCGGAACAAGTTTGGTTGGAATGACTTTAAAATGATTTGTGTGACGGAAAATGTTCTTAAACACGTTGAAGGACACTCGGCCCCTTCCTTCCCAGCAAGTGCCACAGTGAAGGTGAAGACCTGGCTTGAAAGTGGCCACAGTGAAGGTGAGGGCCCCGGCTTGAAAGTGGCCACAGTGAAGGTGAGGGCCCGGCTTGAAAGTGGCCACAGTGACGGTGAGGG
Source organism: Procambarus virginalis (assembly GCA_020271785.1). NCBI lineage: Eukaryota > Metazoa > Arthropoda > Malacostraca > Decapoda > Cambaridae > Procambarus > Procambarus virginalis. Next base: position 3,022,605 of record WNGS01039543.1, read on the forward strand.
CCCGGCTTCAAAGTGGCCACAGTGAAGGTGAGGGCCCGGCCTCAAAGTGGCCACAGTGAAGGTGAGGGCCCGGCTACAAAGTGGCCACAGTGAAGGTGAGGGCCCGGCCTCAAAGTGGCCACAGTGAAGGTGAGGGCCCGGCCTCAAAGTGGCCACAGTGAAGGTGAGGGCCCGGCCTCAAAGTGGCCACAGTGAAGGTGAAGGCCCCGGCTTGAAAGTGGCCACAGTGAAGGTGAGGGCCCGGCTTCAAAGCGGCCACAGTGAAGGTGAGGGCCCGGCCTCAAAGTGGCCACAGTGAAGGTGAGGGCCCGGCTACAAAGTGGCCACAGTGAAGGTGAGGGCCCGCCTCAAAGTGGCCACAGTGAAGGTGAAGGCCCCGGCTTGAAAGTGGCCACAGTGAAGGTGAGGGCCCGGCTTCAAAGCGGCCACAGTGAAGGTGAGGGCCCCGGCTACAAAGTGCCACAGTGAAGGTGAAGACCCGGCTACAAAGTGGCCACAGTGAAGGTGAGGGCCCCGGCTACAAAGTGCCACAGTGAAGGTGAGGGCCCGGCTACAAAGTGGCCACAGTGAAGGTGAAGACCCGGCTACAAAGTGGCCACAGTGAAGGTGAAGACCCGGCTACAAAGTGGCCACAGTGAAGGTGAAGACCCGGCTACAAAGTGGCCACAGTGAAGGTGAGGGCCCCGGCTACAAAGTGGCCACAGTGAAGGTGAGGGCCCGGCTACAAAGTGGCCACAGTGAAGGTGAGGGCCCGGCCTCAAAGTGGCCACAGTGAAGGTGAGGGCCCGGCCTCAAAGCGGCCACAGTGAAGGTGAGGGCCCGGCCTCAAAGTGGCCACAGTGAAGGTGAGGGCCCAGCCTCAAAGTGGCCACAGTGAAGGTGAAGGCCCGGCCTCAAAGCGGCCACAGTGAAGGTGAGGGCCCGGCCTCAAAGTGGCCACAGTGAAGGTGAGGGCCCAGCCTCAAAGTGGCCACAGTGAAGGTGAGGGCCCGGCCTCAAAGTGGCCACAGTGAAGGTGAGGGCCCAGCCTCAAAGTGGCCACAGTGAAGGTGAGGGCCCAGCCTCAAAGTGGCCACAGTGAAGGTGAGGGCCCGGCCTCAAAGTGGCCACAGTGAAGGTGAGGGCCCAGCCTCAAAGTGGCCACAGTGAAGGTGAGGGCCCGGCCTCAAAGTGGCCACAGTGAAGGTGAAGGTCCGGCTTCAAAAGACCTCAGTAATTACTCCTCTGTAATTATTGCCAAAACTGATAAGACAAATGAAGAGCGCGTCGTTGCTAGACAAGGAAATATTGACTTAATTCACACGCTTGCAAAATTTTTCTGCTCAGACGGGCAATTTTTTTTCAACATTTCATCAAAGTAAGAAATTAAAAGAAAATATAATACATAAGAGAGCTTTCAAAATCTGGTCATGCTGTAATTAATAATTACACAAAGCTTGTCTGACTCGAGCACCTTCTGAAGCTTGGGAACAATTTTCACATCGCCTTGTGAGTCACAGGATATTTGAAGTTACGCCGAGGTCACAGTCTTCAGGGGTGACACAAATATATTAAGTCCGGCGTTGGACCTATGGTCTGTCACCCATGCGCCGGTGACCAGAAATAACTTGGTGAAAAATCTGTGAATAAATTCTCAAACATTCACCATGAGACGCAAATGTACATCTGGGTGCATATACCATTTTGTACAAACATGAAAACAACAAAATATGAAATAAACACATCCAGGTTTAAACGACAATGTTTACATTCCAAGACAAATTTCATTTCATGTACTTGGGTACCTGGAAAGACTCGAACTCTCGACCCCAGGAGCGTGAGGCAAAAGCTCTATCTTTTATTCTGACACAATTATTATCTGATAGCCCCTAAGTAACTGTTACCTCTCCTGCAGCTCTCTTTCCTCTCAACAAAAATATAAATGATGGGCTTCACGAAATTACATACAGTAATACATAGAACATAGAATACAGTAGAATACATAGAATACATAGAACTTTCTAAACACAGTAGTCTGAGCTAAAATAACTGAAATGACACAATGCTTTCAAGTTATGTTCAGAAGCCTTTCACTGCTAAACCGATCTTGTATAATAAATGGTCTTGAAGAAGTCTTTGCTGTCTACTCCAGATAGATATCGCCATAATATTGAAGGCATAATGTAATCTATGTAAAATAATTTAAGAATTAATTACAATTAGAAATATATTATATTCAATAGAATAAGTTGGTCAAGCAGGGAAATAGAAACTCTACAATATTCCATCGGTAGTCAAAGTCAATTCATGAAAGTTTGAAATTTACCCCATGAAGCCGGAGCCGGTCGGCCGAGCGGACAGCATACTGGGCTTCTGATCCTGTGGTCCTGGGTTCGATCCCAGGCGCCGGCGAGAAACAATGGGCAGAGTTTCTTTCACCCTATGCCCCTGTTACCTAGCAGTAAAATAGGTACCTGGGTGTTAGTCAGCTGTCACGGGCTGCTTCCTAGGGGTGGAGGCCTGGTCGAGGACCGGGCCGCAGGGACACTAAAGCCCCGAAATCATCTCAAGATAACCTCAAGATGAATAACATGCGAAGGAACTTTCTACACACGTTGGTTTATTTAGATAAATTATTGATTTAGGAATCTACAAACGAGAGTACTTTGCAAAGGGTCAAAATTGCATTCATATCGGCTTTATCTGGAGACAAGCAGTCACAATAACGTGGCTGAAATATGTTGACCAAACCCCACACTAGAAAGTGAAGGGACGACGACGACGTTTCGGTCCGTCCTGGACCATTCTCAAGTCGATTTGAGAATGGTCCAGGACGGATCGAAACGTCGTCGTCCCTTCACCTTCTAGTGTGTGGTCTGGCCAACATTGGCTTTATCCTTCTCGACACCCAGTGTCACTGAAAAGAAACTGAACTGTCACTGAAAAGATCTCTTCCATTATGATGCTGGAGAACCAAATGACGAAACAGGAGATTTATGACAATTGGTCAGGAAATGAGGTTACCCTTGACACATACTTAGAGACGCAGAGACGAAGCCTCTTGGATTTATTAGACAATACTTCATAATGCACAATAGATAAAAAAAGGATCAGTTAGGGACCTGGCGGCTGAGTGGACAGCGCTCGGGATTCCTAATCCTAAGGTTCCGGGTTCAATCCCCGGTGGAGGCGGAAACAAATGGGCAGAGATTCTTTCACCCTGATGCGCCTCTTCATCTAGCCGTAAATAGATACCTGGGAGATAAGACAACTGCTACGGGCTGCTTCCTGGGGTGGGATGTAACAAAAAAGAGGCCTGGTCGAGGACCGGGCCGCGGGGACGCTAAGCCCCGAAATCATCTCAAGATAACCTCAAGATGGCACAATTTTCGGTAACATACAAACCTGTTTATCATCTGGCTTTTAATAGTCAAATGGCTGTTAGGATTCAGGCAGCATCGTGGTCCCTAAGCCTCGAAATCATCTCAAGGTAACCAAGATGTGATGTGATGTGCATGTACTCCCCAAGATGTGCTTCCAGGGTGAAGTGTCTTAATCCCCGCCCTCTCCATTGTCAGCTGTCTATTGCGACACCTTTATTCATTCTCTCTTGTCAAATTACCATATAAAAGTGTACACCCCTGAATACAATGTGCAACAGTCTCTGTCTCCTCTAGCTCTCGACATTCAAGGTTGAGTGTAAAGTATCTATCAACTTTAAAATATAGATCATTACAGTGTGCAATGGGATGCAACGGCCTGTGCCATATACTGTCTTCCCCCGTCCACTCAATCCTCTAAATACACTAAAGATGAAACTCTCAACATTTGACTTAACTTACCCAACTAAGGCTCCAGACTCGCCTTCCAAACAGGTGTGGTCTACACACAACAGGAGAAGGTTCCAAACAGGGTGGTCTACACACAACAGGAGAAGGTTCCAAAACAGGTGTGGTCTACACCCAACAGGAGAAGGTTCCACACCGGTGTGGTCTACACACACAGGAGAAGGTTCCAAGCAGCTGTGGTCTATACACAACAGGAGAAGGTTCCAAACAGGTGTGGTCTATACACAACAGGAGAAGGTTCCAAACAGCTGTGGTCTACACACAACAGGAGAAGGTTCCAAACAGCTGTGGTCTATACACACAGGAGAAGGTTCCAACACCTGTGGTCTACACACAACAGGAGAAGGTTCCAAACAGCTGTGGTCTACACACAACAGGAGAAGTTCCAAACAGCTGTGGTCTACACACAACAGGAGAAGGTTCCAACAGCTGTGGTCTACACACAACAGGAGAAGGTCCTCNGGGGCCAGGTTCTGGCTCGTGGTCCCCGGTAGACAAAAACTCCATGCACTTGGCCTGATGCCAGAAAGCTAATAGTTACATATCAGCCTATATAGCTCCAGTAGCCGACGGGGCTCCCCCCCAAAAAAATAAAAAATAAAAAAAATTAATAAAATATAAAATAATAAGATACACCCTCTCTTTCTCTCCCCTCTCTCTGTCTTCCCATCACTCTCTCACTCACTCACACTCTCTCACTTTCTCTCTCACTCACTCTGTCACTCACTCACTTTAACCAAATGACTACATGAAGGAACTGACAAAATTCCTCATAGCTGATGACACGTTTCCTTTCTTTCCCAAAGTACATCTTACAAAATTCACTGTCAAAGTCAAACGGTACTTTCTGATGAAGGATTGTCTGTTTGTCACCTCAACGAACTCGTCTGCAACAAGAAGACACGATGGTTACATATTCAGGGAGGGATTATTTAACAGTAGGGAAAAACAGATTGTTGTTTTGTTTTATCACTAAGTATGGCGTTTAAAACTTCAAATCCAACTTCACACTAACAAAAAATCTATCTTAAATGCATTTTCATGTGATATTTTTTTAAACTGTGCAGATGATGAGTCACCATAACATGGCTGAAGATAATGACCAAACCGCTCACCAGAAGGTGATTACCAAAGTGTAATTACCTAAGTGTAGTTACAGGATGAGAGCTACGCTCGTGGTGCCCCGTCTTCCCAGCACTCTTTGTTATATAACGCCTTGAAACTACTGACGGTCTTGGCCTCCATCGCCTTCTCACCTAACTTGTTCCAACCGTCTACCACTCTATTTGCGAAAGTGAATTTTCTTATATTTAGAAATTCACTTAGATTTAGTGAAGAGACAACGACGTTTCCAGTCTGTCCTGGACCATTATCAAGTCGATTGTGTTCCAGGACAGACCGAAATATCACCGTCTCTTCATCTTCTAGTCTGTGGTTTGGTCATATTTTTAAAACTGTGTTTATACAGAAATGATAATGCTATTACTGCACATTTATTCTCACATACACACACCAAAACTGTTACAAACAGATACAGTACATTAAAGCTGTAGTTCTTATACTGCAGTTATCCATGTTAATTTTGCTTCAGCTATTATTTTTGTGAAAATATCCTGTGACGTTATCTCTCTCTCTTTTAACCAGCTGTCATGATTAAAACAAACTAAAGGTAATATTCCTCTATTTTAAATTAGAATTTTTAATTACAAATAAAACAACAATTGCTTTAAATTATCAAATTTTGATTTTAAAAGTAAATTTATTTTATCTACTTATTTATATAACAAGAAGGTATGGTAGTAGGCATCCATCAGTCTCGGGAGACTATGGAGTTGCGCTCTGGTTGTCGGTCTGGAGTGGCCTCTCCAGGGCGCAAAGCCAGGGTAGGTTGATATGGCAGAGAAGGTACAATAGGTTGTAAAAATACTTATGTTGGTAATCAAGCGGTGCATTCTTGTAAAGCCACTAGCACGCACAGCATTCGAACAGGTCCTTAAGCTAACAAATAAATGTAATGATTGGTACATTGTAAAAAAAAAAAAAAAAAAAAAACTTAAATTCACATAATAACCACCTCATCATACAGTGATAAAAATTATACTGATGAAGCTGCATTTCTACATTGTAATATACTGGTTGAGATAGTAGAACAAGGTTATCTTGAGGTTATCTTGAGATAATTTCGGGGCTTAGTGTCCTCGTGGCCCAGTCCTCGACCAGGCCTCCTTTTGTTACACCCCCCCCCCCCAGGAAGCAGCCTGTAGCACCTGTCTAACTCCCAGGTACCTATTTACTGCTAGGTGAACAAGAGAATCAGGGTGAAAGAAACCTTTTGCCCATTTGTCTCCGTCTCCACCGGAATCGAACCCAGAACCTCAGGACTACGAATCCGAAGCGCTGTCCACCCAGCTGTCAGGTGCCCGGTAGGATAGAGGAAGGTAGAGGATACTATGATGATATTAGCTACAGTACTTCATTTTTCTACTTTTGAATAAAGAATTGGATAGACAAATTTTTAGTTAGTTTCCCAGATTTTCTTAAAATGGCTAAAGTCATCCCAGTCCATAAGAGTAGTGATCTCATGAAAATCCAAAATTTTAGACCAATATCAATCCTGCCAACTTTGTCCTTAATATTTGAAAACTAATATACAATAATAACTATTCCTTCCTAGATAACACAATATGGTCAATATGGCTTCAGATCCCATAAAAGCACCAATGATTCTTTAATTAATATGCATGACCTGATACATACTGCTCTTGACAAAATGAGTATCCTACAGGTTATCCCACAGGTAAATTGTTGACGTGTGAAAATAACCTGCGTAAGGCTTTTGACACCTCTGCTACAGTAACCTCTTTCTCATATTCCAACACTATGGAAAAACAGCGCACTCCCTTCAATATTTGCAGTCTTACCTCAGTGACAAGCACCTGTTGTTTTTGTGAATAATGCTACTTCTCCCACTTTGCCAATTAACATTGGGCATTCCACACAGAGTAGTATGCTTGGTCCAATCAGCTTTCTCATTTAAGAACATAAGAACATAAGAATAAAGGTAATTGCAGAAGGCCTATTGGGCCATACGAGGCAGCTCCTATTTATAACCACCCAATAAATTACACAATAAACCCCCCGTTGATGTTATCTACATCAACGATCTTCCAAATGCCACTCTACACCTGAAGCCAATTCTATTTGCTGATGATACAAACTTCACTTTCTCTCATGCTAACCCATTATTCTAAGTGACACAGTGAATACCAAATTAAAAAACTCCATTTGTGGAAAACTGCTAACACAATTACCGTTATCACTAAAATGTTTTACCTACTGTTTGGTAACAAGTCCAACTATCAAATTAACCTAAGAATTAATAATACCCAAATTATGAGCAGAGCAGATAGAAATTCCTTGTTCTTCACATATACAACAAGCTGAATTCCATTGCCATATACAAAATATCCTGCACAGTATTACAAAAAAAAGAGTTTCTTAAGACAGTAGGCACTCTCTCCAAAATCAGATATTACGAACCTTGCCCTGTCTTGGTTACACTATTATTTCCTCAATTATCCATATTTCACCCATGGTATCTGTGCCTGGGGATCTACAACCCTAAATTATCTCTGGCCTCTAATTATTCAACATAAATCACCAATTGGAACAAACTACAGTCCCAGACAACACTGGGCACCTTTACTGAAATCTTTGAACATGTTAAATATATATAGTCACTGCACATACTTTCAAGCATTCTCTATATCTATAAAACACTGAACTGCATTGCTAATCCTGGCCTTCAGTGCTTCCTAAAGGGCTGTAACAGTTCCCATGGACATCACACAAGAAACAAATTATCTCTTTGATATTCCTGAAGTGAAACGCGACCAAAGCAGAAACGTTATGCAAGGTCCCCAAACTGTGGAATGACCTCCCAAATATAATTAAAAACTGTACGTCTTCCAACCAGATTAATAGTTACTAAGATATATCTACCTAATATCTTTTAACAATTTTCAAAACATACTGTATTTGTTAAAAATCCATGTCTTTCATCATTACTAGTCATCAAATTAATGTACAGTAGAACCTCGAGTGACGACCGCCTCAAATGGCGAGCAATTTCGGTAACGAGCACCTTGATCGCCGACAATTTGTCTCGTTAGGCGAGCGCTCGTTTGAATAACATCAACACCACATGGTGGGGTCACGCTGCTTCTCGCACATTCTCGGACGCCTCCGACGATGCAAATCAATTATTTTTCTTTCATTAAAGATGCTATTGATGCTGGGATGTTGCAAAGCATTGATTTTTTGTAGAAAAACGAAATGAAATTTAAAAAAAAGAAATGTCAAAAAAGGTTCATTCAGTGTTTTTTCAAGTAGGCTGCTCCATGTTTCTTAAAAAAAATAAAAAAAATAAAAAACAGTTGAAACAATTTGAAAAATGGACAAATGCCATATAGGTTCGTTCAGTGTTTGTCGGGTAGGCTGCTCCATTATTGAGAAATAAATGAAAATACAAAACAAATGGAACACATTTGAAACACAGAAATATTGCCATAATGGAGCAGCCTACCCGACAAACACTGAACGAACCTATGGCATTTGTCTGTTTTTCAAATTGTTTCAACTTTTTTTTATTTTTTTTTTTTTTTTTATTTAAGAAACATGGAGCAGCCTACCTGCCGAACACTAAATGAACCTTTTAACCCTTAAACTGCGCATGGCGTATATATACGCCCTGAGTAACATGTCCGACGGTGCGCATGGCGTATATATACGCCATAGGGTGCCATTCCCGATTCAAATGGCCCGCGGCTACACGGGGTTCACAGTAGCTTCCTCAGGGCTCTTGTAAACAAACGCAATTTAAAAAAAATCGTGGGCAATATTCTCAGGTGTGAGAGGCACAGTACTGTTGGAGCAACCAAGGCTGGCGCACGCAGCATGAGCGATCAGCATTGCTGTTCAGCTTGTGACCACAGCATCACCGAAAAATGTCAAAATAAATATATAACTGTTATTATTTAGTGATGACAATATTACAGATGACCCGTGACTGTGATATAAATAACCAGGGTTGTGATAATAGCAGGATTGTTGTAATAATTAGCGCTGTGGGAGGAGTGATGCTGAGAGACTGAGGAAGACAGCATCGTTTACCGACTGTGTGGCCACCTGTTATTGTTTACATTCACCATACCAGCTCAGTGGTTCTCTATGGTGAACACAAATGTAGATACTTATATATAATGTGTGTATTAGTGTAATAACAGCAAAAGGATTATGCTGGGAGGAGCCATTTGGGTGACGGAGGTGACGTCGTCTGCACGATTTGTCAAGCTGTTTAGAGGGTGGCCACTATGCTCTTTGGGCGCACTACAAGCTTAGGTGTACAGTTACAGTGCATAAAACATGTAGATATCTATATATAATATGTGTATATAGGGTAATAACACTGAAAACAGTATTGTTGGGGGAGAAAGTTTAGTGCGTGTGACCTTGAATGAGTGAGGGAGCCGCCAGCCGCCAGCTGTGTATACCGACGACTCTTAGTGCCTGAACTAACTATATCAGCTTAGCTGTACAGTTGTGGTGAACAAAATATATACATACTTATATATAACGTCTGTATATAGTGTAATAACACCACAAATGGTATTGTTGGGGGAGAAAGTTTAGTGCGTGTGTTGAGGGAGTGGCAGCGAGTGGCTGGCTGGTGTGTAGCGGTTACTCTTCGTTGCTCTCGACTCTCAATACCATCTTAGTGGTTCGTTATGGTGACCAAATATGCAGATACTTATATATAACCTGTGTATAGAGTGTAATAGCAGCAAAACTATTTGTTTATGTTTTATGAACATAATAATTGAATTACTAATATGCACACCATACGTTTGAGTATAGCGATTATTCACCACTTTTATTATATAAATATATACAATACACACTATTGAATAATATTACTGCAAAAAAACTAAGAAAAAATCAATCGGAGACATTGAAACAATTAGGTAATAATATCTTTGTGGCAACTCCCATCTGTCAGCGCGGGTGACGCTGACCGGCCTGGCGACCGCTCTGTCAACGCCCACTTTTTGCCAGACTTCCTCGGTCAATTGCGCCCAAAATATGTGACCTACGATTTTTTTGCTATTTTTCCCGTGCTCAGGGGACACAAATTAACGTGTTTAGAAGACGAAAATTTTTTTGGAATTTTTTTTTCTTGCGCACAGGGTGTTAAATGTCCCCAGGACCCCTGAGCAGTGTAAGGGTTAATNACAGAATTAAATATTTTGCATGAAACATTTAAAGGTGCAATTTTTAGCATATGTATGTAAAATTTTGTGACAATTTTTTCTAATACAAATATGCCATAGTGCTAACTAAATAATTATGAAACTTATCACCATACTTAATCTGGCTTAAATATTTACATATATTACAATTAATATTTAAATGTTAAATGAATGAGCATGTCCCGTAATTTTTATATACCATTTGTATGCAACGAGACTGGAAGGACAATGCACGTACAATAGCTACGCAACTCAGATGGGATCACAACAAATCTACATGCAATACACAGAGAGCCATATACAAGAGGTGAGGTGCTTTCCACAGGAGTCTTAAAATGGGCCAATCACACGTAAAGATGGAGATTAATGCTTCCAATACTAATCGTGACTTACCCCTCGTGCAGCCTTAGCAAGCTCATGTAGTGAGTAATAGTGATTATTAGTACTAGTTTATAAGATGCTTTCCTGATTTGTCAAAAAATATGCATGTAAAGCAACACACGGAATAAAATAATATAATCCACTGTGTTTAAACAAAGATGAAAACATTTCTACACACAAGTAGGTTCTGATGATATTGTGACATGCTCATTAATATGAACAATTTGTATTATGATGAATGGCTAGAATACAGAGAGCAGATATGACAGGATTTTAATAACAAGTGGGAAAATTTTCAACACGGTTACACTTTCTACAGAATATAATGAATTTAAAATTAGCCAGATTCAAATTTTAATTTGTTAATCACATTTGTTCCTGTCGCCATAGAGGCCACTAAAAATGGTGGCCCTCAGGTACAATCAGGTAAGGAATTCTACCATTTTAACTACATAATGTAGTTATGTAGGAATAATGTAAAACACTGGACTCACTGGATTTTCCATCCAAAATTGGATTTCCAAAAGTTTAGACATTACCTTTAATTCATAATTGTTTCTTATTTTCCCTAATTTTATTTTTAATTTTAAATACTTTTTATTTACATTATATATACGAGTTCTTACATTCTTATACAGTAAAGCCACAAGCATGCATAGCATTTTGGGCAGGTCCTTAATCCCAATTTTCCCAGGAATACAACCTGCCAAATTGTTAAACAACCAGGTACCCATTCACTGCTGGGTAAACAGAAGCTACAGTTAAGGAGTGGCACCTGGTCAATCCTCCCTGGCCAGGATACAAATCCAGGCCAAAGTGCTTGTAAAGCGCTGGGCGAGTGTTTTACCACTGTGCCACGGGGACTACTGAAAGGTCTTCCGACTTGATTGCATCTAAACCTTAAACACTGCTTTCACTGTCAATAGTGTGGTTTGACTGCATTTTATGTGGATTCCATTTTGATATTTAACATTTTTCCATATCACACTAACTGGGACTTGTCCCCATTAAATATCATACTATTTTCTGTGGCCCATTAAACATCATACTATTTTCTGTGGCCCATTAAACATCATACTATTTTCTGTGGTCCATTAAACATCATACTACTTTCTGTGGCCCATTGAAAGATACTTAACATCAGATGGGAGGTTTGCTGTGTCCTCTATATTGTCTTGTCTCATGAAAATCCTAATATCATCCACAAAGGATGATACAGTACTACAGGTTATATCCTTGTCTATGTCTGAAATGAGGATGAGAAAAACTAGCAGAACAGGTACAGTACCTTGGGGAACAGGTTTTCATGGTGAAGGATCCACAGTTTACTTTTGTTGACTCTGGGTTGTTTGATAACAAGTTAAAGATCTATCCCCCACTTTCTCAGCAATTCTTTCTGTGCACATTTTGTGTGCAATAACACCGTGGTCACATCTGTCATAAGCATTTGGGAACCTGTGTGTATCACATCAGCATGTGCTCATCTTCCATGCATCTATAGCATGCCATAGTGATCTAGCAATTGTGAGAGGCAGGAGCATCCTGTTCTGTACCCATATTGCCCAGGGTTATGTAGATGTTGTGATTCATGTGTTTTGTGATCTTATTTCTTAGCACTCTTTCAAAGAGTTATGATGTGTTATGAGCTATTGGTCTATAATTTTTTGCATCTGCTTTACTTCTGCCTTTGTGAAATGCATGATCTCTGCTGTTTTAAGTATGTCAAGGATAACACCAGCATCTAGGCGCCATCTTCAAAACATGTTTAGGGCCTTTGACTTTTTTTTTTTTTTTGCAATTCTTTAATTACAAAAATAGAATTCCAGGAGTCTGGGCCTGGTGCAGAGTGTATGAGCATGCTGTTTATGGCTACTTCAAAGTCCAGTGGAGTCCAGTGACATCTAACGGTGGTTTCGATGATGGTGTCACATTCATAAAGAATTTGTTTGGAGCATTGATTTTCAATGTGTTCAGGAGTTCACTGAAAATAGAATAATACTGTAGCCACAGTATTTCACTCATTTCTTTGTTGTCATCTGTGAATGAAAACATCACCCTTGCTAATGAGGCCAATGCAAGATGTAGTTTTTATTCTAGATTTTTCATGGAGAAAAAGTATTTTTGATTCGTCTTTATTTTACTTATGGCCTTTTGCTCTCTTTGCCTCTACTAGATTTTATATAATTCTTACAAATTTAGCTTGATAGTTTCTAGTTCTCTCTACAGCCTTCTTTATTGTTATTGGGATGAGTGGAAGATTTTTGATCTGCCATTTTTTTTATTTTTTATTTTTAGTGATATTGTAGTGATTTGTAGTGAATTTAGGGATATTTCAGGATCCACTAAGCACAAATATGAAACTGGTACTGTATTGTTGGTTCTTAATTTCTATGTAATAAACTTTACATACTAGGTCTACAGGAACTAAAACAATGACATACTGTCATTCATATTTAGGAATTACCTGAATAATGCTAATTACGGAAGTCAATTGAATGTTTGACATCATGGTCTGCTCTCTGTCTAGTAACTCACCTTTTACGATAATGAAAACTATTATAACACATGATTCATGTACAATAATTGTTGGCAAAGAACGTAATGTTGAAAAGTTGATCTTTTTGTTGACCAGACCACACACTAGAAGTTGAAGGGACGACGACGTTTCGGTCCGTCCTGGACCATTCTCAAGTCGCTTGTGACTTGAGAACAAGCGACTTGAGAATGGTCCAGACGGACCGAAACGTCGTCGTCCCTTCAACTTCTAGTGTGTGGTCTGGTCAAATACTTCAGCCACGTTATTGTGACTCTTCGCCTGCAAGTTGATCTTTTCATTGCATAAGAAACCATAATTTTAACAAAATTATCTATAGTTAAATAAAAACTTATAAATACTGTATACAAAATAGTTATAGGAAACAAAATATAAAAATATTTCTTAATTAACACTTATCCTCGTCTTACCTACCATGATTGAGAATTGTAACGGCAATGAATTTTACTCCAATATATTTTGAAATTACATTTATTCTGTGGTTGACCAAATTGCATACACCACAAAATCCAAGTCCAATTATCAAATTAATGATAAAAACTTATTAAAGCAATATGAATTTATTGTAGTTTTATGTACCCATTAATATATAAATGAAAAACATAGTTAATGATTACAATCAAAGGCAACTGAAACCCAAGTCCTGTGTTTAAGATCTAATGTCAACCTTACCTGAAGGTGTGTGTTAAATGTTCTGTGTTGGTTAAAGTTTATATTTTTGAAAAGGCAGCATTTTAAATGATTCATTAACAGTAAACAAACAGCTTGGCTTTAAATCAAATGAGTATTTTAAATTCATATTTTTTTAAATAAGGATTTTAAAAATATACCAACACATCACAAGTGCAACAAAATACATTGCTGTAAATAAGGGCATGCAATTAGCTAAACACAGAGCTTAATATGTCTAAAGTGGATTTAGTACAACCCTATGGATTTAAAACCACAGAACTAAAATGACAATTTCAAAATATGAACATCAGAATATAGGCCAGTGTACTTGACAACTTTACTAAAATGATCTACAAATTTTCTTCTTACCCAGAACTCTCGCTGATAAGTTCAGTCAAATGGTACAATATATCCACCTCAAGTGGAGTGATTTGCGACATCATCTGGCCGAGTGCAGAAATTCCTCTGAAATTCAAGTTCTATTCATTAGTATGTTGTATTGTCTGGCTTTTATTTAATTAATTTCAATGTTTCAACTTATTATTTATAAGTTCGTTAATTTGTATTAAATTCAGTGCTTATTTTCGCTTGTTCAATTGCCAATACATCTCCAATACATAATGTACTTGAGATTTTGTTGAGGTTAGTGTAGAGTAGCATTACATTTTTTTTATTCCATCTCTTCCCATCCTCGGCCACTTAGAGGAGACCTGGTTCTGGTTGCAGGTGGTGTGGTGTGTTGGGCTGTGCTGTGAGGAGTCCACCTCCATACTGAGGTGTTTATCTCGGCTTTTATTTTCACTGAGAACTGTACATAATCTGGCGAGTGATATTTAAATCTAGTTTGTGTTCTCCGTCACGTGTGTAAACAATGTACTGTATGAGCTCAGTAACTTGGAGTCTAGTACAGTAATCTGAACCTATGGGTAATCCTGATGAATTCATGACCAAGCTTTTGACCTCTTAACCCGAATAGAAATTCAGATTACCGAGATTTTGACTGAACAAAAACCCAAATAATTCAAGCTCGAGTTCTTGACCTTTCAATTTTAATAAAAATTCTGGTTACTGAGATTTCTGTCAAATGAAAACCTGGATAATTAAAAAAATAATTTCTGGACCGTCTCTGTAAAATAGTTGGCTAATTTGGATGTCTGCCTAATTTGAAGGGGAGTGGGTCCAGTATGATCTGGAAAACTGAGCTTAGACAGAATACATATGTAAATGTATGCATTAGCTGGCTTATTTGAAATCTTCTATTCAAAATACCTATAGTTGCATTTGTTTATTGAATTCCCTAATAAATATTAAATATTTGCAATTTTACTTTCAGGTATTCCTTAACTTTAAATTATGTAAATTATCTGTAAGATGAATCCCTCTTTTAATTTCAGTGTATCTGCTTTAAATCAAGCTCCAATCAATAAACATGAAAATATTCACAAAACTTCACTAGCTTCAAACCAGATATATAAATCTTCACACTTATGAATATGAGGAAGAGAGAGAGGATAAATAGTAAGATGACTGTAATGAGATGCCTCTTTCTTGTAGGGTCTCAGTGGCCCCCCTCACAGGGGCATAGGGAGTGGCAAAATTCCTTCCAAAACCAAGCTAACTCTTGCACAAAGAAAGGTTGAATTATCTTTAGATGGTTCCAATTATTATCTGTGGTTACCTTTTGTGTTAGAAATGCAAAATGCATGTTTTTGTTAGCTTTTTATGTGCACGACGATATAGGACTTTTAATTAGCTGAGCGGTTTAAGGGTTATACCCATGGAATTGCTAATCTTCAGTGGATCTTCAAAGGATCTTCAGTAGTATTGCATCTCTTAGTTCAACATACCACAATGTAGAACAGAAAACATGACATGCTCTTTTACTCATTGGATAATAATCCTAAAGAATTGCTGTATGTCAAAACAGTATTCCTGTTCAAAATTCAGCTGGAAAAAAATCAACATGGAAAAAATTACAAAAGGCTTAAACTGAATTAGAAACTATCGTAACTGTCTCTATAGTGAGAACCAAATTTTGGACCAATAGTTGCCCGACAGTACAATAACAATTCCAGTAAGCCTACTGCAGTATATTATTGTCTTTATTTCTCAGAGTAAAATCCATGCGATCTATATTTTTCAACTTCTCAGCTTTTATCATCTATGCTACTGCATTTAAAAGTCTTACAGATGTATAACTATGATAAATTCCTTACAAGCCTCAAAAATGAACTTAAGGGTGTTTTAACAAGATATGAGTACAGTACCTCTAGTTATTTCCTGGGTGCGGGAACCCCCTGATGCGTTGAGGTAAATACGCTTGCAGAGTTCCATGTTGGTAAGTAATGAATTAAATGCCATGAAGAATGGAAAACTCACTTTATGACCTGTTGCAACCTGAAAATTAAAATAAATAATCTCAGACACAGTAGCAGTATGGTTGGTATGATAAACATATTCATCGAACCTCCGAGTAATGTACACAAATCTGGATTCGACTCCTCATCAAGCAGGATAAATTTGGAGGAACCGAGTATAATTACCTACAGAGTTACAAGGCTCACCCCTAGAGTATAGAGCACTTAGTTTATTTTCTATTCTTTGACCAGAACAGGAGTTTCACAAGCCACACTCCAGGTCATTGAAGCTCACATCCCTACCGACGTCTAATACATTACTAATAGTTACAATTCCAAGAGGGGGGAATCATATATGAATACCCAAGAGGGTATCATATATAAAAGAATATAGTATCATATATGCAACAATAATAACAAAAACACTGAGCCAAGTATGGGGAAAAGGCAATTGAAAAAATTAGAAAATGCTGAATACATTTTTGGCTTAATTCGTCTTCATTAGAGCAAGAAAGAGTGAACCATGTAAATTTTTCAAATGTAGTTTTTCCGCATAGTACCTCCCCAACCATCCAACTTGGTTGGGGCATCATTCCTTTCCCCGTCCCATCCCAAATCCTAGTCCTGATCCCTTTCAAGTGCTATATAGTCGTAATGGCTTGGCACTTTCTCCTGATAATTCTCTTCCAAATAGTACCATACACAGTATATATTAAATTGTATACTATATTACCTGGTTGATACCTGGTTGATGGGGTTCTGGGAGTTCTTCTACTCCCCAAGCCCGGCCCGAGGCCAGGCTTGACTTGTGAGAGTTTGGTCCACTAGGCTGTTGCTTGGAGCGGCCCGCAGGCCCACATACCCACCACAGCCCGGCTGGTCCGGAACTCCTTGGAGGAATAAATCTAGTTTCCTCTTGAAGATGTCCACGGTTGTTCCGGCAATATTTCTTATGCTTGCTGGGAGGACGTTGAACAACCGCGGACCTCTGATGTTTATACAGTGTTCTCTGATTGTGCCTATGGCACCCCTGCTCTTCACTGGTCTATTCTGCATTTTCTTCCATATCGTTCACTCCAGTACGTTGTTATTTTACTGTGTAGATTTGGGACCTGGCCCTCCAGTATCTTCCAGGTGTATATTATTTGATATCTCTCTCGTCTTCTTTCTAGTGAGTACATTTGGAGAGCTTTGAGACGATCCCAATAATTTAGGTGCTTTATCGCGTCTATGCGTGCCGTATATGTTCTCTGTATTCCCTCTATTTCAGCAATCTCTCCTGCTCTAAAGGGGGAAGTGAGTACTGAACAGTACTCAAGACGGGACAGCACAAGTGACTTGAAGAGTACAAGCATTGTGATGGGATCCCTGGATTTGAAAGTTCTCGTAATCCATCCTATCATTTTTCTGGCTGTCGCAATATTTGCTTGGTTATGCTCCCTAAACGTTAGGTCGTCAGACATCATTATTCCCAAATCCTTTACATGTTGTTTTCCTACTATGGGCACATTTGATTGTGTTTTGTACCCTGTATTATGTTTAAGGTTCTCATTTTTACCGTACCTGAGTACCTGGAATTTGTCACTGTTAAACATCATATTATTTTCTGATGCCCAGTCGAAAACTTTATTAATATCAGCTTGAAGTTTTTCAATGTCTTCAGCCGAGGTAATTTTCTTACTGATTTTTGTGTCGTCTGCAAAGGATGATACGAAGCTGTGACTTGTATTTTTGTCTATATCTGATATGAGAATAAGGAAAAGCAGCGGTGCAAGGACTGTACCCTGAGGTACAAGCTTTTAACTGCACTTGGACTAGATTTTATATGGTTGACCGTTACTCGCTGAGTCCTGTTTGACAGAAAACTGAGTTTCCAGCGTCCTACTTTACCGGTTATTCCCATTGACTTCATTTTGTGTGCTATCACGCCATGGTCACATTTATCGAATGCCTTTGCGAAGTCCGTGTATATCACATCAGCATTCTGTTTTTCTTCTAATGCCTCAGTGACTTTATCGTAGTGCTCAAGTAGCTGTGAGAGGCACGATTCCCGCTCGAAATCCATGTTGGCTGGGTTGTGAAGGTCATTGGTCTCCATGAAATGGTGACCTGACTCCTAATCACTCTCTCAAATACTTTATTATGTGCGATGTTAGTGCAACTGGTCTATAATTCTTTGAATGCTTGCTCCTCCCTTGTGTAGAGGGGCTATGTCTGCTACTTTAAGTGCATCTGGTATCTCCCCCGGTCCAAGCTCTCCTCCACACTATACTGAGTGCCTGTGCTACCGGCACTTTGCATTTCTTTATAAATATTGAATTCCATGAGTGGACCTGGGGGCCGAGTGCAGGATGGGCATTTTCAATTTCTCTTTCAAAATTTAGTGCGCTCGTGTTGATATCAGTTATATTTACGGGGTTTGGATATCCCGCATAAAGAAATTGTCTGGATCTTCTACTTTCATGTTGTTTATTGGAGTGCTAACATGTCCTCATACTGCTTTTTTAGGATTTTTTAGGATATTGCATAATATTAATGAATATATATAAACAATTCATTATAAACACTATATATATGCATGTTCTATATTAGTTTTGAGATAGAGATCCTGTGGCTCTGCTTCACTGGCACTTGCCCTTACTGATTTACAGTAGTTTTTATAAATTGACTATTGACTGGTGCGTGCCACTTACTCCTAAGATAACATTAAATGACATTTAAATATATAGCCAGAAAAAAAATTCCCATAATCTGTAAACATGAAAACCCTTTACCTTTTAATATGATGGAAAGGAAACTATTTACTTTGACTATTACTGTAATTGCAAAAGTATAAATAACTTATTCAAAAATAAAGTACAAGTCAATAACTTACCGCAACGAGATTATTTTGTACAGGAACGGTGAGCAGATGAGATTAACGCTGAGCATGATGTCATTAAAGTCCATGGCAGTGATGAAGCCAGAGCCCTTCTTGTCATAAGATTTGAAGCTGCACTGCATGTTCTTCATGGAAGTCCTAAATTAAAGGCATTATAGATTTTTAAATTCCTGGAATTTCACTATCAGAATATAGCAAAAACTTGGGACATATAATACCTACAATATCTCAAGTCTAATCCTGCATTTTTTTTTGGAGGGGAAAAAAACAGCGTTGAATGTTATGAAACGCCATTTTCTGGGCGAGAACCCGGAGGCTCCCCGGAGTGTCCAGGCTGATGATGATATAACTATTAGCTCTCTGGCATCAGGCAAAGTGCATTGAGTTCTTGCCTACTGGGGACCACGCACAAGAACCTGGCCCCCCTCAGAGAAGCAAGAGGAGCAAATGGCCTATAGAAACCCCCATGTAGTTGGGAGCATTCTATGTCTGCCCTCGACCGGATATGGCACCCAGAAAGATAGGCACCCCAAAACAAACCCCTATTCTGGTGAAAATATTGCTACCGAAAGCCGAACAAGTGGACAGAATTCCCCCAATCACGAGCATGACATCACGTTGCCACGCCTCCGTCTGCACAACCCCCTCCACAGGAAGGGGAAGGGGGAGCCCCAGACCTCGCACCGGCAATCCAACCGGCAGTTCTTAGGCTGGATGTCTAAAACACGGGAAAGCATGAAGTTTTCGAGAAGAGCATGAAGCTCCCGTCCCGACTCCCAGAGGCGAATGCCAACAGGAAAAGAGCCTTAGAAAAACAATCCTGAACTGAAGGGACCACAACAAACCGAGGAGAAGAGAGAATAGAGAGCACCCGGTCCAAAAACCAGGACGGCTCAGGAGGCGCATGAGCAGGCCAGAGGAGATACAATGCATGAGACAGCTTGTGGAACGGAGCAGAAGTAACATCAAACTGAACGCAAGCTGGAGCAGCTCCGCCAGCACCGCATGATACGAGACGACAGTATTCAGCATTAGACGATGGTCCTGGAACAACCACAAAAGAAAGGACAAAATAACAATCAGAGACCAAAGTACACCCATGCAGTAATAGGAAAACTGGAAGGACCGCCAGGAAACTTCATACTGCTGCTGAGATGAAGCATGCAGGTAGGAGACCAACAACAAAGCCACCTGACACCCCATACAAGTGATAAGACTAGTCAAAAACTCCAGACGCAAAGATGTATGCTAAAGACGCCTTAAACCAGCTTGACCATCACGGATCGAGTTATTTTATGTAGCCCTTACCTCAGCTTGACCATCACTCCGACAGAGGTTATCGCCTGAAGCTATTGAACCAACCCACCGCCGGCACCGGCATGGTTATCTTGGGCATAGCATTTTACCAATCACCCCCATTTTGTGGGAGCACCGTGAGGAACACAAATGCCCGAACAAGCCTGAATGGTCCCACAGGACTATATGCGAATGGCAACTCAGCAGACACCCCAGAAGTGACTCCCCCCAAACCATACTCCCAGGAGCCACGACAACTGGTATGCTACAAGACGCCTTAAACCACGTGACCATCACGAGTGATGGTGCAGTTTTCATCCTCAAGAGTGATCAAACTCAGGTTTCAAGAGTGAGTTTTCATTCGGCGATATAGGCATGGGACCATTCAGAGCTTGTTCGTCAATTTGTGCGTCATCCACGTGTGCCCCCCAAAGAATGAGGTGATTTGGTAAAATGCTATACCCAAGATAACCATCCGGGTGCCGACGGTGGGGGTGGTTCAATAGCTTCGGCTATCACCATTTATGGGCCGGCACAGGTGGGTCCGCGGTCAGCCTGAGGGTAAGTAGGTTTAAGGCGTCTTGTACATACCAGTATGCGTGTTGCTCCTGGGAGTATGGTGTGGTCGAGTCACTTCTGGGGGTGTGAGTTTTCATTCGCATATAGTCCTGGGGACGCTTCAGGGCTATGTTCGCATTTGTGTTCCTTCACGTGTGCCACACGTACCAAGAATGAGGGCTTCGATTTGGATAAAATGCTATGCCAAGAGCAACCATGACCGGGTGCCAGGCGCGGTGGGGTGAGTTCAATAGCCTTCCGGCTACTCCCACACCCCCTCATTATGTCCGGTTCGTGATGGTCAAGGTGTTTGTAAGGCGGTCTGTACCTACCAGTTGCGTTGTCTCCTGGGGAGTATGGGTTTCGAGTCACTTCTGGGGTGATGCATTGGTGTGAGTTTTCCATTCGCATATAGTCCAGGGGAGCCATTCAGGCCTTGTGATGGTTCCGCATTTGTGTTCCTCACGGATGTGCCCCAAAGAATGAGGTGATTTGTGGCTAACATTCTATGCCCAAGATAAACATCCGGGTGGCCCGGCAGGTGGGGGTGGTTTACATATAGCTTCGGCTATCACCATCATTATGTCCGGGTTCGTGATGGTCAAGTGGTTTAAGGGCGTCTTGTACATACCAGTTGCGTTGCTCCTCTGGGAGTATGGTTCGAGTCACTTCTGGGGTGTGAGTTTTCATTCGCCATATAGTCCTGGGGAGCCATTCAGGCTTGTTCGCATTTGTGTTCCCTCACGTGTGCCCCAAAGAATGAGGTGATTTGGTAAAAATAGCTATGCCCAAGATAACCATCCGGGTGCGGCCGGCGGTGGGGTGGTTCAATAGCTTCGGCTATCACCTCATTATGTCCGCGTCGTGATGGTCAAGATGGTTAAGGCGTCTTGTACAATACCAGCTTGCGTTGCTCTGGCAGTATGGGTTCGAGTCACTTCTGGGGTTGTGAGTTTTCATTGCGCATATAGTCCTGGGGACCATTCAGGCTTGTTCGCATATATATTATATATATATATATATATATATATATATATATAATATATATATATATATATATATATATATATAAAATTAAAGAATGCAAAGTATAGGCATAAACTATGCAATCATTAAAATTTCTGTAAAACAGTTATTTGTCAAACCTGAGCTGCTAAATTTATACAGCACTTTAAACGAAACTGTATACTGAATATTGCTCATAGCAATTATGAATTATAAATATGTAAGAACTGCTAAGAATTCATAAAGAATAATGGAACAAAGTAAAGAGAAACTTTGAAAGCATGCACAACCTAAGTTTTGTAAGTGCAATGTAACAGGAACATATTTCACCTTAAGCTTGTTTGTGCATCATGTGGGTAAAAATAAAAATATATATAAAATAATGAACACAGCAGCAGCCTTCTATCATGACATATTATAACAGAGGTGAAGAAGCAGCAGAGGTGCTGTTCATGTACTCATCTCAGAAATATATGGAAAACTAATTCTAATTCAGATATAATACATCAATCATCACCTTAACTATTTATTGTACAGTGACCAATTACCAAGTGCTGCATTATTTATCTGATTAGGAATACTTTACATCCACATTGATGTGATAGGAGAGAAAACTTTAATTTCATACAAATGCTGATATCCTTCTAGTCTATAATTTTTGAAAACATTTGCCTGTACAAACTTGTGGAGTCTCTTTAAATCAAACGTCTATAAAATGAAATAACCAAAAATCATAAAAAAATCAACATTCAATTTTTATTATCAATGCAACCTTCAAACCTTATCATTCTAGACTTCAACTCAATTTGGTACAGCAGATACAAAAACCCAGTGTTCAATGTAATGAAACTCCCTTTTCTGGGTGAGACCCGGAAGCTTCCCAAGCTATCCAGGCTGATATGCTAATGTCAGACTTTGGCATCAGTCATGTGTATGGAGTTCTGTGGGCACCAGGAACGAAGAGCCAGAACCTGGGCCCCCTCAGAGAGGCATGGGGGAGCAATGGCCTATAGAACCCACCCTTGTGGTTGGAAGCATTGTATGTCTGCCATTGACCAGCGCCGCGACCACGCTGACACAAAGACGTCCACCTCTGGACGCCCGAACGTCTGGCAGGCCAACTTAAGGAGTCGGTGTCGACCATCCATTCTGTGGAAGAGGAAAAAAACAAGACAGGCCGTTTGCCAAGACATTGGACACTCCCTGCACATGAACTGCCAGGAGAGCAAACCCCAAGAACTCGGCAGACGAGTCACCCGAAGTGACCAGCACCAAAAGCCAAGGACTGCATCGAACCCCTCGGTTCAGGCAATGACCCACTGGGAAGAAGTCCAAATGGAGCCGGATTGTTGATCTGCGATCGAAACGAACCCTCCGGAGAGCAAACCATACTACCGCAACCTCCCGCACCGTACTGTGGGCCCAATGGAAGGACGGACCCCACCATCCCTGGCCGGCCAGGTAAGCACTGGTCACAAAACCCCAGCCGAGAGACGATGCGTCCGTGAACGCATCGAGTGAGGGCTCGGGCAAGCGCTAAGGCACTGAACCCCGAAAAACCCGAAGAGGAAGCGGGATGCAGCAGCCGACGCAAGCACCCGGGGCCGAACCCAGTGATCCGCGAGAGAGGCGGAAGGGACATCCCCAAAAGAACAGAATATCCGACAAAGCCAATCCTGACCCGGCGGGGTAGACCATCATCGTAAAGTTCAGGCTCCCACACAGACCCCTCGAGCAACCACCGGAGACCCAGGAGCCCTGGGAGCCCCCCAGAAACAAGCGCATGTGGTACCGCAGCTGCAGAGAGACTCCGGAGGAAGAGACAAGGAAGCGGTCCGAGAGTTCTACACAAGACCCAGCCAGGTTCGAACCTGGGAGGGAACCAGATGGGACTTCTTCCAGTTCACCAAGAACACCAAACCCGGCGAGCTGGGAAAGAACAAATTCCTGGCTAGCAGACAAGAGGACCAGCTGGGAGCCCAAACCAGCCAGTCGTCGAGTTAGGGCCAACACCCGAACACCTAGAAGATGCAGACAGGCCACAACGACCCGGGTAAGGCGCGTGAACATGTGAGGCGGCAGTTCAACCAGAAGGGAGACAACGAAAGGCGGTAACTCTAACTCAACATGCCTCCTGGTTGCTGGACTGATCAACCAGGCTGTTGGACGCGGCTGCTCAGCCTGACGTATGAGTCACAGCCTGGTTGATCAGGTATCCTTGGAGGTGCTTATCCAGTTCTCTCTTGAACACTGTGAGG
>WNGS01039543.1:3046726-3059880 GCA_020271785.1 Procambarus virginalis
GGTTTGCCAGTTATGCCCCTTATGTGTAGTGGAAGTGTGTTGAACAGTCTCGGGCCCCTGAGTGATAGAGTTCTCTCTCAGAGTACCAGTTGCACCTCTGTTTTTCAAACGGGGTATTCTGCACATCCTGCCATGCTTCTGGTCTCATGTGATGTTATTCTGTGTGCAGGTTTGGGACCAGCCCCTCTACCAGTGGGTAGAGAGCCAGTGGGGGTCCAAAACGAACCACAGAAGGGTAAGGATGAGGGGGCGCGGACTGAACGAAGGCCAAAGCGATCACCCCCCCCCCCATGTCCAGGTCCTTTAGGCAAAACGGTGCAGCCTCGGGGCATCTGGGTGAGCAACCAACCTAGCGCATTGCAACAACCTAAAGCGTACATGCAACGCCTGTGCCGCCTGTACCCGCAAAAGATCATCATTAGTATGGGTAAACTGAGTCACCAGGAAACAACAAAACCCGCAGGACTCCGAGTCGAAAGAGTCACCGACCCAACAGGCAGTGTGACAGACACAAAAACAGTGAGGGTCACCCTGAGACAAGGGGACTGAGAAACTCTCAAACTCGCACGAAGCAAGGGGGGGACCAGGGATTACATCCATCAAACCTGTGCGCCCCCTGGGGTTTCCCAGGGTTCTGAGACGGAACTCGAGCTCAGGGAATCCCAGGCAGGGTACTGCTAACCAGCGCCCAAAACTACCGAGCAACTCTCTAAAGATGAACCTCAGTAACGTGTACACTCACCGGGACCTAGCAGGGGGTGCCACCAGAAAAGAAGTATGCAGGTCTTGGCAAAGCCTGTAAAGCTTGGCAAAGCCTTGGCAAAGCTAGTAAAGCCTTGGCAAAGCTAGTAAAGCCTTGGCAAAAAATTATAGGCCAGTTGCACTAACATCACACATAGTATAAGTTTTGAAAGAGTGATAGGAATCAAATTTCAAGTTTATGGAAATAATGAGTTACACAACCCTGGACAACATGGATTTAGAGCAGGAAGATCCTGTCTGTCACAGTTACTCAACCACTATGACAAAATCACAGAAGCTCTAGAAGAAAAGCAAAATGCAGATGTAGTATACACAGACTTTGCAAAGGCATTCAACAAATGTGATCATGGAGTGATTGCACACAAAATAAGGTCAATGGAAATAACTGGTAAAGTAGGATGCGATACTCAATTCCTATCAAACAGAAACAAGAAACAAAAGAAACAGTCAATCAAATAAATCAAGTCTAAGCGCAGTTAAAAGCTCTGTCCTAAGGTACAGTCCTTGCACCACTGTTGTTCCTTATTCTCGATCAGATATATAAAAATACAGTACATATAAAAATACAAGTCACAGCTTCGTGTCATCCTTTGCAGATGACACAAAAATCAGCATGAAAATTACCTCTGCTGAGGACATGGAAAAATTCAAGCAGATATCAACAAAGTTTTCGATTGGGCATCAGAAAATAACATGATGTTTAGCAGCGATAAATTCCAGGTACTCGGGTGCGGCAAAAATGAGGACCTGAAACATAATACAGGGTACACAACACAATCGAATCTGCCCATAATAGGCAAACAGCATGTCAAGGATTTGGGAAAAATGATGTCTGACGATCTAACGTTTAGGGAGCATAACCAAGCAAATATTGCGTCAGCCAGAAAAATGATAGGATGGATTACGAGAACTTTCAAATGCAGGGATCCCATCACGATGGTTGCACTCTTCAAGTCACTGGTGTTGTCCCATCATCGAGTACTGCTCAGTACTCACTTTTCCCTTCAGAGCAGGAGAGATTGCTGAAATAGAGGGAATACTGAGAACATATACGGCATGCAAAGACACGATAAAGCACCTAAATTATTGGGATCATCTCAAAGCTCTCCAAATGTACTCACTAGAAAAGAGACAAGAGAGATACCAAATAATATACATATGGAAAATACTAGAAGGCCAGGTCCCTAATCTACACAGTAAAATATCAGCGTACTGGAGTGAACGATATGGAAGAAAATGCAGAATAGAACCAGTGAAAAGCAGAGGTGCCATAGGCACAATCAGAGAACACTGTATAAACATCAGAGGTCTGCGGCTGTTCAACGCCCTCCCAGCGACTGTAAGAAATATTGCCGGAACAACCGTGGACATCTTCAAATGAAAACTAGAATGTTTTCTAAAAGACGTTCCGGACCAATCGGGCTGTGGTGGGTATGTGGGCCTGCGGGCCACTATAAGCAACAGCCTGGTGGACCAAACTCTCAAGTCAAGCCTGGCCTCGGGCCGGGCTTGGGGAGTAGAAGAACCCCATCAACCAGGTATCAACCAGGTATCAACCAGGTCAGGCACAAATGGGAACAAGCAAGGCAGACCCCCCCCCGCCCCACAAGGCAAAAAGAAAAAGAAAAAGAAAATCCTGCAAGAGGACAACGTACCTAATAGGAACAGAGCCAGTCGCTATGAATGGTGAAAACAAGCTGCACAGCACCCTGCACCCCTTACCAGTGCAAACTGCCTCTTACCCTAAGGTAAACAAAGGAGAACCCCAAGCACCCAAGGGCGTCTGAAAACCGAGCAGTAAAATGGCCCAGCAGAGGCAGGACCCAAGGAACTTGTGGAAGGTAGCCCCAAGCTCTGAGGGCAGTACTTACAGGGCACCTAGGGATGATAACCTTACGTGCATGCAGCCTGAGTAATATAAAATAACTCCTGACTCACACAACCCCTGGAGGACAGCAACCTCATTTTAAAAACAGCGCTGAAAAACACATGGATCCAGAGCACACGACCTTCGCCTCTAGCATCAGCCTTAGAACTGAAGGGTGGATGGTCGGCGCGGGGGTCTGGGGCTCCCCCCTTCTCTCTCCCGGGAAGGGAGGGAGCTGCGCAGACAGCGGTGTGGTGACGTGTGACATCATGCTCGTTTGCTCGTTTCTTTTTGGGGAGTTCTATCCACTATTTGGCTTTTTGTAGCAATTTTCACTAGAATGGGGTTGTTTGGGACGCTTACCTTTCTGGGTGCTGACCGGTCGACGGCAGACATAGAATGCTCCCAACCACACAGGAGTTTCTCTAGGCCATTGCTTCCCATGCCTCTCTGAGGGGGCCAGGTTCTGGCGTGTGGTCCCCACAGAACTCCATACACATGACTGATGCCAAAGTCTGACATTAACATATCAGCCTGGATAGCTCCAGGGAGCCGACAGAGCTCCCCCCAGAAATCACACTTTTCCAACATTAGTGGGTGTGAAATAGAAGAGTTGGTGACAGCATACGACCCAGGAAAACTAGAGAACGAACAAGGAGACTAAATTCACACAAGGCCATTGGTGGAAAATCCAGTGGAGACCTTATCTTCAGGAGGACATATGTGCATTGGAGAAGTTCAACAGCAGGCAACAAAAATAATTCTAGAACCAAGTCCACTTTTATACCATGAACTTTTGAGGACCATAGGCTAACAAGACTGCAAACTAGAAAGACAGGGCTGATCTAATCAAAACTTTTAAAATAATGAACAGTTTGGAGGATAGTGACCCAGACAACTTATTTAAAAAGTCAGATGTAACAAACTAGGAGCAATGACTTCAAGCTAAATAAACCAAAATGTAGGACAGAAAACAGGAGATGCTTTTGGGTTATAAACCCAAGGAACCACCCACTGGCTGAAGCCATAGCTGCCAAAACACTACTGAGATTCAAAACCCAGCTGGACAAAATCATCAGGGCAAATGTGGGACTTGTAACAAGCCTCTGACTTTGTCTTCATCGAGGCCACTAGCGAGATGGTGGTTCTCAGGTAAATTTCGTTAAGTCCAGGCATTCCTAGTCCATGCCTACCAAAAGTTGCACAGAAGTTCCCTGTCACACGGAAGAAGAGGAAGAAGGCTCACCACAGAAGTGCAGACAGAGCTCATGAGAATGGCCTCGAAAGGATAGACTTCAGCAGGTATCCCTGATGAAGAGGCCTTAAAGATGCTCGCACAGCAATCAAAACCCAATTTTCATCCTCTCTCCTTAGAGAGGGCAGAAAAGCTTAAGACATCAACAGTGAGTCACCAAGTTTACTCTGGTGCGGTCTTGATGCACAAATGAGAATTTTGGGATCGAATCCTGGGTGGGACAGAATGGTTGGGCACATTTTTTTCACCTAGTAGTAAGTAGGTACTCAGGAGTTAGTCAGAGTGTTGTGGGATTGCATCCTGGGGGAAAGGGGCAAGATCGGGGTTGGGGGGATCTCGATAAAACCCAAATGTGTATGAATATACACTGGCTTCCTTTTCCCTGACACAATGAATTATTATTATTATTATTATTATTATTTGTGTTTCAATGTAGTTAACATTTTAGTATACAAGAGCTTTAGCACCCTACAGTAGTCCACAATATAACTGCAAAAAAGAAAAAGAAAAAACATTATTTCAGTTACATTGGAAAAATAAAAAATATTCGCAACAACTTCCGTCGTTCACTTCATGAGTAAACAAGAATGGTAGAGTCACCCCAAAATATTATCACTCCACCACAGAAAAATCAATTTTTTGTTTCTTGTGGGAAAAGAACACATTTTACCAGTATTAGAAAGATTTTTTTTGTTGTTTCTTGACCAGCACATGTTGAAATATAAAGCAGGTGTGCAAACCAGGCATTAAAATGTTGATTTAAAATATTTTTGGTTTATACAAGGAAGTGTTCTATCATTTGGGGTCAGATTCTTTTTTTACAGTACAGTAATATCAATTTCTTGTTATATTCTTGAGGAACAGAAAATCCTTTGTAAAGCCTAAGCAGGTGCACCTTTGACACTCTCTAACACACACTTGTGTGTGAAATTAATCTTGCTTCCAACAAAGAGGCACGAAGATGACAACAGATGAAAACATCATGCTGCTTGCCCTGACCAGCCAACCCGTTCTTTAAAATAAAGTTGCTTTTCCCTCGTATGCGCGCTATGGCCAAAAACGGATGCACTTTGAAATGAAATCGGCTCAAGAAAGTGACGTCCTGTCCCGTTTTCTGTTTGGGTCCTCCGGCTTACTCAGGTTAGGAGAGGAAACTTTCAATTAACGGTTTTTATGACATTTTGAAACTTTAGAAGAATTTCCTGCCCTCCTAACCTACCAGAGGACCCTTAACTTGCTATTTTGGGAAAAAAATATCCAAAAAATGGCCATACGGGTAAATGGCCAAATTCAGCTGTAATTTGTAAGAGGACAGTTTGGACCAGCAGTCATAGGACTACAAATTGTGCTGCGAGTACTAACTTTGCCTGAATCGCTGTGCGTATTAGTGGCTTTAGGCATAGTATATATATACTAGCTCTATCTAGAAATCCAACATTCTGTTGTAACTCATTTTGTATGTACTGTATGTACTTTTAGCTGAATACATGATTATATTATATTATTATTATTATTATTATTATTATTTTTATTATTATTATTTATTATTATTATTTTATTATTTTTATTTATTACTAATACCTACTATTAAAGATAGGAAAGGGCAGGGACTAACAAAAAAAAAAGAATAATAAGTAAAAATCTCTCCAGAAAGAATTGTGTGGAATAATGCAAACAAGATTACATGCCTTGCCTGTGTAATTACACAAGTGTAATTACCCAAGTGTAGCTACAGGATGAGAGGTACGGTGCGTACAAACAGTCCAGTACAAAGGCCTTGGGCAAAGACAAAATCCCAAAGGCATCAACCAAGACAGTGCCATAACTCGGCAGCAGCAGTAGCAGCAACAGCTTGGCTATGCCAGAACAACAGTAAATAACAGTGCTGCAAGCATCCAAAAATCACAATCACAAATCCTAAACAGCTGAATTTATTCATTTATACAAAAACCTAACCCATTGCTTTTGGCATTAACTGGATCAAAAGCCCTCTGTTGAATCAGATTTCAAATGAATTGGGTTCCATTCAAGCAAAATGGAAGAGGATTTATATAATTCTAAACATAAATCCTATTAAAAATGAAAAAGTAAATTTGGTATATATAATGTTTAATAAAGTTATGCCATATTGGCTAGAACTGTGGCTCTTTGCCACATATACAGATGAATGCAAGTTGAACTGACTCTTGATTTGCACTTTGTTTGGCCCCAAGCAGTTTAATTTAAAGAGACTCAACGGTGGTATGAAATTATTTAGTATCTGACATACAAACACAGTATTAAAATTAGTGTAACAAAGAGTGATACTGCATTCAGAATTTGGTGTTATATAAATATTTTTGAATAATAATGAAACAGTAGATACCTTGTAGCATATACCATTTCTACAGAATTAAATATTTTGCATGAACATTTAGAGGTGCAATTTTAGCATATGTATATGTAAAATTTTGTGACAATTTTTTCTAATACAAATAATGCCATAGTGCTAACTAAATAATTATGAAACTTATCACCATACTTAATCTGGCTTAAAATATTTACATATATTACAATTAATTTTTTAAATGTTAAATGAATGAGCATGTCCCGTAATATATACCATTTGTATGCAACGAGACTGGAAGGACAATGCACGTACAATAGCTACGCAACTCAGATGGGATCACACACAAATCTACATGCAATACACAGAGAGCCATATACAAGAGGTGAGGTGCTTTCCACAGGAGTCTTAAAATGGGCCAATCACACGTAAAGATGGAGATTAATGCTTCCAATACTAATCGTGACTTACCCCTCGTGCAGCCTTAGCAAGCTCATGTAGTGAGTAATAGTGATTATTAGTACTAGTTTATAAGATGCTTTCCTGATTTGTCAAAAAATATGCATGTAAAGCAACACACGGAATAAAAATAATATAATCCACTGTGTTTAAACAAAGATGAAAACATTTCTACACACAAGTAGGTTCTGATGATATTGTGACATGCTCATTAATATGAACAATTTGTATTATGATGAATGGCTAGAATACAGAGAGCAGATATGACAGGATTTTAATAACAAATGGGAAAATTTTCAACACGGTTACACTTTCTACAGAATATAATGAATTTAAAAATTAGCCAGATTCAATTTTTAATTGTTAATCACATTTGTTCCTGTCGCCATAGAGGCCACTAAAATGGTGGCCCTCAGGTACAATCAGGTAAGGAAATTCTACCATTTTAACTACATAATGTAGTTATGTAGGAATAATGTAAAACAATGCACTCTGGATTTTCCATCCAAAATTTGGATTTCCAAAAGTTTAGACATTACCTTAATTCATAATTGTTTCTTATTTTCCTAATTTTATTTTTTAATTTTAAATACTTTTTTATTTACATTATATATACGAGTTCTTACATTCTTATACAGTAAAGCCACAAGCATGCATAGCATTTTGGGCAGGTCCTTAATCCCAATTTTCCAGGAATACAACCTGCCAAATTGTTTAAAACCAGGTACCCATTCACTGCTGGGTAAACAGAAGCTACAGTAAGGAGTGGCACCTGGTCAATCCTCCCTNCATTATCAACCTCTGAATATTATCCTTTACTGCAATTTGTTGTTTATGAATTTATAGAAGACCTGGTTCGTTTTTTACTTTGTCTGCATCCCTTTTTCAAAATTTCTTTCTGCCTCTCTCCTCACTGCTGTGTAGTTGGTTTCTCACATCTTTGTATCGTTTGGTATGTTTGGGGGTTTGGCCTCTTCCTGTATTGATTCCATTTTTGTGTCTTTTGGTCTCTGGCCCTCTCGCAATTCCTATTGAACCAATCCTTTTTCCTATTCTGCAACTCTGTTTTGGTATAAAATTTGTTGTGCCTTTATCATATATTTCACAAAACTTGACATACATCTCATTCACTTCCTTGCCTAGCAACAAGTCTGTCCAATTATACTCACAAAAAATTTCTAAGGTTGCCATAATGTCTCTCTGAAGTCAGGTTTTTCAACTGCTTCATCCTCCTTATTTCTTCCAGAATTAACGCATTGCATACTTTATTCCAAAAAGACATGGTCACTTTTACCCAAGGGAGGAAGGTACTGAATGTCAAATACTTCTTCCTCCTTCTGGTAAATATCAAATCTAGCATGGAGGGAACGTCCCCTTCCCTCATCCTCGTAGCTTGTTTAACATGTTGATACAAGAATGTTTCCAGGATGAGGTCTACAAATTTACAGGTCCAAAAATCTTCTGTTTTAGCTTCATATGCTTCCCAGTCTATGGATTTCAAGTTGAAGTCACCAACTATCAACAGTCGTGACCTATCGTTATCCGCTCTCGCTATAATCTCTCTCATTATTGTATAAGACCTTCTCGTTTACTATCTAGCTCCTCCTTTGACCATGTGCTGCTTGGTGGTGGACTATATGCATTTATGACCATTAGTTTATCATCTTCATGGCAGATCTCTAGTGCTATTATGTCAACCTCTTGTGGATTGGCAGTCATTATTTCCTTCACCTTTATGTGTTCTTTCACCAGCACAGCAACGCCACCGCCTTCCTAATTTTTCTGTCCCTTCTCCAAATTGAGTAGCCCCTTGGGAATATGACCTCATTTAAAATATCATCTTCAAGTTTTGTCTCCGTGAGTGCAACAATGTCTGGTGTCTGCATCTGTATTACATCACTTAACTCCAATATCTTCGATCTTACTCCATCTATGTTGGTGTATGCAATCTTCAGGAACTTGTTCCCCCTCTCCTTATTCTTCACTCCCCCTCTCTCTATTGATTTTGTTGGTTTGCCTTTATGTACCACTTTACTGGTCTGCCTACCCCTAACACTTTGTAGAAAAAAGAATTGATTTCTTCTTCATTCCTGCTCTCATTTAAACGTTTTGCCTCAGCGAGGTTCAGTTTCAGCTTCTCTCTGTCTTCTCTTGAAAGATCTCGTCTTAACGACCACATTTTCCCATCCTCATCACTTTGTAACTTTCTAGCATTCCTTAGTACTTCTTCCATCTGCTTGGCACCGTTTAGGGTGATCCTCAAAGGTCGATCTTTCCCTTTTACATATCTGCCTATTCTCCTGTAGTCACACACATTCTCTATGGTTGTAAGACCTTCCACGAGGCCAACAATTTTATCTACTACTTTTGCTTCTTCTACAGCTCTTTCTGACCTAGATGTTATCTCCTTTTCTTTGCAGCCAAAAATGATCAGGGACTTACTCCGATCAACTGTGTTTTGCACCAACCTCGGGTTAGATGCCAATTCCTTTCTCACTTCCAGCCTAATGTTTGTTTTATCTTGGTTGCTGCAGTGTTGGGCTTCCTTTACTGCTGCTTCAATTCTTTCCTTCTCCTTGGCCACTTGTGCATAGGTGAGTTGCATATCTTTCTTGCACTGTTCTATACCTTGTGTAACTTCCTCCATCTGTGCTGACAAAAGCTGTTTCTCCTGTTGAATTTCCTTGCCTGAATTTGAATTTATGTTGAATTTAATTTGAATTTATGTTTAAATTTGCTCTAACTTCTTCCAAAGCTATTTTTAAGAGTATATTTTCTTCTTCCATGGCTTTGCAATTTGTTTCCAATTGACTCTTTTCCTTGCGCAAGTCTTTCACTATATCCTCAAGACCTAAAACTTTGCTATTCAAATGGTCATTACTTTCTTTCAATTTACTAATTATTTCTACATGAGAGTTCACTATAGTATCTAATTTTACCAACTTGTTATGTAGACTGCTAATATCAATGCTTTCTTCATTGAATCCCACAAAATCAAGCTCTGTTTTGTATTTCCTCTTGTCAGTGGCCATCTTGAATGTTCTTCTCTGCACTGTAAACACTATAGGGGCAACTTTTTGTCACCCAATTTTTCACTTCCCTTAGCACATTCCTGTTATCTCATCTATTTTTCAAAAGCACTATACCTTTATGATCTCTGGGACACCACTCACTATCATCAACCTGTACTACAATACTTAGGATTGTTGAAATATGCTGGAGCTCCTCTGATGCAAGTGTTGATCCTAGGGGTGTCACCTTTTGAATTGTTCTGGAGCATCAGTTTCGATAGATTCTCTGGATAGCCAAAGATTGATTAAAACCTGTACCTGTTGATTAAAACCTGTACCTGTTGATTAAAACCTGTACACACACACACACACACTGTGTGTGTGTGTGTGTGTGTGTTTGTTTTTTTCTGTCAACTGTAACACAATGTAATAAAATGAATAAAAAACCAGCATTGAATGTAATGAAACGCCATTTTCTGGGCGAGTCCTGGAGACTCCCCGGAGCTATCCAGGCTGATATGCTAATGTCAGACTTTGGCATCAGTCATGTGTATGGAGTTCTGTGGGCCTACCGGGGACCACGAGCCAGAACCTGGCCCCTCTCACTGAAACACGAGGAGCAATGGCCTATAGAAACCCCCTTGTGGTTGGAAGTATTTTACGTCTTCTATCGACCGGGTTAGGCACCCAGAAAGGTAGGCGTCACAAAACAAACCCCCTTTTCTGGTGAAAATTGCTACAAAAAGCCGAACAAGCGAATAGAACTCCCCAAACAGAAACGAGCAAACGAGTATGACGTCACATGTTGCCACGCCGCCGTCTATGCAACTCCCCCCTCCCCGGGAGGTGGAAGAGCGAACCCGAGACCATCACGCCGGCCATCCACATCCCAGTTCTGAGGCTGGATATAAAAAACGCGCAAAAAAAAAAAGCTGACGACCGGATGGAGGAAGAGTTGCCGGGGAGCCTCCAGGACTCACCCAGATGATGGTGTTTCATTACATTCAACGCTGATTTTCTGGGGGAAGCCCCGTTAGCTCCCTGGAGCTGCCTACCCAAAGACGAAAACAAGAGGGACCGAACCCGGGAGGCGGAAGTCGCACACTCCCCAATGCGAAGTAGAGACAAAAAACTGCAACTGCCAACCTACGGCCACACTGGCCCAACAAGGCCCAGGAACATCAATGAAGGAACACATAGCCAACCAACGAACGATGAGGGCACGGGGAATAGACAGCAGGCTGGCAGGACCGGACCACCCCGCGGACAACCCGAGAGAAACAGCACTCTGGAACAGGGAAGAAAAGAAACCAGAACAATCCAAAGCATGACCCCGATCACAGCAGCCGGACATGCAAAGAAGTGCGAAACGCCACAACCTAACAAGACACAATGCACCCCCAGCCAGACCAATCAAGCATCAACAACCCAAGGACTCCTCCGGAAAGCAGCCACGTCAGTCTTCGCCAGAAAAGAAGGAGACGGCAGCAAGCGAACAAACCTATCAGAAGAACCAAAAGAGCCGAAACCCAGACGCCGGAGGAGAGCATGAAGCACCCCGACCCGACCCCCCAGAAGCCAATGCCAACAAGAAAAGAGCCTCGGAAAACAATCCAGAACCGAAGGGGGCCACAACAAACCGAGGAGAAGAAAAGAGAGCACCCAACCCAAGAACCAGGACGGCTCAAGCGGTGCAAGAGCAGGCTGGAGGTGAGTCACGCCAGAGACAGCCCGCAAATTGGTGCAGAGGTTACACCAAAACTGAAGCAATCCGGAGCGACTCCGCCAGCACCGCACGAGACAAGGTGACAGAATGTGGCAAGATGATGGCCCTGAACCTCCAAGAAGAGAAGGATAAGACCACTCCACAAAACGCAGCAAACCTACTAGCGGACGAAAGAAAAAGGACCGCCAAAAAACCCCACACCACCGCTGAGACGAAGCACACAGGCGGGACACCAACAAAGCCACCTGATCACCAACATATGGTGAGAGACTTGAGGCAGAACCGAACCAGCGTTGCCATAGACCGATCGGGCTGAGGAAGAGACGGAGCCGCGGAAAAACCCTGGGTGCAAACACCGAGCAAGTCGAGCCGGAAACTGAAGCCGGCAAGGAACCAGATGGATCCAGATGGAACGTATGTCATACAGAAAACTTACCAATGCTAGCGAGCTTGCCAGGAGATCGGAAACACTGTGGTCCCGCCGTGAGACACTTGAGAAGATACACCACGAGATCATGAAAAGGCCAACTGGCAGAGCCAGCCAGAAAACCAGGAACCCAAACCCGGTAAGCCTGGAAAGAACCAACCTGGGTGAGAAGAAACGCCCCAGTCGGGAGAAACCCCCCCCCCCCCCGTGTCCCCTGAAGGACCAACAAGTCCGACCATGGATGACAACTAGAAGCCGCCAGCAGAAAAATGCTGAAACGCAGATGCCGCAAACAGCAAGGACAAAATTGCGATGAAAAACAAAGAGCTAGGGCCTAGGCCGAGGCCAACGAGGAAGCGAGCACTGCAAACTGAACACAGGCACGGTACAAAAGCAGGGAACTGAACATGGACAAAGACCAACCTAGCATTACTAGAGCCAAGAAGCACATACTAAAACACACAACAATGTGTAGGAGAGAAGAAAAATGCAAAAGATGGAAGAAAAATGACCAGAAAAACAGCCCAAGTACCAGCAGCTAGGGACAAGAGCGTAAAAGATAAATGAGGAACAAAGAAAATAGGCAGCAATCGGGAACGAAAGGGACACGACCTACTGCGCACAGATCCCAGAAAAGGAACCTGTACACCAGGTGATTGACAGTCAAGAGGCAGGACCAGAGCCAGAGCTCAACCCCACGCAAGCACAAATAGGTGAGGACAGAGAAGCAAATGTATATGGAAGGGCCCAGCCAGGCACTGCACGATGGTCATGGAATGAGTGTCCAAAATAAGACCACGAAAGATGGGGTTGTGCCCCACGGTGTAACAAACAACACAGACAAGCAAGGAAGGCCACGAGAAGAAGCACGCAAAGGGCCAAACAAAACACCACAACCAAACCCCAACACTCAAACAAAAACCACGAACCAGCGCCTGCCCGAAAGAGACGCCAAACCACCTTAACTCGCCTGCAGAGTGCGGGTATGAACGTGTCATGACACATCGTAGCCGAGAATATCCCAGGAGCACCACTAGTGGAATAAGGGCAGAGCCGCACATGCAGGAGAAGAGAAGGGTAGAGGTGAATGCGGCGCCCCCACATCTGTATGCAGAGAAAAACGAGGTGTCGTCCTCAATCGGTAATCGGAACAACCCCAGTATCTATGGGGCACGGATTGGAGAGATAATATGAGTAAGAGGGAAGCACTCGAGAAAAAAGTTTGTGGAACACAAGGGACAATAACCAAGGCAGACCCCCCCACCCAACCAGGCAGACAAGCAAAAAGAAAACCGCAAGAGGACAGCGCACCTAGGCGGAA
>WNGS01039543.1:3063757-3074211 GCA_020271785.1 Procambarus virginalis
GCAAAATTATTCAACAAAAATGGTGAAAAGAACACCAGGAAACCCCATACTGTCGCTGAGACGAAGTGACAGTATGGGTCCGGAGTACTGACTGTACTCCCGGGGCAGTACTAGGACCTGACTGTAATCCTGGGGCAGCACTAGGAACTGACTGTACTCCCGGGGGCAGCTCTGGGACCTACCTGTAATCCCGGGCCAGCACTACCTGGTTGATACCTGGTTGATGGGGTTCTGGGAGTTCTTCTACTCCCCAAGCCCGGCCCGAGGCCAGGCTTGACTTGTGAGAGTTTGGTCCACTAGGCTGTTGCTTGGAGCGGCCCGCAGGCCCACATACCCACCACAGCCCGGCTGGTCCGGAACTCCTTGGAGGAATAAATCTAGTTTCCTCTTGAAGATGTCCACGGTTGTTCCGGCAATATTTCTTATGCTTGCTGGGAGGACGTTGAACAACCGCGGACCTCTGATGTTTATACAGTGTTCTCTGATTGTGCCTATGGCACCCCTGCTCTTCACTGGTTCTATTCTGCATTTTCTTCCATATTGTTCACTCCAGTACATTGTTATTTTACTGTGTAGATTTGGGACCTGGCCCTCCAGTATCTTCCAGGTGTATATTATTTGATATCTCTCTCGTCTTCTTTCTAGTGAGTACATTTGGAGAGCTTTGAGACGATCCCAATAATTTAGGTGCTTTATCGCGTCTATGCGTGCCGTATATGTTCTCTGTATTCCCTCTATTTCAGCAATCTCTCCTGCTCTAAGGGGGAAGTGAGTACTGAACAGTACTCAAGACGGGACAGCACAAGTGACTTGAAGAGTACAAGCATTGTGATGGGATCCCTGGATTTGAAAGTTCTCGTAATCCATCCTATCATTTTTCTGGCTGTCGCAATATTTGCTTGGTTATGCTCCCTAAACGTTAGGTCGTCAGACATCATTATTCCCAAATCCTTTACATGTTGTTTTCCTACTATGGGCACATTTGATTGTGTTTTGTACCCTGTATTATGTTTAAGGTCCTCATTTTTACCGTACCTGAGTACCTGGAATTTGTCACTGTTAAACATCATATTATTTTCTGATGCCCAGTCGAAAACTTTATTAATATCAGCTTGAAGTTTTTCAATGTCTTCAGCCGAGGTAATTTTCTTACTGATTTTTGTGTCGTCTGCAAAGGATGATACGAAGCTGTGACTTGTATTTTTGTCTATATCTGATATGAGAATAAGGAAAAGCAGCAGTGCAAGGACTGTACCCTGAGGTACAGAGCTTTTAACTGCACTTGGACTAGATTTTATATGGTTGACCGTTACTCGCTGAGTCCTGTTTGACAGAAAACTGAGTATCCAGCGTCCTACTTTACCGGTTATTCCCATTGACTTCATTTTGTGTGCTATCACGCCATGGTCACATTTATCGAAAGCCTTTGCGAAGTCCGTGTATATCGCATCAGTATTCTGTTTTTCTTCTAATGCCTCAGTGACTTTATCGTAGTGCTCAAGTAGCTGTGAGAGGCACGATCTTCCCGCTCGAAATCCATGTTGGCCTGGGTTGTGAAGGTCATTGGTCTCCATGAAATTGGTGACCTGACTCCTAATCACTCTCTCAAATACTTTTATTATGTGCGATGTTAGTGCAACTGGTCTATAATTCTTTGCCAATGCTTTGCTCCCTCCCTTGTGTAGAGGGGCTATGTCTGCTACTTTAAGTGCATCTGGTATCTCCCCCGTGTCCAAGCTCTTCCTCCACACTATACTGAGTGCCTGTGCTACCGGCACTTTGCATTTCTTTATAAATATTGAATTCCATGAGTCTGGACCTGGGGCCGAGTGCATGGGCATGTTTTCAATTTCTCTTTCAAAATTTAGTGCGCTCGTGTTGATATCAGTTATATTTACAGGGGTTTGGATATCCCGCATAAAGAAATTGTCTGGATCTTCTACTTTCATGTTGTTTATTGGAGTGCTAAACATGTCCTCATACTGCTTTTTTAGGATTTCACTAATTTCTTTGTCATCCTCCGTGTATGAACCTTCACTTGTACGAATAGGTCCAATACTGGCAGTAGTTTTTGCTTTTGATTTCGCATATGTGAAGAAGTATTTTGGATTTTTCTTTATTTCCTGAATTGCTTTCTGTTCTAACTGCCTTTCTTCAGTTTCATATGAGTGTTTCAATTTCCGCTCGATTTCTTCAATCTCCCTATTTAAATTATTCCTTCTTTGACGGGAAATTCGTGTCTGCATAAGCAGTTCCGTTATTCTTTTCCTGCGTTTATAGTGTCTTCTGCGTTCTCTTTCTACGTTGGATCTCTTTCTGGCTTTCCTCAAAGGAACATGTTTCAGACAGACTTGATACGCTTCCGAAGTCAGTTTTTCTATTCCTTCTGTAGGACTTATTACTTAAAACAGTTTCCCATGGAATGTTTTTAAGTTCCCTGTTTATTATCTCCCAGTCTATCCTTTTATTATTAAAATTGAATTTACTGAATAGCCCCTCTCGCTTTATCAACGTTTTAGGTCTGAGTATTGATGGTAGTTTGCACTTCAATGAGCTTGTGATCTGCTCATTGAAGTGCAAAGGACCTGCCTGTAATCCCGGGCCAGCACTAGGACCTGCCTGTAATCCCGGGCCAGCACTAGGACCTGCCTGTAATCCCGGGCCAGCACTAGGACCTGACTGTACTCCCAGAGCAGCACCAGGACCTGACTGTACTCCCAGAGCAGCACCAGGACCTGACTGTACTCCCAGAGCAGCAGTAGGACCTGACTGTACTCCCATAGCAGCAGTAGGACCTGACTGTACTCCCAGAGCAGCACCAGGACCCGACTGTACTCCCAGAGCAGCACCAGGACCCGACTGTACTCCCAGAGCAGCACCAGGACCTGACTGTACTCCCAGAGCAGCACCAGGACCTGACTGTACTCCCAGAGCAGCACCAGGACCTGACTGTACTCCCAGAGCAGCACCAGGACCTGACTGTACTCCCAGAGCAGCACCAGGACCTGACTGTACTCCCAGAGCAGCACCAGGACCTGACTGTACTCCCAGAGCAGCACCAGGACCTGACTGTACTCCCAGAGCAGCACCAGGACCTGACTGTACTCCCAGAGCAGCACTAGGACCCGACTGTACTCCCAGAGCAGCACCAGGACCTGACTGTGCTCCCAGAGCAGCACCAGGACCTGACTGTACTCCCATAGCATCTACATTGGCTGATGCCTATCTACCTCACAGTACACCTGAGGGAGGCAGGGTGGCCACCTTCCTTGGAGATCCAGAAAACTAATAAGTACAGGGACCTAGAACATTGTTTCTGGTTCGTACTAATAAGTCCTGAGACCCTGGGCGCCTGCAGTAAATGTACAATTTAAGTTCCTAAAGGAGTTGGGTTAGGAACTCACTAGGCAAACTAGAGACTCAATAGTGGCCAGTTTCCTGTTCCAGCATCTCAGTGTCGCGATCCAGAAAGGAAATGCTTGCTGTATTGGGCACACACCCCACCTCCGAAGATTTGGACGAGGTCTTCGAAGAGCGAT
The DNA here is from genome assembly GCA_020271785.1 of Procambarus virginalis. Taxonomy (NCBI): domain Eukaryota; kingdom Metazoa; phylum Arthropoda; class Malacostraca; order Decapoda; family Cambaridae; genus Procambarus; species Procambarus virginalis. Next base: position 3,067,297 of record WNGS01039543.1, read on the forward strand.
TTTTTTTTTTTAGTGAGAGTGAGAGAGTGTGAGAGTGTGAGTGAGTGAGAGTGTAATTACCTAAGTGTAATTACCTAAGTGTAGTTACAGGATGAGAGCTACGCTCGTGGTGTCCCGTCTTCCAGCACTCTTTGTCATATAACGCTTTGAAACTACTGACGGTCTTGGCCTCCACCACCTTCTCACTTAACTTGTTCCAACCGTCTACCACTCTGTTTACAAAAGTGAATTTTCGTATATTTCTCCGGCAGCTTTGTTTCGTTAGTTGAAATCTATAACCTCTTGTTCTTGAAGTTCCAGGTCTCAGGAATTCTTCCCTATCAATTTTATCGATTCCTGTTACTATTTGAATGTAGTGATCATATCACCTCTTTTTCTTCTATCTTCTAGTTTTGCATGTTTAATGCCTTAATCTCTCATCGTAGCTCTTGTCCTTCAGTTCTGGGAGCCACTTAGTGGCATGTCGTTGCACCTTTTCCAGTTTGTTGATGTGCTTCTCAAGATATGGGCACCATACAACCGCTGCATATTCCAGCTTTGGTCTAATAAAAGTCGTGAACANAAAGAAGCTGCTTGCTAAAGATAGTGTTGTCAAGATGAAGAAAGACAATTACTGTGGATTTGAAGAAGGAAATTATAGCAAAGCATGAGCGTGGTATCTATGTGACTGATCTCACAAGGGAGTATGGCAGTCCTCATCAACAATTTGCACGATTAATAAGGGGATGAGGAGGTAAGGGAGGATGCTGCCTCTTCCAGTGAGATCAGGGAAGTGTTGGAAATGTTTGAAAAGATGACCGCATTCTGGAAAAGCTGCCCTGATACAGCAGTGACAACTCGGTGTGTGAACATGTTTAATGACAATTGCTGTCTCGTTTTAGGAATATTCTAAAACAAAGACAAAAGCAATTGTCAATAGATACGTTCTTTGCAAAAGTAGAGAAACGAAGAGCCATTGATAGTGAACCACAACCCGGTCCAGTGGGGTGAAATTCCCAAGAAGTGAGAGCTGCCTGACTCAGAGGTGAATTCTCCTTCCACACATAACCTCTCTCCTCCTTCCCACCTCCCCATCGTCTCCCTCAAGCCAGCAACGACTCTTCATAAGGTAAAGAAAACATGAAAACAGTACAACAAAGCATTATATATTTACATGTGCAGTATTATATTTACATTATAAAATGTCATACATGTATGTTTTTGGGAGTGGAATGGATTAAATTTATTTCCTTTATTTTAAATGGGGAAATTTGTTTCTTAAGACGAGATTTCCACATAACGAGCTCGGTGCCTGAACGGATTAAAACTCGTTAATCGAGTTGACACTATTGCAAACAGCTATTTTGTGTTTTAATGTCTATCTGTCAGGGGGTATCATAAAGAGTAAAACACCATGTAAAAAAGTGCTCCAATACCAGTAGAGCATTTTAATTTTGCATGCAGTATTGCAAAATATGTACAGTGACACCTAAGCTTACGAATGCCCCTATTTACGAACTTTTCGGGTTACGAGCCCAATTTCTTCGTAAAATTTGAATCAGGTTACAAGCTTTGCCTCAAGTAACATAGTTTCTTGATACGCGTATGGGCGACCTAGCGTGTGGTTCCTGGTGGCACGGTCACCAGTGCTTCAGTTTACCAGTGCCTCCCAACTAGTGATGAGCATGCTTGAATTCTTTGTAAAGAATTTCATTGTTTTTCGTTTTTGGGGGGTTTTGAATATAAAAGTAATTATTATATATCACCCCATGGGTCTCAAGAAAGTCAGTGGTAAGATTCAACCTAAGAAAACAGCTGTGAGTAGAGGAAGTAGATGATGTCCCTTCCTCATTAAGAAAATGTGTGAAGTATGGGGAAGAACTGCAAAGAACTGTTGAAAAAACTCACCCAGATACAGCTGTAACAGGCCATTGCATTGACCTTTTAAATGACAATGTGATGTCTCACTACAGACAAGTGTTAAAATGTTGGGAAAACAAGTGTCTTTAGACAGATTCTTAGTAAGATAAGCAAGCAGAGAGTCACAACCAGGTCCTAATGGTATCCCTGCAAAATGTAGGAGAGAGAGTACCCCAGAGAAGTCATCACTGCCTAATGTTATAATGGAAGGGGGACTTCCCTTCCAAACAGTAACACCTCTCCTCCACCTTCTTCCACCCCCCCTCCCCTCCCCTCCTCCTCAATGTCTTCCAAATGCCAACAAGAGTCATCAATAAAGGTAAGCTGTAACTTGCACATACTATAGTACTAAATATTTGTGTGAATTAGGTATGAAATGTATTTTGAAGCTAAAAATTTTAGGAGTGTGAAACAGATAAATTAAATTTACATTATTTCTTATGGGAAAATTAGTTCCGGGTTGTGAATTTTTTGGCTCACGAACCATCTCTGGGAACGGATTAAATTCTTAAATGGAGGGACCACTGCATGTGTGAAAATAGTTTTAGATTACAGTATATCCTATCTCTTGTATGCCTTTCTGTTCCATTTGCACTTCTGTCTAGTATGAGAGTTTTAAATACTATTACACCTGTCTTTAATCACCTTGAGTATATTACTATTCTTTGTTGAGGCAGTCATGCCTGTTTGAGAATTTGTTATTCTTCCCATTTTTTTTCTTTTAGTGTCTTCTGCATAAAGGATTTTTTTAGAAGGTTCTCTCTTAGATCTTCCGTAAATAAGACATTTCAAAAGATTTTGCAAGCTTCAGTAGTCTGTTGGTAAATTCTTTGTGGCAGCATTTTCATGCTTGTAAACGCTGCCATATTTTTTCATATTTGTCATGAGATGTTTGCTAGGTCTCTTAATTTTTTCAAGACAGTTCTTTTATTGCTGAAATTGTGTTTACTGACCAGTGGCTAGATTCATGAAGAAGTTACGCAAACACTTACGAACCTGTACATCTTTTCTCAATATTTGGTGGCTTTCTTTACAATTATTAAACAGTTAATGAGCTCCGAAACACCAGGAGACTGTTTATAACAATAACAACAGTTGATTGTCAAGTTTTCATGCTTGTAAACTGTTTAATAAATGTAACCAAAAGACATCAAAGATTGAGGAAAGATGTACACTTTCGTAAGTACTTGTGTAACTGCTTCGTGAATTTAGCCCCAGCTTCCTATTATATCTTTTGAACACACTGTATTATATGTACATATTAATGTACGTCTGAACATTACAGGCTTGTGATCTGAGCATGTAGTATCTGTGATAATAACGTCTCCAATTATTTCTTGTCTTGTTAAGATCAAATTGAGAGCATTTTTCTTCCAATTTAGCTCTTATCTATTAACCAAGCAAAAATTGTCATAAAAATCTATAGCTATCTCTGACTTGTGTTTCATTATTCTCAATTTATTTCCTTGTTATAATATTATAATATTGTCTATTAGTCTTAATCTCAAACTTATTTCAATTCAAAAGAATGATTATGCATGTCAAATGATGATGGTGTGACTCTTCCAGCAGAAAATTGCTTAAAAATCTAGTGCAACAGCCAATATGTTCAAGGAGGATTCTGCATATTCAAATTTTAGAGTTAAATACAAGAATATACTGTTTAATATAGGCAATTCTAAACAAAAAAAATCTGACTTACCTTATACAGGCCTAAAAATCCTAGCTCCTTCACAACAGTTAGAGCTGATGGCTTCCTGACAGTTGCAATCTCGCCTGCTACTTGCAACCGAATTTTGACAATCTCAAGGGGGTTTGTGAAGATCACTTGGGAACCACCAGCCTTTCATGAAAATAATAAATATTTTGTTACATTCTGCCTGCTAATTAGGCATAAATTAAATTTATATGTTCTTTATCTTGAGAAAATCTACTTCTAAGCAGTTTTACTCCTGTAGTTGTTTTTGTTTTAGCTTCAGCTACTCGAAACAAAAGTTCCAAGCAGCACAACCTATGGTGAGCCCATCGTACGTACCTAGCACAGGAGATTTTTATATAGTGAACTAATATTCATATCAATGCACGGTACCCAATTGTGTTGGCATTGTACATCTTGAATCTAGGTATGAGTATCATATTACTCTTGAAAATTCATTTTTTGTTTCCACACAATTTTTAACTTGAGTTTGATAAGAAGATTGATATGCTGATATGACCAACAATGTGTTCACTGGTATCTGAACTTTGCACACTGTCTATCAATCAGGATCTTCTATGACACTATCATTGAAAATAATCAGCTATTTATATATTTTATAATTATTAATTGATGCTGTGGGTACAAGCTACACAGCGATGGTGTGGGATGCTGTAGCATGTGCTACCTGTGGTCGCCCTCTCAATACTGAGGCTATCACATCCAGGAGAGATGTGGATGTGCTAGGTGTACCTGCAACCATCAACTTCATCTTTGGCAGAGAGTGAGGCTTCTGCCTTCTGCAATGGTCCTTTGACTATCGATTCTTGGGTTGGCTGGACTGGTGGGTACATCATATGATCTGTCCTGAGTCACAGTGTTACATTTGTATGTAATTCATACCCTTACAGTCAAGCCTTGTTTGCCAACCCTGTGTCTTAGGTTCCTTGTTCCAAGGCTTACCTTTTCCCATGTCATTCACATGGTGGTTCAGTTACTTGAAATGATTTTGAGGCTAAGCGTCCCTGCAGCCCGGTGCTCGACTAGGCCTCCTCATTGCTGGACTGGTCAGACAGGATGTCGGAGGCAGCTACTCGCAGCCTGACATCTGAATCACAGCCTGGGTGATCAGGTATCCTTCGAAGGTGTTTATCAAATTTTCTCTCTTTTGAACACTGTGAGGGTCGGACAGTTCATTATATGTCTCCAGGTAAGAACACTGAGGGGTGAGGGGTCAACCAGTTCAGCCAGCCAAGTATGTATCATTCCTTTTTATGATGTAAAAATTTAGCTGCTTTACCAATACATTCAAAACTAATATGGTAATCCATCAGTGTGTTGGCCACTTGTTACTTAGGATGTCCTTCAGCATCATGTACTTTGGTTGCATTTGGGCATGTGGAGAGCAACTGATATACATCTGCTATAATCCCTTCTACTGGCAGTTCTTTTTCCTTTCCAGAAAAGCCAGTCTCCTCTACCAAGGCCCTGTTATGAGTAAGCTTAGTGAGCTACTGAGGGGCCCCTCCCAGAAATCAAAGTTGAATGTAATGACATGCCCTTTTCTGTTATGCCTTCCTGTAGCTTACTGTTCCTTGTTCCTCCTTGTCCCTTTCTTTATTGTGGGGTTAGTAAACTTAGCACAGGTGGCTCCAGTGTGACTGTCTTGGCTGGCACCTCAAGTGACCTGGGCTGCCATATGATGGTGATTTAGCGGAACAGAATTTGGATATTTACTGGAGTGAAACTATCATTTGCTTTGTTTTCCCTTGGGATACCTCATTTCCTTCAAGTGCTTGTTTTTTTTTGTTGCCCTATACTTTCTGTTGAGTTTCCAAGTTTGGTGGTTGATCTCCTATCCCCTGCTTCTCTCATTTTGTAGAAGGAGCCAAGTTCTAATCTTGGCCTGATGACTGAGTAGACAGTGTTCAGGACAGTGGAGACCTCCATCCGCGGTGGAGGCAGAAACAAATGGAAGAGTTTCTTTCACCCTGATGCGCTGTTCACCTAGCAGTAAATAGGTACCTGAGAGTTAAACAGCTGCTACAGTTTGCTTCCTGGGGGGTGTGTCACAAACATGAGGCCTGGTCGAGGACCGGGCCGCGGGGGACGCTAAGCCCCGAAATCATCTTAAGATAACCTCAAGATTCTCTCTCATGAGGCAAAAGATGGGCTAAGGGTTAGTAGTACCAGAGATAAGCTTGGGAGCTATTGGGCCTACCAGAAAGGAATTTCATTACATTTAAATCTGGTATATTCAGTCTTAATATTTCTTGTTAGCTTTATATTGATTGTATGAGAACTGCAGCTATCTGCATAAAGAAAGAACACTGGAAAGAAAAAAGCATGACTTTCAACATCACATACTGTGGGATAAAGAGAAGATTTGAAAGGCATGAGAAAGTGTAACAAAGATAATAAATGGGAAAATAACAAAGGTGAAAACCATCCAGCAGGCCATGAAGCGTGCTGCTTTGTGCATGTAAGCAAAATTATCATTAATTAGAATGAGTACCCCTTTATGATGCTACATGATAGTAGTCCAATGGGTATCAAAGGTCAACTAGATTATCATTATTACAGTATATGCAATGTCTTTTCCCTACACTTTACCACATTCCTTACTATTCCCTACCTCGGACCCTACCCTTCACCCAACGACTTGGGGTCGACGGTAGAGCGATGGTCTCGCTTCATGCAGGTCGGCGTTCAATTCCCGACCGTCCAAGTGGTTGGGCACCATTCCTTCCCCACATCCCATCCCAAATCCTTATCTTGGCCCCTTCCCAGTGCTATATAGTCGTAATGGCTTGGCACTTCAAAAAAAAAATACTATTACTATTGATAACAATGTAAAAACCTTTATCATTCAAGTAAACTGAACTAAACTAGTAACTACACAAGAACCAGCCAAAACTTCACCCCAAAGTGGAATATTTCCCTTTTTGTCAGTGAGTTTGTCACGGACCAAGTCATTCACCGTGAGCTTGATGGCCTTCTCGGAGCCACACCAATCAACTGGGGTACCAAGCCACGATACAGCCCATGACGCCTTCATGACGGATTACCTGTAAAAGCAATTCAGATACAGCTTGCTACTTCTGGAAACTAAAACTCTGTTACTACATTAGATAACATATCAAACAAAAGTGAATATTTATATGTTATAAAGTGCAAAATTTTTTATATAAAACATGAATAAGCTCTACTAAGTTTTGCTTACAAATAGCTCAAGCAGAAAAAATATGAATAAGAAAAATAATGCCGATAAAACAGCACTCCGAGTGTAGATGATAAACTCATTTCTGAGCAGACCAGTC
>WNGS01039543.1:3074236-3086837 GCA_020271785.1 Procambarus virginalis
CAAAAACTACTGCAATCTTGCAAATAGATCCAGACTTGTTTTTTGGCGAAAGTAGGAATTTGCCTACAGGATAAACTATTTTTTGTTTTGTCATCTATGCCTGTTTTTTTACTCTTAATTATTTGTTCTTAGTTAATCCCCTTGTCACTAAACCTAGGGATCTTATTACCCTGTTATATTTAAAGTAACTTGGTATTTGTTTCTTGTAATCATTTATTGGAATTAAGTAATAGTATAATTGTTTATATCATCTACCTCAGTATCATAGTAAAATCTTCCACATTAATATACTCTCACCCTGTTTATTTTTACACTTAGATTTATATTAGAGTAAAATTCAAGATTTACTCAGATATACATATATCTGAGTAATATATATCTTTTTTTTTCTTTTTTTTCGGAATTATCTATTTGAGCTCACTTTGTTTTCTTAGGTTCATACCAACTATAGGATTTTAATTAACCATTACTAAGCTAATTATCCTCAAGTTCATTTTACTTTATGATTATTATTTTTCTTATTATTTTTTATTTTACATTTATATTGTCAGTCTCTACTGATTTTTTTTTTTTTTTTTTTTTTAACTTCTGTGTCCTTCCTGGCTATCTATTGGATCTCTATTTTACTTCTAAATTGTTACTATTTTATTGTATTTGCTTTTATTCTTGTGTTTTGCTATATCATGTATCTTGTATCGTGATCCCTCTGCATCTCTATGCACACTGATATTGATCCTGATCAAAATCTTCTGTCTCATATCTACACCAACCAGCACATTGATCATCATTATTGCAAGTATTTCACAGCACACCAGGCTAAAAACAAACTCCAAAATAACACCTGTTTATCAGTTTACAACCAAAATGTTAGATCACTTGGTAAACATTTTGACGATTTAAATGCATTACTCACAGCACTAGGTACTAACTTATCGTTCATTATTCTAACAGAAACTTGGCTAAATAAAGACTATACCCAACTCTACAACTTAGCTGGTTATAAAGCCATTCATAACTGTAGGCCAAATAAAAAGGTGGTGGCACAGCTATATATTACCGAGATACATTTATCTGCAACAGTATTATTAGTGACAGAGATGACTACTGTGAATATACTTTTGCTCAGTTTACAATTAAATCCCTTAAATCCTCATTGACTATTGGAGCCATCTATAGATTTCCCAATACTAACATAGCTTCTTTCTCAGACAACCTAAGTAATCTTATTATAAACAACAATCTCAACAAAAACCACATCATTCTGGGAGGAGACTTTAATATTGACCTGGGTCAACAAAATTGCTCTCAAGTTGACTATTTCCTTAACAGCATGAACTCCTGTATGCTAATCCCCACAATCACCAAACCTACCCGAGTCACTCAAACATCAGCCACTACCTTGGACCACATATGGACAAACATAACAGCTCCCCTTGTATCTGGTATAATCTACGACAGAACAACTGACCACTATCCTACCTTTCTCATAGCGAACATGGACATAACACCACCAAAAAGCAAGAAACTTTCATTTAGGCTACACAGTGAATCAGCTTTGGGCAATCTTACAGATGCATTTCACAATATTAACTGGGATTCTGAATTCAATAATACCCAGGATATAAATTCATTAGCTAACCTCTTCCTCTCCAAAACTCTAAGCCTCTACAACCTTCATTGTCCCCTTCTTACCAAGCAAGTAACTGACAAAAGATTAAACAATCCATGGCTCACAAGCGGCATTCTCAATTCAATCAACAAGAAACATGAATATGAAAAGAAACTTAGGATTGGCCTAGTTTCAAAGGAAGTAGCTAAAAGGTACTCATCAATGCTTACCAGTATCATAAGAAAGGCAAAACTTGCATATTATGTGAATAGATTCAATGAAGCAAAAGGCAACATGAAAAGCACTTGGAAAACCATCTCTAGTATCCTAGGAACTAAACAACACTCACATAACCAAATAAAACTCTACAAGGATGGGGATATACCGTCAACTGATTTAGAAATGGCAAATGAATTTAATAGTTTCTTTTCATCGGTTGGTGCTAATCTTGCCAGTAAAATCCCACAGACTCAGACACATATTAACACATATCTCTCAGGCAGCTATCCAAACTCTCTTCTCCTTTCACCAATCAGCCCGGAGATGTTGTGTCCATCATACACTCTCTAAAAACAAAGGCAGGGAACACCAGTGAAATTCCGTCCATTGTATACAAGAGAGCCTCCCATGCCCTTGCCCCACCCATAGCCCTACTGTTCAACAAATCTATAGAGTGTCACACCTTCCCTGATATCCTCAAAAAGCAAGAGTAACGCCAGTCCATAAAGGAGGCAATCCGGCGGACATAAACAATTATAGACCAATATCAAATCTACCCATTCTATCAAAATATTTGAAAAAATTATTTACAAACAGCTCTATTCCTACCTCGTAAAATTCGACATACTCAGCCCCTGCCAGTTTGGCTTCAGGTCCCAAAAGAGCACCAACGATGCAATCATTAGTCTCCTTGACGTAATCTACTCAGCACTTGACAAAAATGAGTTTCCGATTGGACTCTTCATTGACCTAAGAAAAGCCTTTGATACTGTTAATCACAACTACCTCTTACTTAAACTCCAGCATTATGGAATCCGAGGCCTTGCCCTTGACTACATCCGATCCTATCTTAGTGACAGACACCAATATGTAACTATCAATGAAACAACTTCTTCCACTCTACCAATTACCGTTGGAGTGCCACAGGGCAGTATCTTAGGACCTCTTCTATTTCTTATATATATAAACGATCTGCCTAATGTCTCTAATATTCTCAAACCTATATTGTTTGCTGACGATACTACTCTTATCTATTCAGACCTCAACCCACATACACTAAATAATGTTGTGAATAATGAATTAAAAAAGTCCACTTATGGATGTCAACTAACAAACTAACATTAAACATCGAAAAGACTTACTACATCTTATTTGGAAGCAAATCATCAAATGCAATTCAGCTACAGATAGACAACATTAACATCAGTAATAAAAATGATGGCAAGTTTCTTGGCCTATTCCTAGACAAGAGACTCAACTTCAGCACCCACATTCAACACATAACTAAGAAAGTCTCTAAGACAGTTGGTATACTCTCCAAAATCAGATATTATGTTCCTAACTCTGCTCTCCTCTCTCTCTATTATGCTCTAATCTACCCCTATCTTAATTATGGTATCTGTGCATGGGGGTCTACCACTGCAAACCACCTTAAGCCCATCATCACCCAGCAAAAATCTGCTATCAGAATAATAACTAACTCTGCTTTCAGACAACACTCAGCTCCCTTGTTTAAATCCCTAAACTTGCTAAATATTAACTCCCTCCACACATTCTCTTGTGTCAACTACATCTACAAAACCCTGTTCTTAAATGCAAACCATGCTCTGAAACTCTCTCTGGACAGATGTAATAGGACCCATTATCACCACACCAGAAATAAATATCTCTTTGATATCCCCAGGGTCAAACTTAATCTGTGTAAACACTCTATGCAAATTAAGGGACCTAGTCTATGGAACTCACTCCCTAGTGAATTGAAAAACTGTAAAACTTTTGCCTTATTTAAAAACAAAACCAAAAAGTACTTAATTTCATCTTCTTAGTTTCCTACACTGAGCTTTATTTTTTGCTCTGTATCTAGTGTTACCCAATCTCCTAATTCTTATGTATTTAACCCAAACAACCTTATCATTGTGTTCATTGCTGTCTTCCTTTATGTGCTAGCCATTTGCTGTATTGTGCCTACCAAATTTTGTCAACTACCATTCAAGCTTTCATTGCAATCAATCTTAGCTACCTAAGTGCTTTATTATACTGTACCTACAATTTTCTCTCATCTTTTTTTTTCTTTTTTCTTTTCTTGCCATGTAACTGTTATCATTTCTTTTTTATAATTTTTGCTAGTATTTACCTACTAAAAATTTTCTTAGATTAAGGACCTGCCCGAAACGCTGCGCGTACTAGTGGCTTTACAAGATTGTAATTACCATATTATATATTCTCACATTCCCAATGTACCTTCTTGTATATGAATAAATAAATAAATAAATAAATAAATGATTTTTTTCTACTGAATGGAAGGGAACTATCAGGGAAGAGCACCATGCCTGGAGTACCATAAGGTTTGGAAGTTACTAGGTGGATACAGTATATCTGGGAGCCACTAAGGGACCCTCCAGAAAGAGACGTTTCCTTACATTCAATGCTGGATGTTTCAGCTTATAGAAAAACTAAAGGAATACAAATGCAAAGTTTTACATGATTCTCATATCAGGGTAGAGCTGGTACAAAGACATACACTCACCTTTTTAAAGCAATCAAAGGAGTTACGATACATAAGTTCCCCAATATAGGAGCCCGTGCGCTGATTCTGCATACGTGTTTTAACAAGATCAATAGGATACACTGCAGTAGCACCAACAGCTGAAAACAAAAATGTTACAAGAGAAGAAATTATTTAATCAAGTTGCAAGTCATACTGCTAATAGGATATGGATATTTAAAATACACATAAGAGATAAAAGAAAAGGTTAAAGATGAGAACCCAGATATAGGGGCAATCCCAAATGATTTGCTTCTTACAAAATAATTTACAGTCTCCGTGGTGTAGTGGTAAGACACGCGCCTGGCGTTCCGCGAGCGCTATGTCATGGGTTCGTATCCTGGCCGGGGCGGATTTACTGGGCGCAATTCCTTAACTGTAGCCTCTGTTTAACGCAACAGTAAAATGTGTACTTGGATGAAAAAACGATTCTTCGCGGCAGGGAATCGTATTCCAGGGACCTGCCCGAAACGCTACGCGTACTAGTGGCTGTACAAGAATGTAACAACTCTTGTATATCTCTCTCTCTCAAAAAAAAAAATGAACACATTGGTAAAGATAGTAAATGTATTATACCATACATCATCATTACACCATATCTCACTTTTATGCTGTTTTAGAGGAAAAAGCCAGGGGAGGGAGAGGGGGGGAGGGGAAGGAATTATTAGGGGAAAAGTACCAAGCCATTACGACTATTGAGCAAGCATAGGAAAAAACTGAATATATAAATAATTTACACTGCTGCACTCCAGCAAATCCTTCACAGCAAGAACACCATACACCATCATTTAACAGGAATAGGTGTACAGTGCTTTTCATGAGTTGTCATGTACACACAAAATCACTCACTCCCTCTTCTCCTTGGGCTGGACGGTAGAGTGCCGGTCTAGCTTCATGGTTGGCGTTCAATCCCCGACCGTCCAAGTGGTTGGGCACCATTCCTTCCCCCCATCCAAGCCCAAATCCTTATCCTGACCCTTTACAAGTGTTATATAGTTTTAATAGCTTTGTGCTTTCCCCTGATAGGTCCCTTCCCTTCTCAAACAGCCACACAGCCTTTCTGGAGGAGCATCTTGGTGAATCCCTGAAGATATCTCACTGAGACGGTGTCCCATTACTGAGTCACACCAGCCACAGGAGTCCTGTTTGGCCTACCAGGGACCTGAACCAGAACCTGTTTTTCCTAACAGAGGTGCAGAGAAATGGGGATTGTTATGGTTACCAAAACTGAGGAACCATCCAAGAAGTAAGGGAAGAAATGCAGACAATGTTCAGAAAAAACACAGTACAGAAACAACCAAACAACTCTGTAGACAATTCATTCAAAACAACTGGTTCACTCAAAATTAGCTCACACTCCCCCTTATCTTGAGAGGTTATCTTGAGATGATTTCGGGGCTTTAGTGTCCCCGCGGCCCGGTCCTTGACCAGGCCTCCACCCCCAGGAAGCAGCCCGTGACAGCTGACTAACACCCAGGTACCTATTTTACTGCTAGGTAACAGGGGCATAGGATGAAAGAAACTCTGCCCTTGTTTCTCGCCAGCGCCTGGGATCGAACACGGGACCACAGGATCACAAGTCCAGTGTGCTGTCCGCTCGGCTGACCGGCTTCCGTGGGGAGCCGGTCGGCAGCCAGCCAATGCCAGCCGTGGCAGCCATTTGTCCCCTAGTGCAAATGGCTGCCAACATGGAATGCCCTGGAAGCTACAGGCTTCCTCTTCAGCCAGTCCTGTCTTTGATGTCAGACCCATCTGACCTTCCTGATTTGTGTCAATATGCCGATTCCCACTTCGTTTCTAAGATAAGTGCTTGCTATCCTTTGGACTATGTTCTATGGGAAGCATTTGTTTGTCTCATTCAAAGTTTTCAATATTTGCTTCGCAAGCACGTTTTACATGTTGCACTTCTTGCGTAGACTTGCATAACCTGCTCTCACGACGAGCTTCATGCATTCATTGTTGCCCTTGCCGAAGTGCTTATTTAATTTCCCTTGCATTGACAGTATTTACTGAGAAGTCTGTGTCTTCTCAGGCTCGCCACCCTGAGAAGCCGAGCCACCAGGATGGTGATCTGCATCCTAGGTAGTGAACAAGTCTTTGACACCTGAGACCGTGCTTTTGGAGTGATAGGATCGCTTATTGTGGGGTGTGCTAGGGTTCATGCACTTGTTTATACAGCACGCCTCAGACATCCCTCATTGCCAAGTAAACCTGTGGGCTGGGTTCAGTGTGTTTTTCTGGGCTCGGAAGTGTCTGTGCTCAGGTGTCCTGCTTTTTTACGATACAGTACTTCATGATCTTGTAACTCCCCATTGGGTCTACAGCGTGATTCGTAATGGATCGACCCAATAAATCCGCTATCACTACAGGTGAACTTGAAAAGTGCTTGTCGGTCTTGCTACATGTCAATTGACATTTTATCCATCTCTGCCAAGTAGCCTGTTGGGTCAGCAGCACCTTCAACCCCCTTGTATTGTATTGATTGTTTTCTATATTATCTGAGCCTGCCTCAAGACAGAAGGTTTATTAAGCAGCTGCAAATTTGCAGGCTCATTTTCCCCCACATTTGTGGTTTGTGGCAAAAACCACAAAAGAAAATCTATAAATTGTTTGCTGTGGATTCCAAAACACTGAAATTATTTTTGCAAAATCATCAAAGAATCATCAATTCATTTTAAATGAATTTATAATACAAGTTCATATTTAATTTCCTAGATGTCTTTGTCCAAATTTTATTGGACCCGCATACATACCTCTTTCTAAGCATAAAATGGATTTAAATTCAGCAAATTACAAAAGAAATTACAGAAGGTACTGAAATGTTATAGAAAATTCAGTGCAACTTACCGCCAGCAAATGAACCAAGAGTGAATCTGTAAGCCTGCTCCAACACCTGGATCAAGAAGCCACGCTGTTCTGGACTTTGGACGGCCTTGATGTCTGTCAGCTTGCGGGTGATCACCTTCATATATTGTTCTGGGGTAAGAGCTTCTAGATCACTGTACACTATTTTCCTGAGAAATAAAAGCCATTATCTAGAGATACAATACACTTAAACTATGATACAAATCGATGCATTTTATTTTAAGTAAAGTGTTCTTACTTCAGATAATACTAAGTAGTGTCATTATTTTGTGGAAGAAAGACCAGCGTTAATTGTAATGAAACACCATTTTCTGGATAAAGCCCCGGAGGCTCCCTGGAACTATTGGGCTAATATGTGATATATTAGACTAGGGCATTAGTCAATGGAGTTCAGCTTACCGGGGATCACGAACCAGAACCTAGCCTCCCTCATATAGGCAAGGTAGCGATGGCCTCTGGAAACTCCCTTGTGGTTAGGGGTATTCCCTGTCTGCCATCAACCGGGGTTTGGCATCCAGAAAGGTAGGTATAACAAAACAAAAACCCCACTTGATAAGAAAATTGCAACCGAAGACCGAAAAGGAGGGTAGAACTCCCTCAATTCTCAAGGAAACAAGCAAACAAGCAAACATTCCATCACCGCCACCACGCCACTTATCCGTGCAGCCCTCCACTCCCCTCCCCCAAGAAGGGAAGTGGGGAGCCTTGGACCCATTGCACCGGCTACCTAACCTCAGTTCAAAGGCTAAGCATCAACTTACCAAAAGCAAAATGAAACTGCTGACTGGAAGGAGGGAGAGAAGGTGCCTGGGAGCCTCCAAGGTTTCACACAGACAATAGCGTTTCATTACATTCAACACTGGTTTTCTGTGGAGAGCCCTGTTGGTTCCCTGGATCTACAAAACCCAAGATAAGTAAAAGAAGGACATACCCGGGAGGTGGCTGCCACGCGCTCCTCAACTCGAAGTAGAGACGACTGGCTACAACCTGCGACCCAAAGCCACACATGAACGTCCAGGACCAGGAATGTTTACCAAATGACGGGTGGCCACGACCCTGTTCGACCTCCAAAATCCCCGCACCCGAATGTCAGCCCAAGACATATTGCCGAAGATGGCAGCCAAACCAGCAAACTTACGAACGTCATGGGCACGTGGATAGACTGCAGCCTGGCTAGCTTTAATTACCCTGTGGATGACCTGGAGACCCTAGTCCTGGAACAGGGAATGAGGGAAACTGGATCAACCCAAAGTGCGTCCCCGGCCACCGAGGTCGAGGTGCGCAGATAACAGTGAAAAGCCGCAACTGAACACAATACATGATGCACCCCCGGCCTGACCAACCAAGCATCAATGATGCAAGGGTCCCTCCAGAAAGCTGCCATCTCGTTCTTCATCAGAAAAGAAGGAGATGGCTGCAACCCAACAAACTGACTACCAGGACCGAAGGAGCAGAAACCTTGGCGCCGGAGGAGAGCATGAAGCTCGCCAACCCAACCCCCGAGAGGCCAATGCCAACATAAAGAGAATCTTGGAGAAACAATCTTGAACCGAAGAGGCTATCACAAACCTAGGAGAAGAGAGCAACGAGAGCACCTGGTCCAAGGACCAGGACGGCTCAAGCAGAGCATGAGCAGGCTGGAGATGAAACAAAGCACGAGAAAACTTACGTAACCGGGTGGAAGTGACATCCACCCCGAATGCAAGCTGAAGTGGCTCCACCACAGCCACACCATAACGAGGCAAAATTATTCAACAAAAAATGGTGAAAAGAACACCAGGAAACCCCATACTGTCGCTGAGACGAAGTGACAGTATGGGTCCGGAGTACTGACTGTACTCCCGGGGCAGTACTAGGACCTGACTGTAATCCTGGGGCAGCACTAGGAACTGACTGTACTCCCGGGGGGCAGCTCTGGGACCTACCTGTAATCCCGGGCCAGCACTACCTGGTTGATACCTGGTTGATGGGGTTCTGGGAGTTCTTCTACTCCCCAAGCCCGGCCCGAGGCCAGGCTTGACTTGTGAGAGTTTGGTCCACTAGGCTGTTGCTTGGAGCGGCCCGCAGGCCCACATACCCACCACAGCCCGGCTGGTCCGGAACTCCTTGGAGGAATAAATCTAGTTTCCTCTTGAAGATGTCCACGGTTGTTCCGGCAATATTTCTTATGCTTGCTGGGAGGACGTTGAACAACCGCGGACCTCTGATGTTTATACAGTGTTCTCTGATTGTGCCTATGGCACCCCTGCTCTTCACTGGTTCTATTCTGCATTTTCTTCCATATCGTTCACTCCAGTACGTTGTTATTTTACTGTGTAGATTTGGGACCTGGCCCTCCAGTATCTTCCAGGTGTATATTATTTGATATCTCTCTCGTCTTCTTTCTAGTGAGTACATTTGGAGAGCTTTGAGACGATCCCAATAATTTAGGTGCTTTATCGCGTCTATGCGTGCCGTATATGTTCTCTGTATTCCCTCTATTTCAGCAATCTCTCCTGCTCTAAAGGGGGAAGTGAGTACTGAACAGTACTCAAGACGGGACAGCACAAGTGACTTGAAGAGTACAAGCATTGTGATGGGATCCCTGGATTTGAAAGTTCTCGTAATCCATCCTATCATTTTTCTGGCTGTCGCAATATTTGCTTGGTTATGCTCCCTAAACGTTAGGTCGTCAGACATCATTATTCCCAAATCCTTTACATGTTGTTTTCCTACTATGGGCACATTTGATTGTGTTTTGTACCCTGTATTATGTTTAAGGTCCTCATTTTTACCGTACCTGAGTACCTGGAATTTGTCACTGTTAAACATCATATTATTTTCTGATGCCCAGTCGAAAACTTTATTAATATCAGCTTGAAGTTTTTCAATGTCTTCAGCCGAGGTAATTTTCTTACTGATTTTTGTGTCGTCTGCAAAGGATGATACGAAGCTGTGACTTGTATTTTTGTCTATATCTGATATGAGAATAAGGAAAAGCAGCGGTGCAAGGACTGTACCCTGAGGTACAGAGCTTTTAACTGCACTTGGACTAGATTTTATATGGTTGACCGTTACTCGCTGAGTCCTGTTTGACAGAAAACTGAGTATCCAGCGTCCTACTTTACCGGTTATTCCCATTGACTTCATTTTGTGTGCTATCACGCCATGGTCACATTTATCGAAAGCCTTTGCGAAGTCCGTGTATATCACATCAGCATTCTGTTTTTCTTCTAATGCCTCAGTGACTTTATCGTAGTGCTCAAGTAGCTGTGAGAGGCACGATCTTCCCGCTCGAAATCCATGTTGGCCTGGGTTGTGAAGGTCATTGGTCTCCATGAAATTGGTGACCTGACTCCTAATCACTCTCTCAAATACTTTTATTATGTGCGATGTTAGTGCAACTGGTCTATAATTCTTTGCCAATGCTTTGCTCCCTCCCTTGTGTAGAGGGGCTATGTCTGCTACTTTAAGTGCATCTGGTATCTCCCCCGTGTCCAAGCTCTTCCTCCACACTATACTGAGTGCCTGTGCTACCGGCACTTTGCATTTCTTTATAAATATTGAATTCCATGAGTCTGGACCTGGGGCCGAGTGCATGGGCATGTTTTCAATTTCTCTTTCAAAATTTAGTGCGCTCGTGTTGATATCAGTTATATTTACAGGGGTTTGGATATCCCGCATAAAGAAATTGTCTGGATCTTCTACTTTCATGTTGTTTATTGGAGTGCTAAACATGTCCTCATACTGCTTTTTTAGGATTTCACTAATTTCTTTGTCATCCTCCGTGTATGAACCTTCACTTGTACGAATAGGTCCAATACTGGCAGTAGTTTTTGCTTTTGATTTCGCATATGTGAAGAAGTATTTTGGATTTTTCTTTATTTCCTGAATTGCTTTCTGTTCTAACTGCCTTTCTTCAGTTTCATATGAGTGTTTCAATTTCCGCTCGATTTCTTCAATCTCCCTATTTAAATTATTCCTTCTTTGACGGGAAATTCGTGTCTGCATAAGCAGTTCCGTTATTCTTTTCCTGCGTTTATAGTGTCTTCTGCGTTCTCTTTCTACGTTGGATCTCTTTCTGGCTTTCCTCAAAGGAACATGTTTCAGACAGACTTGATACGCTTCCGAAGTCAGTTTTTCTATTCCTTCTGTAGGACTTATTACTTAAAACAGTTTCCCATGGAATGTTTTTAAGTTCCCTGTTTTATTATCTCCCAGTCTATCCTTTTATTATTAAAATGGTTTACTGAATAGCCCCTCTCGCTTTATCAACGTTTTAGGTCTGAGTATTGATGGTAGTTTGCACTTCAATGAGCTTGTGATCTGCTCATTGAAGTGCAACAACCTTGAGAACCTCAGCTAGGATTTTGGGTAATATGTCATTCCATTAATTTCCATGGCAATTGAAAATACATATCCGAGTTGTCTCAACACTCTTGGAATTTTTCTCGTTCAATTCCATGATGATATAAGGTGTGGAAGTAGTTTTATGGATGAGGTTGGGGTACACACTTCCAGAAGTTCTTTTAGCTGAACTTCACTATAGGTAGCAGTAGTATTGTCTGGGAGCCTGCTGCCCTTATTTTATGTCTTTGGATATGTGGATTGTCCTGCATATTTGTATATTAGCTGGTATAACTAGTGTTGATTTCCAGTGCATCAGGGATGTTTTCTCCCTCAATGTTGGAAGTTTGGGTCATGTTGTCGTCCCTACACCTGTTCCGCCTCTGCCAGTGCAGCTCGCCTCTTCTTCTGCATACTGTGCATGTTGGTTTCCTTCCCTGGTTGCCTGCATGTAGTTGGCCTAGGAAGCATGCTTCTTGGCAGCTACCCTTATTTAGTTGCACTGGGTTTCGACAGGTGGTTCCACGCCTTTGGTGGTTCCTCGTGTGCTCTGTTGCTCCTGGTACGGGCATGAAGACATTAGCCTGGAGTAATATCCTAGGGAAGGTCAATTCCTTCCCAGGGCTTTCTCAGGTTCTTCTCCAGGTATGGTTTTATACCCCTCTGGGTTCTAAGTGGTTACCTCTGGTTTTCTTCATGCCTTCATTGTGGGCGTGGTCTTTCGTGCTGTCTGGATCTTACCATTCCATTTTTTGTGTAAGTGCCTCAGCCTTCCATCCTAACTATTTTGGGCACCTGGTTTGGTTACAATGTTCACTGGTTATTCCTCTTATCATTTAAGGCATTGCTGAGTGGGGCTCCAAGAGACCTGGAAAGTTTGAGTAAACATTCGGCAATGGGGCCAGAATGCTAACTTTTTAAGAGTTGTTTCTTTTTATCATCTGAGGTTTGGTAGCTCCTCTGATGATGACTGTCATCTTTGGAAAAAATGTCTGATCATTTTACCCCACCTTGCAGAATAAAGGATATTATTAGTC
>WNGS01039543.1:3096635-3109093 GCA_020271785.1 Procambarus virginalis
TCTATATAAGACAGGATAACATACTGTCAATAAGCTTGCACTGCATGCAAGTCTTTTACAAGCATATTCCATGACCATGTACAATACTAAAAAGTTGAAAAAGCACTGTAATTAGATCACTGAGGCATTAAATATGCCAAAACTAGAAGATTGAAGAAAAAGAGGTGATATGATGGCTACATATAAAACAGTAATGGGAATCAACAAAATTGAGAGGGTGAATCCCCGAGACCTGGAACTTCAAGAACAAGAAGTAGTAGATTTAAACTAGCTAAACAAAGCTGCTGAAGAAATATAAGAAAATTCACTTTTGCCAACAGGGTGGTAGATGGTTGGAACAAGTTAAGTGAGGTGGTGGTGCAGGCCAAAACCATTAGTAGTTTTAAAGCATTATATGACAGTGCTGGGAAGATGGTACACCACGAGTGTGGCTTTCATCCTGTAACTACACGTATGTAATTACTACTCTTGTAACTTGATCACAAAGTGGAAGTAAAATTAATTAGGACACAACTAATGAAAATTATATAGAAGAGAATAATGAGGTACAGGTCTTGGACAACCTTTTGTGTGGAAACTTATTAAGTTAAAGGTAGATCTAAACTTGACTTGTATGAAACAATAATTGATTGCTAATGATTAAATACCTGAAATTCTAGTACAGAAGCCATTTTTCTCTTCTATGAAAAATAAAATATACGTGATGATAGTACTGTATATGCTGTATAGTATAGCCTAAAACCATAAACAGCAACGCTTCTGTTACCTTGAAATATTCCATGTTGAAAATGATGTCAAGTACATTGATCACTAACTGATTGGACTTTAGTATAGTAATTTGAATATCTGGGTAACTTATCCAAAATTGAGACTGTGTTTCGCATTCTCTTGATTCCAATAAAGCCATTCCCCAAGATAGGGGAGCTGGAGAACCACCAACAAAAGACTGCTCTGAATCTGCTGGCATGAACACCAAGGGAGCAGAAGTGGATCCGTCCCAGCATTACCTCCTCCAGAACTTACAGGGATCTTGAGGCGGATATCGTAAATGCAGTCTTGAAGTTTCAAAACAAACAAAACATGAAGCACCCCACACATGACAATGTCCCAGGTTCCCATAGAAGCCAGAGTGTTATGGGTGGTAGCAGGCATGTGTAGTGAATGCTGGTTGGCTGGACCCCCAGATGACCCATGCTGCCACCTGATGGTATTGACTCATTGCATCGACACATGTTGTGTATTGACGCAATGACCGTTTACCACTGGCAACTACTACGTGCTTTGTTTTCTTTCGTTTCTCTTTCTAATCAAGATTCCTGGTTTGTTTTGCTTTGTTTGTACTTTCCAGGTGATTTTTCATTATTCTGGTTTGATCTCTCATCCTTATGCTTCCCCCGCCTGTACGAGTGTGCACCAGATTCTGTATGTGATGTTCATCAGGCCTGAAAGCATTGTGGGTGTGTCTGTGGTACCAGAGGCTAATGCACCAGGAAGCAATTGAGAGGCCAGCCCATTAAGAGAATATACCTGAAATGCATGATTTATTTGCTAAAACTTACATTACTTATAACTATCTATTAATTCCCATAAAATACAAACAGTTGTGAGGATTTGACAAGATGACAATATATTATGAGTCTGCTAGTATGCTCAGTATCTTACTCAATCACACATTTGGTTACCTTTCATCAACCGCTACCTCAATCCATCTACCAAACTCTGGATTACACAGCACTCAATAAAAGTCAGCTTGAGACATGACAATGTCGCTCACCAATCATCCCACCGTGCTTGCCCAACTCCTTGTAAATGAGGTACATGGAAACAGAACCTAGGCAAGTAAGGAGCTTAAATGTAAGAATTACCAACATAATATAGCTGAATTTTGTATAAAATAACTACTTCTTTTGTTACAAGTAAAAAATAATTATTCCATTATACTAAAACTTCATGATTTTAACAATAGGACCAGTCGAGTCTAATAAACTAAAAAATTATGAGAAACATGTAATAAAAAGCATTACTGTATTTTGTTGCCTATTCTAAAGTGAGTGAAAAAGGCTAGCTTTGAATGTAATGAAATGCTTCTGTTTGGTAGAGCACCAGTGGGTCCCTGTAGGTTTCTCGCTGAGATTACTCCATATTACAAAGTCACGTGAGTCGTGAGAATTCTGTTTGGCCTACTGAGAACCAGCGCTAGAATCTGACCCCCATCATATAGGTGCAGAGAGCAAATAACATGCTGCCATTTTACTTTGAAAACATCCAGAAAGTCAGCAAAACATTACAGATAATTGCTGGGTTCACGAGAACCCAAACCTTAAAACTGCCAAACAATTCCCCAAAAAGATTCAATTGAAACAAAATAATTCAAAATGAAACAAAAATAATAACTAGAAGCTGTCCTTAATTCACCAGACGCTGTCTGACCGGTGTCCTTAGGAACTTGCTTCAAGACCTGTTTGTTTCAGGTTGTCCATGGTGTCATATGCTCTGGGTGACTAAGTCACCCCTTGGGCCAATGTTGTGTGTATATTTGCAACTGTCTGCTATTTTTATAATATGCATTGGGCTGTTATTCAATTTCAGGGGATTTGGAGGTCTAATAAAGTGTTGGCTGCACGTTGCTTTGTTAAGGTGCAGTGGCCTCATTGGGCTTGTGGGGCTTTGGGCTATGTTAGGCAGCCCTTTAATTTTTTTCCCCTGGGAGGTTTTGGAATTCTGCTCTACTCTGTGGTAAAAGCCACTGAGTGGCCCCATTCAGAAACCTAGCATTGAATATTATTAAACGACTCTTTCTGGAATAACCCCAGTGGCTCCCTATCTCCTTTCAGGTGTGTCAGAACACATTTGGTTTTCTTTTGACTGAAGGGAGCTTGCCAGATGGAGCCGGGAGGCTCCCCCCAGTGCTGCCACCTGATGCTGAGCAGCTGAAGCTAGGAGGGTGTTAACTAGCTAAGTTAACCAGCAACTTAACTACTGATGGGGTTATTTCATTTATGTCATTTCTTGGGTTTGTTTCATACTTTGTTTACATTTAACTTGCTGTGATCTGTTTAGATTTGCTCTAACTTTCTGGAGGATGATCTATTCATACAGTCCTCTGCTCTCTCTGCCTGTGAGGGAGAAAGTTTTAACCCTTTGAGGCTGCTACCATCAGGGAGGCCATCCTGTTGCTTCTGGCCATCAAAATAGTGAGCTTCGTGTACTTTTGTTGGATCAGTGCTTCCTTAATGTTAAATCTTTCATATTGTTTTGTCAAACTACAGACACCATCTTTTCTGGTGAAGAATAGGACCTTTCCTTTCTGACTTCATTCTTTCTTCTTTTGTTCATCATATCCTCTCTTCACATGCAAAGGCTTACTGAGAGTTGTGAAGAATCCATGTAGTGTCTGAACCCATTCATGTGGGATAGAAAGGCTAGCAATGGGGTTAGATTGAGGATAATGTCAAATCAGATCAGAGGAATCAAGGCTGGATTGACCATATGAGTGTCATTAGAATAATGGGGCCCAGAATAACCCTCAACTTCATTAGAATGAGCAGCAGTAGCCAAATTAAAGAAACAAATAAACCACTTCCCAATGACTGCAGTTGATAAGCAGCACATTCATCGCAAATGCTTCCCAATCCGGGAATGGAGTGACATACAGGAAGCTAACGACACCACTCCTGCACCAGAACCTCAACCACTGACCAAGCTGCGAATCAGTAACCACAGGTGCCCCAACATGACAGGAGGTTGAATTAGAATAAGAATAACAATCCTCAAAGAATAGAACTCTGATGGAAATTGATCATGACGACAGTGTTAGGTTAGGAGACCAGGAAACATAGTCAAAATGAATGGAAGGCTAGATGTATGCAAACTTACTGGCATCCACACAGTGAAGATTTGTTTTGACAGCAAAAAAACTAACACCAGACTATACTAGACTACCATCCTATAATGAGCCGGTTCATTTAGCCTAAAAGGAAGTGGGACATCTCACACATATTGCTGGGCAAGAGTGCGAGGTCTGGCTCACTCCAACCCTTGGGTAGACTGGGGTTCCTTCTGGTAGTATTCAAGTAATTCACTTAAATGGGGACAAATTTGCCAATATATGAACCTTAATGGGGACTGAAAGGTCCTGAAAGGCAGTATTGCTAATTGGCACTTGCAAGGGGGTGTTGAGGGATTGCTTCCTGAAATGTTTCATAGCAGATTGGTCTCTCAATAATGGCTTGAGTTAGACTTATCACGGTGTCCCTTACCTTTACCTTACCTTGCTCTTACCTTGTGATGATTCTTAGTGCTAAGCCCGTGGGGCTTAGCGTCTCCGCGGCCCGGTTCTCGACCAGGCCTCCTCGTTGCTGGACTGGTCAACCAAGCTGTTGGACGCAGCTGCTCGCAGCCTGATGTATGAATCACAGCCTGGTTGATCAGGTATCTTTGGAGGATATCCCTTGCCCATATTTTACTCTTGATAATACCACTTGCAAAGATTATCATACTTTTTGAGGTTATGAGATCCTCGCCTAGTGACACTGGCCTGGTGGTCCAAATAGCTTCTAGCGCAGGAAGCTTCCAGAGGGCCAAAGCTCAGAAAAAAAGTAGAAATTCATCCAAAAGCAAGAGAAATGGGCAGTCATTTAAAATTCTGATTCAAACTATTGGTCAAAATGATTTTCTCACCTGGTGCCCCTTTCCAGAAAGCCTTAGAGCCCTCTTCCTTCCAAATCTTCCTGGCAGCATCCAAAACTCCATTGTAAGTAGTTTGACCAGCACGAGCAGCTACTTGCAACCGGGTTTTGATAACATCAGCTGGAGTGGTTAAGGATGCAGCTGGGATACCACCTACATGGGGACAAAAAAATTTTTTAGAAGATTTAAAATAAGTAAAACACTGGCACTGATACAATATTGTTTTAAGAAAATATGCACAAAATAATATCCGGTAAAAAATTATCGATATCCCATGCTTTGAAAGGTGTCATTATATATCCCTATACTACTGTATGTAACAAATTCTTAAAAAGGTCAATTGTGAAACATTATGTTAATAGCACTTCCTATAGAGTTATACATACCAATAGCACCAGCAATAAGAAGAGTTAGAGGAGTGTTATAACCATTTTCATCTGCTAGAAGACGTTTGGAGTGTGCATAAACAGGGAAATATATAGCAGAGAACGGGATATCGCGTAGCAAACAGGCACGTGCACCCTGAAAATGTTTCCTTATTAATATATTGTAACATGCAAATATTGCTCATGTCATTTCTCAAATACTGTATTGAATTTCAATTGCAAATTCTAACATCCTTGGGATGACTTGCATTTAAATGGGATGATTCTACTATTGTAATCAATAACAATTCAAACAATTCATGATATATAATTTTGTAATAAGCATGGGTAACACCGATGGGATAACTTCAACTTGGAGAGCTATGTGACATGGACTGGGTACATGATTTATTGGTCGCCCAGGTTCCTTGACTAAATATCTCTTGCTTTGGAGGAAAGGGAAGTACTGCAGCAGCTACAATAGCCACAGCAACAATAGCAGCTAAAACAACGTCCACACCTTTTCCCAGATCAAGCTACTTCTCCCTGCTCAGCTGGAACCCAATGAGAAAGCAGGAGTCACTTCTCTCACCAGTCTCATCACAACTGCTACAATAATGATTACCACAACAACAGACTCTCCCTTCAACACAACCATAACTGGC
This sequence comes from Procambarus virginalis, assembly GCA_020271785.1. NCBI lineage: Eukaryota > Metazoa > Arthropoda > Malacostraca > Decapoda > Cambaridae > Procambarus > Procambarus virginalis. Next base: position 3,102,355 of record WNGS01039543.1, read on the forward strand.
TACTCTCTCACAGCGTTAAAAAAGAACTCGATAAACACCTTCAAAATATACGTCATCACCCAGGATCTGACAAATACGTCGGGCTGCGAGCAGCTGCATCAAACAGAAGAGGAGCTGGCATGCACAGAGCTCCTGAACTCATCCAATGAAGTGGTAGAGGTACTTGGAATCAAGGTAGAAAATATGAATCTACTTATTATTTTAATATACAAACCTCCAGATGCAACAGTTGAGGAATTCACTGAACAGATCCACAAAATAGAGAATATCCTTGATATCTAGCAAACCCAGTACCAGATATCATCTTCCTCGGAGACTTCAATCTACCCAGTTTAAAATGGAGAATAGTAAACAATAACCTTATAGCAGGAAGTCAACCTGGAAATAACCAACCACAGGTCAGAGAACTACTGAGATTCTGGGACAAATTCTCGTCAGTCAGCAGATTACAGAACCAACTAGGAACGAAAACACGCTGGACCTGATATTCACGAACAATGAGGAGTTAATCAGAGACATTACTGTCTCAGACACTATACGCAGAAGAACGCAGAAGACACTATAAACGCAGGAAAAGAATAACGGAACTGCTTATGCAGACACGAATTTCCCGTCAAAGAAGGAATAATTTAAATAGGAGATTGAAGAAATCGAGCGGAAATTGAAACANGTATATATATATACACAATGGGGCCTCGACTTACGATGCTAATCCGTTCCCAGAGACAAAACGAATGAATGTCCCTTCTGCCACCATTAAAAAGTGGTGTCAGATGTGGGAAGAAATGCAAACTTTTATTGAAACGACTCGCCAGAGAAAGCTGTAGTATGCCGTTGCATTAATCTTTTCAATGACAATGTGATGCCTCACTACAGAGACATCTTGCGAAGAAGGGAAAACAATCATCAATGGACTGCTTTGTTGTGAGAAAATTGAGCAGTGAGCCACAACCAGGACCTAGTGGTATGCAGGCAAATGTGCCAGAGAATGCACTCAGAGAGGTCCTCACTGCCTGATGTTATAATGGAAGGGGACTCCCCTTCCAAACAGCAACACCTCAGCTCCTACTCCCTCTTCACCATCTTCCATACGCCAACAGCAGTCATCAGCAAGAGTAGGTAATAACTTGAACATAGTTTGATAGTGTAGATTAGAAGAATTAGGTATAAAATTTAGTTTGAAGTGAGGTTTTTGGATGGTCAGGAATGGATTAATTAATTTCCCATTATTTCTTATGGGGAAATTAGCTTCGGTTTACGAGTTTTCGGATTACGAGCTGTCTCCAGGAACAGATTAAACTTAAACTGAGGCACCCCTGTATATACCAATTATAAAAGTTGTGAGGGTACCACCCCTGGTGTAAGTGTAGGGACCCATAGTCTCAGAGAAAAAATAAGAGAATTCAGAGAAGACCTTGTGGATTCTCACTGATCACTTTAATATTTTCTTCTCCTACCACCCCTATTCTTTTGTATATATATACATATACATTCATTTTTTTAAACTTTGTTACAAAAAAGTGTTACATATAGGGTGCAAAGATGATTATCATCAGTTGTCGAGTTCCTCCAGCTCCTCAGATGGCGAGCAGGAACCCTGAACCCTGTATAATGAGGAACCCTATATACAGTATATATAATTATATATACTGTATATAATGATATATATATATATTTACAATATATATAGGGGGTTACCATCTCTGGCTGTTTGTAGGGATCTTCAAGCCTCGAAATAGATGATATGCAGCACCAGGGGGGAGCCTCGTCAGGCACTCGTGTGCACTGGCACGAATTGTTTTCTCTTACCACCCCTTATATATTTATATATATAGTAGACTTTATTATACAAGATTACATGATTACAAAATGTGGCCTTGACATATAAACAACACAACCAATACAAGTAAAATGAAAAACACACCAATGGGTTACCTTAATAAATGTACTAAATTTATAATATTTACATATATATTTAATATATATGATGTGCCTAGCCGGCATGGGCGGACACGTGGAGGAGGCTCTTGTTTGCTGAACGATTACCTAGTGACATCCTGACCTCACCGTGCCTAGCTTTCACAAGGTGCTGTGTCAATATCCTGGGAAGGTGCAAGAGTAACGGGAAGTGCCTAGAGTGTTTTATCTCAACAAAAACTAATCAAACAGGTGGGTTTACATTGTGGAACCTAACTGGAGTGAGGGTCATGCCGGTGCCCTGTGGGCTCCCACAGTGAAGGTGAGGGGATGGGGTCACCCGTGTGCCGAGTGTTTATAGAAATACTTTTGGAAAAATAAAATAAAAAAAATAAAAGAAGTTCCTCGACTCTTGGAAAATCAGCAATCGTGTTTTGAGTTAATCGAGCTTACAGTGTGTCAGATTACTGTACAAGTATATGATTCATTCACCACTGGGCAGTGATATACAAGACAATTATACCAGTGTTTAACATCTCCCTGACCCCTTCTTTAAGCCGAGTGGTACCCGGTCACACCCCCCCCTCAGACTCTCACAAGTCGAGCCTGGCCTCGGGCCGGGCTTGGGGAGTAGAAGAACTCCCAGAACCCCATCAACCAGGTAACAAGCAGGTATCCCCTACCCGCCTGTCTCACCGAACCACTGCAACCCCACTTCCTCGCCCACCCGGTGACCGGGCTTCTCCCAGGCACCCATACACTGCCCACACAGGGCTTTTTTGCAGACATGTGTTACCCTCCTGGCACGTAAAACATGGCACAGGTCACAGCAGGCATTCAGGTTCCTTTCCCAGAGCACTTCAGACACGAACTGAGGTGTGAGGGGCCGGCACATGGGTCCAGGGCTCCCCCATCCCTCTCCCGGTGAGGGATGGGCTGCGTGGTTGCAGTGAATGACAATTGCTTGTTTGCTAGTTTTCTGATTTCTTTTGGGGAGTTTTATTTCTCTTTTCAATCTTGGAATTTTACAATTTCTACCACGTGGGGTTTGTTTTGAGATGCCTACCTTTCTGGGAGCCTAACCCGATCGATGGCAGACAAGGAATACCCCCAAATACAACGGGGGTCTCCTTACCCACTGTGCTGCGCCGGCCGAGAAAACTCGTTTGCCGATTACTGCACCAACCGAGAAAACACTTTTTAATTTTTTCGTACATGGTCAAAACGCAAACGCATTAGGTTGGGTACAAAATGGACTCCTGGGACCTCCAGTGAGAGGCAGCCATCTTGAAAAAACCAGCGCTGAATGTAATGAAATGCCATTTTCTGGGTGAGACCCAGAGGCTCCCCGGAGCTATCCAGGCTGATATGTATATCATTAGACTTTGGCATCAGTGTGGCTGGAGTTCTAGGCCTACCGGGAAGCACGAGCCAGAACCTGGCCCCCTCAGAAAGGCACAAGGAGCAATGGCCAATAGAAATGTACATATGATTTGGAGCATTCTATATCTGCCATCGACTGGGCCAGGCACCCAGAAAGGTAAGTGCCTCAAAACAAACCCCTATTCTGTTTAAAAATGACAAAAGTAGACAAATGAGTGGACAGAGCTCCCCAAATGAAAATGAGCAAATGAACATGACATCACACGAGCCGTGCCACATGTCTGCGCAGCTCTCCCCCTCCCCGGGAGAGGAAAGTGGGAGCCCCAGATCCACCGTGCCAGAGATCCACCACCAGTTCTGGGGCTGGATGTCAAAACACACAAAAAAACTGCCGACCGGGGAGAGAGGGGGTTGCCGGGAAGCCTCTGGGTCTCACCCAGAAAATGACATTTCATTACATTCAATGATGGTTTTCTGTGGGAAGCCCCTTCTGCTCCCCAGAGCTACATCACCAAAGACAAAAACTAGAGGGACTTACCCGGGAGGCGGTCGGTGCTCGCACCTCAACTCTGCGCAGAGTTGAGACAACGGGCTACAACCGCTGACCCAAAGCGACTCAACCCCTACTAGGCCCAGGAACATTTACGAGGTAGCATGCAGCCAGTACCCTGTTTGACCGCCAAAAACCCTGTGCCCGAATGTCAGCCCAAGATATGTTACCGAAGACGGCAGCAAGAGCAGCAAACTTACGAACGTCATGGGCATGGGAATAGACCACAGGCTGGCTGGACCAAATAACCCTGCAGACAACTTGAGAGACCCGAACCCACAAACAGGGAAGGGAAACCAGATCAACCCAAAGTGCGTCCCCAGCCACCGAGGCCGCGGCGCACAAATAACGGCGGAGCGCCACAACCAGACACAACACATGATGAACCCCCGGCCTGACTAACCAAACATCAACAACCCAAGGGCCCCTCTGGAAAGCAGCAGTCTCATTCTTCGCCAGAAAAAAAGGAGACGGCTGCAAACAAACAAACCTATCACCACGACCAAAAGAGTAAAAACCCCTGCGCTGGAGGAGAGCATGAAGCTCCCCGACCCGACCCCCAGAGGCTAATGCCAACAAGAAAAAGAGCCTTCAAAAAACAATCCTGAACCGAAGGGGCCACAACAAAACGAAACAACAAATACGAGAGCACCCTGTCCAAGGACCAGGATGGCTCAGGTGGCACACAAGTAGGCCAGAGTTGAAACAACGCACAAGACAACTTGCGAAACGGCACAGAAGTAACATCTATACCGAAAGCAAGCTGCAGCACATCCGCCAGTGCCGCACGATACGAGGCAACAGTATTCAGCATCAGATGACGGTCCTGAAACAGCCAAAAGAGAAAGGACAAAACAATCTTGACTGAAAGCGAAGAACAGCGACAGAGACAAAAAGAACTGGAAGGACCGTCAGAAAACTTCATGCTGCTGCCGAGATGAAGCCCACAGGTGGGACACCATCAAAGAAGCCACATGACCACCATAGAGATGGTGATAGACTCAAGTAAAAAACTCAAGACGCAAAGACTCAAGGAGAAGATCGAACCAGTCTTGTAATGGACTGGATCGATCTGCTGAAAGAGGCAGAGCCGTGGGAAAACCTCCGGGTTCAGACACCGAGCAAGCAGCACCTGAAACCAAGGCTGGGCCGGCCACCATGGTACCAGAAGAACTACTCTTCCCTGGTAAGTCTCCAAATGAGCCAGGACCTGGAGCAACAGCTGAACTAGGGGGAAAGAGATACAGGAACCCCCCACCTCAACCAGTTCTGCCGAAAGGCATCGACCCCGACGACCTCACAGTCGATGAAGGCGACACATATACTGGAAGACGTCTCGACCATGCCGACGCGAAGAGGTCCACCTCCGGGTGCCCAAATGTCTGGCAGAGCCAACTGAACGAGTCGGCGTCGAACATTCATTCCGTGGACAGGGGAAGGAACTGGGACAGGCCATTCGCCAGGACGTTGGACACCCCCCGGACGTGAACAGCCAGGACAGCCAAACCCAGAGAACTCTGCAGATGAGTCACCCAAAGGACTAGCCTCAAAGAACCAAGAACGGCATTGAACCCTCACGGTTCAGTACAACAAGAGAATCCGGAGCTGGAGCCACCCGACCGAGCCACAATCACATCAGCCGAAGAACTGGTGGTTGGGTCGCTGGTGAGGTGGATCTGGGGCTCCCCCCTCCCCCCCTCCCGGGAAGGGGGGAGCTGCACAGATATGTGGCGTGGCTTGTGTGATGTCATGCTCGTTTGCTCGCTTTCATTTGCGGAGTTCTGTTCACTCGTTTGTCTATTGTTGTCATTTTAACCAGAATAGGGGTTTGTTTTGAGGCGCTTACCTTTCTGGGTGCCTGGCCCGGTCGATGGCAGACATAGAATGCTCCAAATCACATGTGCATTTCTATAAGCCATTGCTCTTCGTGCCTCTCTGAGGGGGCCAGGTTCTGGCTCATGGTCCCGGGTAGGCCTAGAACTTCATCCACACTGATTGATGCCAAAGTCTAAGGATATACAGGTGGCACACACACCTCTGGCACCCAAACACTTGTCGAACGTGGTGTTGAAAGATCGCTCTCCGTCAGTGAAAATCTGACCTTATTGTTTCAAGAACATAAGGGGTCATGATATTGATGAAGCTGGGCACAATAACGATCTAACACAACAGTCAGATGCAAGTGATACAGCACCAATGAGGATGATACAGCGAGCATATCCAGTTGTAGCCGAGTGCCACCTATGCTAACCCGTGTTATCTCCAATTTTTATAGCTGATACATAGATGAATCGATGATGATGCATCGGATACAAGCAGCATAGATGAACAGTGTTAGTGGCTTCCATCGTGGTGTTTTCCATCGATCTTTTCAAGAATAACTGAATCTCTTCCAGAATGACAATCTCTTCCAGAATACCTGAATCTCTTTCAGAATGTCTTACAAAGCGATCTTTTCAAGACTACCTTATACTTCACAAGCTTGGCTACTTACCACCTACAGGTACTAAAGCCAAGAGTGTACGTGAATATGTTATTTGCAATCACACAGAACAGAGAAATAGATAGCAAAAATCTGTTTGTACCTGGTGCATCGAGAGCGAAGTAGCGCTGTGTACCATGAATTGTTTCGTTGCTTATCACTCACTTCCAAAGTACTCTGTGTTAATACAGTGTGTTACTGTGTAAATAGTGTGTGAAACTGTACATATTGTAATTTTAGTGAAATTTGAACAAGTAATATTGTGAAATAACATTTACAGTATTGTGAACACATTACCGACACATGTATCACAGTTCCATGGAACATTATGAACGTTCTAATGTATACATATTGTAAAGGAAACAAATATGCATCATATACAATAAAAAAATAAAACTGCATTGGAA
>WNGS01039543.1:3112241-3156476 GCA_020271785.1 Procambarus virginalis
GCAGCTATTTTGGTGTACTAGAAAGAAGTTGTAGTACCTCTAGTTTTAGGCATCTGTGCCTTCTTTTTGCCAGCTGCCTCTGCTTCTGCCATCAGCTACCTTCAGCTCATTTGGCTTTCTAGTCTGCACCGTTAGTTAAGACTAATATGTGGCTTCGGGTTTCATGTCTGCAGGCACTTCCAGACAAAGGGCTGGGGGTGGGGGTGTACCTTTAGGGCCTATCTTGCCTGGGGAATTTGATGGAGGCAGTAGAGTCTTCTGTTTCCTCCCAATTCCTCCTCTTCCTTTTGGGTGTGCTCGGGAGTTAAGACGTTCTAACTTTCTGGGACTTTCCTTGCTGCTGCTCCATTTGGCTATGTGTATGCAACTTTCTCACAGGGATATTGGCTCCATCCTGGGCCCACCTCCTTCTACCGAGAGCATTAGTGCTGGGGCACAGAGGCTGCTGGAGGTGGGTCTGTGGTTGCTTTGGGAAATTGCTAAAAGATATATGCAAGGCCACTGCAATATTCTGGACAGGTAATGACATCCACCTTACCAATAACAAACCACACAACTTGTCATCAATGAAACCAATGAGATGATATCATGTAATATATATGATGCTGTAATAGAAATCTTTGATAATTATTTATACAAGTGTGCATACAAGTGATACATGAACAATGGAGGATTCACCAGTAAGCTAAGTATAATGTATAAAGCCACCAGTACATAGCATTTTGAGCCTAAAAGGTTCATCTGGAAGTACTTTCCGTATTGCAGCCGAGGCCATTGCTGATGCAGCTTGCAAAATCTACTTTGTGGTGTCCCTTGTTACAGGATTCAACCAAGCTACTACAAAATAAAGAAGCTGATTTAAATTCGGTTGCAAGTGACTAAGAATTAACTTGTGTGCTTTAGGTGTGAAGAGGGTTTTCAAATTTTTTTTAACAGATGCCACAGTGATTGCAGAGGAACTAGAGATACATTGAGACATTGCAGTTAGAAATAGGAGAAAGAAACAGCAGCTTGCATATCAGGCCCAAGCAGAGGTACTACTAGATGCAAACCAGACAGTCAAAGTAGATTACTGTTAAGCTGTCTTAGACATAAGATATCAAATATCATTCACAAGATGAGTACCTCCCACAAAGTGATTACATTTGTAACCCAATCTGTCTAATTTTTTGTTCCTCTGACTGGGAGCAAAATATTGTCATAATATGATGGGTTCATATTATGAATGCCAAGTAAGGTTGTGAAGTAAAAGGTTTTAATGTCTTTGGTGAACTTTCACATGAATCTATGGGTTATAAAGTTTGTATTTATTTACATTTGTTTAATGATATTTGATATATCACCTAAACAAAAAATATTTGTGTTGTATCATATAAACCCCAAGTGTCAACATAAGGTAACTGAAAGCAGATCATCAACATAATTGAACCTAACATGAATAATATTGAATACTACAAATCCTAATAGTAGGCATTACTGGAGATGCACAGATACAAACATCCAGCGCTTTTCAGTATTTAGTTCCCCATTGTTAGTTACAGGGGGAGCCTCTTAGGCTTATCAAGGTTCCCAACTTTTGTCCTTTCACAGTAAACTACCCATGGCAGTTGTGTAACTCCCAGGAGCCTATTTACTGCGGGTGAAAGGAAATGTGGCCCAAATGCTTCTGTCCTGCAGCTGGATCTGAACTGGAACTTTCAACTTTGACCCAACAATCCTACAGGGGCCATTTGGTTAGATGAATGATGATGCATTTATAACAATTACAGTAAGTAGTATAGCCAAACATATGACAACAATATTTTTACTTTATCTCAGTCAAAATATTGTTGAAACTCAAATGAATTTTAGGGTTCAATTTCTGAGCCCATTACAATAATAATAATAATAATAATTAGTATTAAAAAAAATGTGTGTACGAAGGTAACAGGTATGCCTAAAGTATACCTGGAGTAGGTTCTACTCCCCAAGTCGAGCCCAAGGCCAGGCTGGACTAGTGATAACTTGGTCCAACAGGCTGTTGCTTGGAGCGAGCCACAGGCCAACATATCCACACAGCCCGGTTGGTCGGCACTTTTTGCAGTCATTTTTTTTTCTCTTGGCCACATTCTAGTTTTGTACTAGCAATATTTTTTTTATGTTTGCTGGGAGGATATTGCATAATCATGGACCTCTGATTTTCAGACAGTGCTCCCTGATTGTGCCTATGGCACCTCTACTCTTCACTGGGTCTATTCTGCATTTCCTACTACAGGATGGGTATGGATGCATAATAAATGAAATAGTCACATAAACCCTGTTGCTAGCCATTTTGGTCACTTGGGGCCACTCACAAAGAGTACGGATAAGAGAATACAAAACAAATAAATTGAGCCACCAGAAAGGTAAGTAAGACAAAACAGACATGAGCAAACAGAAAAGGAGAACCCCCCCCCCTACAAATCAATTAGAAGTTTCACTTGTGGTTCCACCTCCCCATCACCAGGTGGCAGCACCAGGTGCTGGTGGTTCAGGAGGTGGAACACCCTAGTTATTGTTTTGGTGGTGTAGTGTGTGGTGTGCCTTGTGATTGCTGTGACCTACAGATCCTGATTTATGTTCAGTCGCCCCTAAATCAACACAACAATTTATGTTCAGGTAAGTGTGGCCATTTTGGACTTTGTACTGTAGTGGCCATTGGCTGCCTTTGTTACTTCACCTGTGGGTCTTGAATGTTCTTTTCTTCATGGGTGATGAAATGACAGTGTTAGGCTTCTTTAGTGGTCAAGCCAGCCTCTCAGGCAGTGGCTTATAAGGTTATGTCTGTGTTACTGGAATACATTTTACACTTCTAGCTTTTGTGGTCTGGTGTTCCATTGATGGTACAACAGTTGTTTTGGTGTACTGGAAAGAAGTTGTAGCATGTCTGGTTTTAGGCATCTGTCTCAACTTTGCCAGCTGCCTCTTGTACCATCGATGGTACCACAGGCCACAAAGCTATAAGTGTAAAATGTATTCCTGAACATGGACATAACCTGACAGGCCACGGCCTGAGAGGCCGACTTGACCACTAAAGAAGCCAAACACTGTCATTTCATCACCCATGAGGAAAGAACATTTGAGACCCACAGGTGAAGTAACAAGGCAGCACGAGTGATGGAAAAAAAAAAAAAGTCCAAAAACACTGATCACTCAGCAAAGTTGTACACAGCAGTATCAGGCATGGAGGCAGGCACAGCAGACATAGCAGCCTGATCAAACACACAAACCTGACAAAGTTCCCATTTCTAGAAATCTGAACAAGGGGACTGGCAGATAGGGACTCCGGGCTGCAATACCTGTCGATGATTCTGAGGATCAACATCTTCACTGCAGCCTGGTCTCTAACCAGGGATATTGACTATACGAATTTGCGAGGACGGGTTGCAACAGGCCTCCTTGTTGGTGGTCTGGTCAATCAGGCTATTTGAAGTGGCTGTTTGCAGCCTGAAGTACAAGTCACAGCTTGGTTGATCAGTAATTCTTTGAAGGTGTTATCCAATAGTGGTTGGGTGTTTCATGCTATCTAGTGGATTTGTTTTTGGTTTTGGATTGATCTCTGATCCACAAATTCCTCTTGCCTCGGAAAGAGTCAGATTCTGGTTGTGGCTCCTGGGTCAGCTCGATTGGGTTTCAGAGGCCTGTTACTATTCCCTAAGGCTCCAGTGCTTTAACTTGGGGAAGCTACTGAGGGGGTTCTCACATTAAAAGCAAAATATCCAGGTTATTTGCAAATCCTGATTATGTGGGGATGCTAAGCCCCAAAATCATTACAAAGTAACCACAAGGTCTAGAATGATGCACAGTATTTCAAAATTTAGAGCTGACACTAAGTCTGTGTCTTGGGTGCTTTACTGTTATAACTAGAATAAAATGTAATAAGGATAAGAGTTGCTATGTCAGTGATTATTGCAGGCTTAAGAGTGGCAAAAAAGGTTTGTCCATATGTAGTCAAGAGTTGAAGCAGTATTAAGAATGATTCATGTAGATTTAGTTAATACGATTAAGGAAATTGTCTCCTTGTGATGGAGAGAAATTTGCGTAAAGATCACCAACTTATATTTGATAACTGTGATAACTGTAGAGTTTATTGGTCAGTGATTATGGATTGAGCACATATATATATATTCATCACTCCTCTAGCAATATCCAAACAATTATATACATAGTTAAATCATTACAGAATGCTCTCTACAACAATCTACTTGCATGTCATGCTCAACAAGATAAATTAAACATCAGAGTCAGATCCATTTTTAATGGCCTCACAAAATGTGACTGCCTAGTAATGCAGTAAAACAACAACAAAATATATTTACAGCAAATGAGTCATATTCTTCTGAAATTCTTTGTGCACAGTGCTAGTTTTTCCATGTGTTCAGAGAGCAGTTTTTCATTATTATCAAATGTTAAAATTTTTTGCAAAGATAATTTAAGTACACATTGAACACAAGATAAAAGCACCGATATTATTATTATTTCACATACTGTAACGGCTTTAAATCCTTTTTTATTACTCATCGAGGACTGTATTCAAATTTGCAATTATGCAATATAGTAATTCAGTCTGTACATTAATTACATAAGTACTAGGCATACTACAAAATGTATACAGGGGAAGTGTCATATTACTGTGTAACTGTAGTAATCACTCATCAGGTTGTCTAGTCAAAGAGATCCAATGTTTGATAACAGTTACAGTACACGTTTTCGACATGTTTTGGGAACTGCACTTCTTTATCAAATAATTAACAAAAAAATTAATTTACAAAATTTCTCAGTGCTGCATCAATACACTAACATGAGTAACAAAAATTAAGTGTTAAATGTCTCAATTTTCATTATAACATACACTGGTAACATGCAGGGTGCCAATAATTAATTATTAACCAAAGTATTCATCTTTGGTTAGCAGATTTATAAAAAATAATACTTACAAGTGTAACTAAATAAAGTTTGTTGAATTACTGATGCACTTTCATTTCTCTATCAGTCTTTTAATTTATATCAGTGCAAATTATTAAATGTTAAAATCCCAAAGTAACTTTGAACAGAATTCCCGGTATGTTGCCATCAGTTAGTATTATGTCATTCAGTACCTTTGGTTCTTCTTAAAAGACATTTGATTTCCAGATTTTAGCAATTATATATGAAATTTAAGACATATCACTAAAACCTCAAAGTATGTCACACAAGTACTTACCCAAGAAGGACATTAACACAGTCCTGGGGCCAGATTCACAAAGCAGTTACATAAGCACTTACTAACCCATACATCTTTTCTCAACCTTTGTCGGCTTTGTTTACAATTATTAAACAGTTAATGAGCTCCGAAGTACCAGGTGGCTGTTATAATAACAATAACAACACTGATTGGGAAGTTTTCATGCTTCTAAACTGTTTAATAAAGGTAACCAAAGCCGTCAAAGATTGAGAAAAGATGTACACGTTCATAAGTACTTGTGTAACTGCTTCGTGAATCTGGCCCCAGAAGGTTAAGACTCTTTAACAAATGTCTTGGTGAATCAAATATGTCATGTTATAAAGTTTACCTTCAAGGATGCACAGGATATGTAGTTTCCAATACCCATTTTCAAGTTTAAACAAAAGTATTACCTCTGCAATTTATTGTATGCAAGTCTGACAAATTATATACTAAGCCATTATGTAAATTAATGAGGTCAAAATTAATGTTGAAATTCAAGGAGGGGGAGAGCTTGACCCAAACAACTTCATTACAGTATGAACCAAAAAACGCTTTTAAAGGCTTATAACAAAATATAGCTTTACTCCAAGAGCAGGTTTTGTTGACGATTCAAGAAGGGTCTTGTAAATACAAATTGAAGAACAAAATTTAAATATAAATGACATATACAGAAATTGTCTTATGACCATAATGTTTTTGTCACATTTAACAATTCTGACCAATGCAACAAAACATCAATACTAAACATTAACTGTCAGACCTAAGGTAAACCTTCATCAGGACAACCATTTGCTCATGAAAACATCAATAAAACACCTTTGCTTTCTTAACTCTGCACATCACTTACACCTAAAAACATTTACATCACTACCCCTTGCATGTTTGTCTGCAAGTACTGTACACCTTTACTGTACAAGTAGTGTACACCTGTGTTAGTACTAGAATACTGTTGTCATTCTTCAGTAATCATATAATTTCTTGGTGTTAGAATTATCAGAGAACAACTATATACTTTAAATACATATTTGCCAATGTTGAAAATGTCACACGAGTCTCATAACATCTTAAACACCTTTACCCCATTCCTCTCACAACATTAAATTCAAACGAAATACTCCTAAAATATTTATTGTATGACCAAAAAACAAATGATATGACTAATAAGGAAGGAATACTACATTATCATTCAAATAAGTTACTTTTACATTTCTAACAAAAATATTTCAATAAATATACTACCAGAGTACACTGACCAAAATAATGAACAAAAGAACTAAGATTTTCAATGGAATATTTTGTACCTCAAGATTTTATTGTACTGTATATGTACATATATATTTATGTTACATTTTAAATTTATAGCATATACTGCTAAATAATATGTATAACTGTACATGTGTTGTCATTATTTATTTTTCATCAGAAATACTGTACCTATTTCAGTCTCAAAACTGCACAGTACATGGCAAAATACTCAACTGCATTTCATTATTATCTTACGAGTCTTTGGAACAAATTAAAAGGGTGAACGCACCTGATTTTAAATTACATGAAAATCTGTTCTTATATCTGCATCACCAGCAATAGCCATGGATGGTCTTTCTGTTTATTCATCTTAAAGTTGAAATACCCAGAAATCTATGTAAGCTTGACCTGTGTCTGAATCCTATGTACTGTAGATATGATATCAACTCTGCTTCATATAAATTACGATAATGGAAATGAGCATTGCTAACAAATAAGAATATTTTGACAAATAAGTCAAAATATGAATAAATATCAAGAATTACACCGTTCTCTAAGAGTACTTCACAGTGATCAAGTAACATAAATGGGAAATATACAAAAGGTATGTGTGACTAAGTCTGAAATGTTACTACTGTATATGGGCCAAATATAAGAACACTATGTACATATATTAAATAATAATATTTGCCCATATGAGTGAAATCCTGTTAGCAAGTCTTGATGTAGCAAGCTTTGATTGTTTGTGCATGTCGTCATCTCGATGTATTCAAAACAGAAACCGGAATAAATTTTTGTAAATGTACCAACCCCATTGTTAAATTACGCAGGGACAAATACCAAAGTGTCATGGACAGCTCCTTAAGTCCCAGCATAAATATCAGAATAATTTACTTGAAATACACGACTAAGACAATTCGTTCACTGGGTATGCATGACTAATAATGAACTTAAAGAACAATGGAGTTTTTAATCTAATTATAAACCGGACAGTATTTCATAACTAATTCAAAAATTATATACATAATACATTCTCAGAGTCTCACACATATCGTGGAAGGAAGAGACCAAATTTCGATTCAATGCCTCTAAATATAGGAACAGCAACTTTGTATCCTCCAATATGGTCTGGGTTGGTTGAACGGAGATCTGCCGCTGTGGCAGGCAGCTGGGCTTCCGAGCCTGTAGGCCGGCTGAAAAAGCGAGACTATTATAGTACAGTACTGTACTGTAATACTGAAATAGTCACATTTTATTATGGATCATATAAATAATATGAATACACGATGTAAATACTATACCATAATAAATCCTGTTCATTTACATCAAACTATTTTTCTTGTTATATTGATCAATGGTAAGGATTCTCTGCCATGATATTATTTTATTGTTTTATTTCTTATTTACTGCCATGATATATTGTTTTATTGCTTATTTACTTTCATTATATTTTTACATGAACATACCTACACATTTCTACATGTGCATGTCAGTCAAGTTAAACACCATTGTGTCTGGCCAATAACTGGGTGGGTAACCGCAGGATGGCCATAGAGATAAGGCCGACTGTACTTTATGACTGAGCAACAGCCAGAAAAGCCTTAGTACATGGCACCATGGGAAGGACAGATGTTTAAGAACGCTTTATTAAGCTTCGTAAATGTGAAACTAGAGCCCAAAATATGATAATTCCAGAGGAACCCTACAGAAGGTAATACCAATTGAGTAAAAGCTATGCAGAGCAGTGAGGGGCCAAGTCAGGAACAGTACAAGAGGAAAAAATAAAGAAAATTACTGTTAAAGCACAAGATACCGCAAGATGATCTGCTAGGCCACTTGATGGGGCTCTATAGATGGTGCAGGATTTTGATGGGTGCTCATGTTTGAACACTCATCAGTGCTCATGTTTGAACAACATCTTGTTCACCCATCATGAACAAGATGTTTGATACACTTAAGTTACTCTAAAAAATAACTAAGTAAAATCCTTAAAGTTCATATATAGTGCACATTTCCTCTTCTCAAATTTGCACATACACAAAATGTTCAAAATATGAAAGATAATTACATACTCTTAAGTCTTAGATGTCAATTTGGAATACACAAAAGAAATTAAAATAAAATAACTTGACAGTGTCAAGATAAAAATATAAACTTCTGAATACATACTTGCCACCAAAGTCAACGTAGAACAATCTCTGCAAGATCTCATATGTTACAAGTGTTACGCCAAACTGAGGAGATGATCTGAACACTCGAGCTGTTGAAGAAAATGCTTTTTATTGTACTTAAACTGATTTTACACATCAAGAAACCAATATACGGTATAGTATGTATACTGTATATACACTTGAAAGCTACACACAGGGTCTCCATCACTCTTACTCAATGGTCAAGAACTGCAAATTATCACAGTGCAGAAGAGAGACGGTTGCTTTAATTAAAAGAGAGCCTTGAGTGTACAATTATAATTATAGCAGTATTTTTATATTATTATTTATACATACATGTTACCTAGCAGTAAATAGGTACCTGGGTGTTAGTCAGCTGTCACGGGCCGCTTCCTGGGGGTGGAGGCCTGGTCGAGGACCGGGCCGCGGGGACACTAAAGCCCCGAAATCATCTCAAGATAACCTCAAGATATACAAGAGTATTCTAAATCACAAAACTGAATGTTACATACTTTTGAACTTAAGATACCAAAACTGAATTAATAATTTATATTTAAACTGCATATTCTTAGATGGTGATGAATCAAAACAATCATAGCCAATCTTAATAGATTCCATGGCACATGGAAAGATTGAAAGAGGAGCAGAATTAAAGTTTAATTATCACAGCAGATTTCATGTTTTAGCTTGGATGCTTAGACTCAAATGTGTTGAATCCCTGCACAGCCCATTCTCATCATGTCAGAAGTATTCAATTTGCTCACTTTTAATGTACATACCTGTAGATACACAAAACCACATCAATCTACCTAAATTATTGAGGCTGATACTCATCAGTTATGAAAAGTGCACATTTCCAATGCTTTTATTACAAGTAAATAGCATATAAGTTATATACATGTATCTCAAGCATACAAATAGGATCGACTAACATAACATCTCTACCAACCTCTGGAATAATCACTCGTGGGATAACACATCACTACCCTACATTTCTTCTGAGAAACATTACCAAACAACCAATAGAAACTATGAAGATTAACTTCAGACAGTACAACAAAGCCTTCTCAAGCAACTCCCTTTTTAACCATCGGAAACAAACTTTGACAATGAACACAGGTGCTCAGAAATTCAAACATAGGTGTGCACAGCCTCTGTTACCTCTCACTGCTAACGTCAACTAAACAAATTATTATAGAAAGGCTAAACTATATAGCGTACAAAAGATTGTACTTCAATCAGCAAATACATGAATATGAGAAATACATGATAGGAATTGTTTCCAAATGAAACAAGAAAGGAGTACAGTACTCTGCAATGCTAAGATAATAAAACCAGCATTTAATGTAATGAAATGCCAGATTTGGGTGAGCCACGGTGGCTCCCCTCAAGCCATCTTGCTGAGATGGCTCCCAACTACTAGATCACATTAGCCATGAAGTTCCATTTGGCCTACTGGGAACCAGAGCCAGAACATGGCCCTCTCACAGAGGCACAGGGAGTAGGTGGTACACTGCGACCTCACCGAGGAGGGCAACCATTAAGTCAACGAACAAATAAAGATCACTGCTGGTTTCAAAGAGACCTAAGCCTCAAAACCCACCAAAACAAACTTCCAGCCATGTAAATAAACGATCGAGTCTTTCAAAACATGTGTGCACTCATTCGCCCAGCCCCTCCCATTTGTTTGATGAATGGGATAGGGGGGTTACACTGTCCACTGACAAAAGCCATCTGACCTATAGCAGATGCAAACACACAAGTACCCAACTGATGACCTTGAAGATAGTGGGGAATATCAGGAAGCCATCAGGGTTCACCCAAAAATTGGCACTTCATTACATTAAAACTCTGGATCTCACAGGAGATACTTGAATAGATCTGTCTGATCCACTGAAGAGGAGACCAGAGAAGAAGGAAACCTGGAAAAATGTATCCAACAGGCTGAGAGTAATGTGGAAACAACCCCTGGGGGGGGGGGGGAAGGTGCATTAAGATTAAACTCTCACAAGAAGAGGGGATATGAAAACCCCCTGCCCCCTAAAGCAAAAGGCACCTCATCAGAGGGAATGAATGCAAGCAGAACAGCTCCCAAAGCCACACCCTGACCATGACAAAAACCAAGTGAGAGTGAATCCACAAGTCATCCTCCACAGGGGTCACTATCCAAGTCTGTCCAAGCCTTGGAAACCAAACACAAAGGCTCTGGGGCAGAACCAGAGTCCACACCCACTGGGAGAGAACAGCAGAGCTCAAATGAGAGGCTTTGGAAAAAGGGGTTGGCTGCAAGGAAGAAAACCCTGAAACCTCGGAAGAACTTGGGGACTCAACTGCCTCTGCACCTGAAGTGGAAGGAGCCATCCTGGAGAAAGCCAAGCTACATCCCGGGCTAAACCCTACCCAACCTCCAAAACCCTCGGGCATTTCAGAGCCGGAAGAAAGGGGAGGAGGAGAACAGTAATTGTGTGTACCACACCCGAAGGGAAGGAAGGAAGGAGTGCGGACAGACTCAAGATGGAATTCACCCACACTTCCATTTCTGGGTTCCTAAAAACAAGACAGGCCAGCTCTGGGGCATCCAACTGGGCACATAAATGACACTGGGTGAAGTGAACCTACAAAGTGGTTGCTGCCTGATATGCTTGAGCGTCATCAGGAGGGGCAGAGGGAAGAACCATATGGAGAAGAGCAAACCCCCACAGGATTCAGGGTTGTAGGTGTCACCCGCTCAACAGGCAGCATGCCAGAGGCAGAAAAATGATCACTGCCCATGGCACAGATGACGAACAGCCCTCAAACTCACACAAGACGAGACCAGATTCAGAGGGGGATATCCATAAAGGGGATTCCCAGAGCCAGAAGGACAAGCCAAGCAGGACACCTAGGCACTGGGAATGATCGCCAATATTACAAAGTAAGCCAATGAAGCCTAGTAAATGCAGCTCTGAGGAGCCGACTTCTGCGTACCATGTGACCAAAGAATGCGAACCACCAATGTGCCCCTAACCAACCAAAATGCTTGCTTCTGAGCTCTTATCATCCAGTCCAAGTGGTTGGGCACCACTTGAACTGGACAGTAGAGAGTGAGTCTCACTTCATGTAAGTTGGCTTTTAATCCTTGACTGTTCAAGTAGTTGGGCACCGTTACTTCCCTCCATCCCATCCCAAATCCCTGAGCCCTTTCAAGTGCTATATAGTCACAATGGCTTGGCACTTTCTTCTGATAGTTCCCTCCTGACCTGGAGCCTAGACAAAGGTGAAAAAAGGCACCTGTGACTTACCAAAGGTAAGGCCCCCACCTTAGTGCTCCGGCCTCTAAGAGAGCGAGCTCCCAGACACACCAGAGAACTCCATCAGTGCAGGGGGCAGCACTGGGAAGCAATCGGGAAAGGCAACCATGAGCACATGGCGCTCTAAGCACACTACAAGCCAGGTCCACACAACACAAAACCAGAGAAAAACATGTGTGAAGTAGAACTAAAACCAAGAACAATACCAAACAAATGGCCCTCACAGGACAAAGTCCAAGGATGGCTGGAACTTAGCTTAGAAGCAGCATATTGACAACCAGGAGCCCTACAGTGGACATCCACACCAGTCTGCATCAGCAACTGAACTGGAGTAGCAGACAAGAGGGCACCCAGGCCTCCCTCAACTAGGAAGGGGTTAGTGCTAGCTAATGAGCTTGTGCTTGTTTCAAGAGAGTCAACAATTTAAGTAATTGGGGGAGTTTGCTTGGAAGTTTTTGATGCTTTGGTCATTTTGAACCTAGCAGTGGTCTGTATTGGTTCACTGACTTTCTGGATGTTTCCCAATGGAGTGACAGAATGTCACCTACTCTCTGTGCCTGTGAGGGGATATCCAAGTTCTGGCTCTGGTCCCCATTAGGCCAAGCAGAATGTCACAGCTGCTGTGGCCTAGAAGTTAGGAGCCATCTCAGCAAGAAAGCTTCAGGGAGCCACAAGGGGCTTCCCACAGAAACTGATGTGCTGTACATTGCCAAAAGCAGTGGAAAGATGTTATCAGCCACTTCAATAGTTCCTTCTTATCAACTGTAACAACCATTACAAATAAGATTCCATACTTCAAATCAATGTAAATATATCTCAGGCATTTATTTACATTTATCAGGATTATTTGTATGTATATATATATATATATATATATATATATATATATATATATATATATATATATATATATATATATATATATATATATATATATATATATATATATATATATGTCGTACCTAGTAGCCAGAACGCACTTCTCAGCCTACTATGCAAGGCCCAATTTGCCTAATAAGCCAAGTTTTCCTGAATTAATAGATTTTCTCAAATTTTTTTCTAATGAAATGATAAAGCTACCCATTTCATTATGTATGAGGTCAATTTTTTTATTGGAGTTAAAATTAACGTAGATATATGACCGAACCTAACCAACCCTACCTAACCTAACCTAACCTATCTTTATAGGTTAGGTTAGGTTAGGTAGCCGAAAAAGTTAGGTTAGGTTAGGTTAGGTAGGTTAGGTAGTCGAAAAACAATTAATTCATGAAAACTTGGCTTATTAAGCAAAACGGGCCTTGCATAGTAGGCTGAGAAGTGCGTTCTGGCTACTAGGTACGACATATATATATATATATATATATATATATATATATATATATATATATATATATATATATATATATATATATATATATATATATATATATATATATATATTTTCATATTCCTAACAAAGCTATTGGGAGGGTTTCCCAGAGAAAACATTAACACAGAATGAAAATCATGAGTAAAATAAGGAATTTAACATAATAAATGCATTCACTTTTCTTACTTCTGGTTGAAGAAATGCATTTGTTAAAGTATCAAGCATTCCCAGGAAAAAATCGTTTATTGGTTCATAATGAACTACATTACTGTATTAGAAAAATTAACTCGTGCAGATTAATGCAAAATCAGTAATTCATTTCAATTTGAATTACAGGTTAATTCAATGCCATCATAATGCAGTGTTGGGTTTGTTAACGCAGGTCACCCCCATCTGTGACTAAATAGAAGCAAAATTCAAACAAATAAATTATTTAAAAAAAAAAAACTGAATGTAATAAAATGCATCTTACTGGTTGTGCCTCGTTGGCTCCCTGAAGCTAACTTGCTGAAGTAGCTCCACATGAGTCACATCAGCCCTAAGAGTCCTTATTACCTACTGGAGACCAAACCAGAATCTGGCATCCCCCCTTACAGAGGTGCAGGGAGCAGGAGATTATCATCATCATCATCAGCGCCTTCACTGGGAAAGCATCTAGAAAGTTGATGAAACTTTACAGACAACAGCAAAGTTCAGAGAGAGACAAAAATTAAGCACCCAACAACTACACAGAAGATCTACCCAGCAGTAGGTCAAATTCTCTAATAACAGCTAGCCACTGCCAGGTGGCTGTACCACTGAAGCTCTGACTCCCGATGTCAAGAGAGTTTAGCCCGGAGGTGAAAACCACCCACGAGCACGGAAGAGGGGGAGGGGGGCCAGGGACCCACCAAGGCCCAACCCAAAAGATGTGTTTCATGACATTCAGTGCTGGTTTTCCGGAGGGGCTGAAAGGTAGCTTAGCTACCTGAAGATAACTCACCACAGAGTATAGGGAAAAACAGACTTACTAAGAAGAACAAATACTGTGTTCTCAGAGATGAGAATGCAGGAAAGGAAACAATTCCTTGGTTATCACAAGCCAGATGGGGACCAAGAACAGAGACACTGTATAAACATCAGAGGTCCGCGGTTGATCAACGTCCTACCAGATACTATAAAAAATACTGCCGGAACAAGCATGGACATCTTCAAGAGAAAACTAGACTTTTCTAAAAGAAGTTCTGGACCAATGGGGCTGTGGTGGGTACACCCACAAGCAACAGCCTGGTGGACCAAACTCTCACAAGTTAAACCTGGCCTCGGGCCGGGCTTGGGGCATAGAACAACTCCCAGAACCCCATCAAGCAGGTATCAAGCAGAGACTAGGTGACATGCTGCCATGAGACTCGTAATCCCCGAGGACGGATATCAGCCCATGACATGTTGCAAAAGACCACTATCAAAGCTGCAAACATCATGTTCACACAGGGTAGAACGCAGGCGAGCTAGACTTGATACTGTGGACAACATGGAACAAACGAGCCTTAGAACAGATGACCATGGAAACCAGATCAACAAGGAATATGTCCACTGAAGCAGTACAGGTGAGACACAGTTAGCAATGAAGCTCCTGGTGGTGCTGCCTCCTGGCAGTGGCTAGCTGTAACTAGGGTATTTGACCTAACTACTTGATTGATTGTTTGCAGAGTTGTTTCTTTTCTATCTTTAAATCTTGCAGTTGTCTGTTTTGCTTTCCTTACTTGCTGGACATTTCCTTAGTGTGTGTGATTGAAACAATCACCTTCTTTCTGCACTTCAGTGAGTGGTCCAGGTTCTGGGTCTGGTCTCTGGTTGGCAAAATGGGCTCCTGCGGCTGATGGGTCTCATGTGGAGCTACCTCATCTAAGCTAGCTTCAAGAAGCAACTGTTCTGCCCCTCCAGAAATGATACATTTCCAAGCAAAAAAGCAAGCAGGTAATGTAATGAAATGCCATTTTCTGGTGGAGAGCTCAGAAGATACCCGATGCTAGGAACTGGTCAAACCAGGTCTTAATGAAACTGTACAAGACCTTAGAGATCTACTTATTTATTTGTTTAATTAATAATAATAATAAATGAATAAATAAATAAATAAATAATATATATATATAGATATNATTCTTCTTCTTTGAGCATCAGACAGGTGCTTGCCTCTCTTTATTACTGCATAATCCCTCAGTTCCAGTTATTAGATCTGTTCTCCATATCAACAAAACGTTCTTATTTTTAAAAATTTGTCTAAAATCAATTTCTGAAAATATTTTGATGAAAGTTTCACGACACTGAAGCCAATAAGTTGGAGTTTGAGATTTGTTATAACATTTTAGTTATTTTTACATAATTAAATATTTTTTGCTACCAGGCCCCCCAATATGCGCAGTAGTCTAAGAGTTAGCGGTCTAAGCGGTCTAAGAGTTAAAATGTGCAGTAGTTACAATGAGAGATGTAGCACACCAGGGAAGAGGTCATCACCACTGGGGACTTGGAATTCGACCATTCCACAGAAAGAGGGGAGGGGGAAAGTAGTCCGATCTGGGCCCAATGTAGCAGGGGCTACAGAGCCCGGTCTTCCATCACAGTCCGACTCAGGGGCCTGGTCACCCACCCCATGAGCCTGGGTAAGAGAGGTCGTGTCGCTGTCCATAAATCAATCCGTCTAAAAAGTCTGGGGCTTGGAACCAAGGAATACCACCTACCAGGGCAGCCAGGAAGGAGGCCGAGTGCGGACCAGTGCAGGAAGGGGTGCATCGTCCCCAGCTGTGCTCCCCATTTTTAACAGGGGAGTCCTACTGCATCGTCCATTCTCCCACACTGGTGCAAAGACCTCATTTCCCCTATCGCCCCAGCTTGGACACCCAGCCATCCACTCAGGGCAGCCACTCACGGACGACCCCACCAGCGGGCGGTCCGATGGTTCACAAAGCCCCTACATGGTGCTCATCTGCACATACAACACCCAAAGAGGGGCAGGGGAGGAGGCAAAGGCAACCCTCACCAGTCCCAGGGCGGTGTACGTGAGCCCCTCACCACGACAAGGCGACACCATGGAGGAGAGGTCACATGTAAGAAACAAGGAGCAACAGTTTCAAGCTTCAAGCTCAACAAGCCACAATATAGGACTGAAAACAGGAGATAGTTTTTTCACCCACTGGGATATAAACCCATGGAACCACCTAGTTAGTTAGTGGCCCTCAGGTACAGTCAGGTAAATTCAGAATCCGGGCAGTTACCCGACTTGTTTCTACCTCAGAGGCAGAATCAGAGATAATCTGAACCAATTGGGAACAAACCCCACACAGCTTTCCAAGTTGTAACTACAGTATTGCTGACCCAACAGGCAACATGGCTTAGGCAGAAAGAAGGCATTACCATCAAAGATGATAAATGCCTTACAAACAATTAGTAAGTGGGCTTGATGGCCATCCTGTATGCATAATTATCATCAAAGACCTACAGGGAAATACAAGGGCCTGCCAATAACATGCAAAACACATGCTCCTAGGCACTGAGGATGCTTGCCAAAAAAAAAAAAAACAGGATCCAAAACAGGACAGTGTAAAACCTGCAAATGGAGACTTGGTGTGCCATATAAATAAAGCACTGAAGCCTCGAGTTTACTCCTACACAACCAAATTTAATGTCTCCAATCACAGACAGACCTACAAGAATGGATTCAAATGACACTTGAAATACCAGAGGTAAGGTGCTCCAATCTGGTGGCTCGGCCTCAAAAGGGTTCGAATTCCCAAATACTGTACACCGGAGAAATTACTCAAGTGCAAGGGAAGTGTTAAACAGCTAGGAAAGTATCCATGGGATGAATGCAGTTTGAAGCACAAAAAAAAGGTTCACACAACACCAGATAGACAACATGCTCATGAAGCTAATACTTTATTGGAACAATTCATAAGCAAAGGCCCCCCCCCCACCCCTCACACCTCTCACCAGACAAGTTCTATGATGGCTGGCACTTAGCTTAGAAGCACCGAGACCTACAGTGAGATACGGCAACCATAGAGTACAACTGTAATACACTATGCAACACATCAATGACAGAACTGAATGGTGAGCTGACATTCATTTAGAGTTGTTTGGCAATTTTAAGGCTTTGAGTCTTGTGAACCCAGCATTTGTCTGTAAAGCTGCACCAATTTCCTGGATGCTTTCCCAGTGATATGGCATTATGTCATTTGTGCTCTGTAGTTCTGTGAGGGACTGCTAGGTTACAAATCTGGTCCCTGGTAGGACCAACGGATCTCGTGAGATGACGTGACATAGTACGGAGAAATCTTAGTGAGATAGCTACAGGCACCCACCATGTGGCTTTCCCTGAGAACGACCCTGACCTCCACCAACCACAAAGCCTAGCATAGGAGTCAAAGACTCATGCACTGCTCAAGATCAACCACTCTCCACTGCAGGTTGACACTCTCGAGAACAACTTTCCCAATTAAGAAAGACAACCCTGTAAGGGCAGAAATAGAACCAGCAAGCACTAGGGAAGGTAACCTTAAACACACACAGCTTAAGGGAAACAGTTGCACAGAGGTCACAGAAATCCACACACAAGTAAACAATAATACTAAAAGTAGAAGTGCCTGCAGACACGAATTTCAAAGCCACATAATAGTTTTAACTAACGGTGCAGACTGGAAAGCCAAATGAATTGAAGGTAGCTGATGGCAGAAGGAGAGGCAGCTGGCAAAGTTGAGACAGATGCCTAAAACCAGACATGCTACAACTTCTTTCCAGTACACCAAAACAACTGTTGTACCATCAATGGAACACCAGACCACAAAAGCTAGAAGTGTAAAATGTATTCCAGTAACACAGACATAACCTTATAGGCCACTGCCTGAGAGCTGGCTTGACCACTAAAGAAGCCTAACACTGTCATTTCATCACCCATGAAGAAAAGAACATTCAAGACCCACAGGTGAAGTAACAAAGGCAGCCAATGGCCACTACAGTACAAAGTCCCAAAATGGCCAACACTTACCTGAACATAAATTGTTGTGTTGATTTAGGGGCGACTGAACATAAATCAGGATCTGTAGGTCACAGCAATCACAAGGCACACCACACACTACACCACCAAAACAATAACTAGGGTGTTCCACCTCCTGAACCACCAGCACCTGGTGCTGCCACCTGGTGATGGGGAGGTGGAACCACAAGTGAAACTTCTTAATTGATTTGTAGAGGGGGGGGGGTTCTCCTTTTCTGTTTGCTCATGTCTGTTTTGTCTTACTTACCTTTCTGGTGGCTCAATTTATTTGATTTTGTATTCTCTTATCCCGTACTCTTTGTGAGTGGCCCCAAGTGACCAAAATGGCTAGCAACAGGGTTTATGTGACTATTTCATTTATTATGCATCCAATACCCATCCTGTAGTAGGAAATGCAGAATAGACCCAGTGAAGAGTAGAGGTGCCATAGGCACAATCAGGGAGCACTGTCTGAAAATCAGAGGTCCATGATTATGCAATATCCTCCCAGCAAACATAAAAAAAATATTGCTAGTACAAAACTAGAAGTGGCCAAGAGAAAAAAAAATGACTGCAAAAAGTGCCGGACCAACCGGGCTGTGGTGGATATGTTGGCCTGTGGCTCGCTCCAAGCAACAGCCTGTTGGACCAAGTTATCACTAGTCCAGCCTGGCCTTGGGCTCGACTTGGGGAGTAGAACCTACTCCAGGTATACTTTAGGCATACCTGTGTACCTTCGTACACACATTTTTTTTAATACTAATTATTATTATTATTATTATTGTAATGGGCTCAGAAATTGAACCCTAAAATTCATTTGAGTTTCAACAATATTTTGACTGAGATAAAGTAAAAATATTGTTGTCATATGTTTGGCTATACTACTTACTGTAATTGTTATAAATGCATCATCATTCATCTAACCAAATGGCCCCTGTAGGATTGTTGGGTCAAAGTTGAAAGTTCCAGTTCAGATCCAGCTGCAGGACAGAAGCATTTGGGCCACATTTCCTTTCACCTCGCAGTAAATAGGCTCCTGGGAGTTACACAACTGCCATGGGTAGTTTACTGTGAAAGGACAAAAGTTGGGAACCTTGATAAGCCTAAGAGGCTCCCCCTGTAACTAACAATGGGGAACTAAATACTGAAAAGCGCTGGATGTTGTATCTGTGCATCTCCAGTAATGCCTACTATTAGGATTTGTAGTATTCAATATTATTCATGTTAGGTTCAATTATGTTGATGATCTGCTTTCAGTTACCTTATGTTGACACTTGGGGTTTATATGATACAACACAAATATTTTTTGTTTAGGTGATATATCAAATATCATTAAACAAATGTAAATAAATACAAACTTTATAACCCATAGATTCATGTGAAAGTTCACCAAAGACATTAAAACCTTTTACTTCACAAACCTTACTTGGCATTCATAATATGAACCCATCATATTATGACAATATTTTGCTCCCAGTCAGAGGAACAAAAAATTAGACAGATTGGGTTACAAATGTAATCACTTTGTGGAGGTACTCATCTTGTGAATGATATTTGATATCTTATGTCTAAGACAGCTTAACAGTAATCTACTTTGACTGTCTGGTTTGCATCTAGTAGTACCTCTGCTTGGGCCTGATATGCAAGCTGCTGTTTCTTTCTCCNTCGAATCCTCTGAAGAGCAAACCACACCGCTGCGAACTCCTGCACACGCTGGTGGGCTTGATGGAAGGACGGACCCCACTGACCCTGGCCGGCCCGGTGAGCACTCGTCCAAAGCCCAGCCGAGAGACGACGCGTCCATGAACACATCGAGCGAAGGCTAGGGTAGGTGCCAAAACCTGAATCCCGAAAAACTCGAAGAGGAAGCCGATGATGCAGCAACCGACGCAAAGCCCCTGGGGTCCAAACCCAGTGATCGCGAGAGAGACAGAAAGGACAACCCCGAAGGAACAGAACAGCCGATGAAGCCAAACCTGACCCAATGGGTAGACCAGCATCGTGATGTTCGGGCTCTCACACAGACCCTCGAGCAACCGCCGGGTAACTCGGGAGCCCTCTAGAAACAGGCACAGTGGGACCGCAGCCGCAGGAGAGACTTTGAGGAAGAACAAGGATGTGTCCGAGAGTCCCAACAAGGCCCAGCCAGGTCCAAACCTAGGAGGGAACCAGATGGGACTTCCTCCAGTTCACCAAGAACCCGAATCCAGTGAGCTGAGAAAGAACCAGATCCCCTGCTAGCAGAGAAGTGGACTGGTTGGGAGCCCAAACCAACCAGTTGTCGAGGTAGGCCAACACCCAAACACCTAACAGACACAGACGGGTCACCACGACCCGCGTGAGGTGCGTGAAAATACGAGGTGCCAGGTTCAACCAGAATGGAAGACAGCGAAAGTGGTAAGCACGAAGCCCCACAACCAAACCAAGACAGTCCCTGAAACCAGGATTAATCGGGACATGCCAATAAGCGTCCCGGAGGTCCAGGGACACCATCCAAGCGCCTGGCTCCAACAAGAGCCGAACCTGAGACAGCGTGGTCATCCGAAAGGAGGGGCCAATGAACCCAGGGGTTCAGACGGGACTTACCTTGAGGTTACCTTGAGGTGATTCCGGGGCTCAGCGACCCCGCGGCTCAGTCATCGCCCAGGCGTCCTCGTTGCTGGACTGGTCAACCAGGCTCTTGGACGCGGCTGCTCGCACCCTGACGTATGAATCACAGCCTGGTTGATCAGGTATCCTTTGGAGATGTTTGTCAAGTTCTCTCTTGAACACTGTGAAGGGTCGGCCAGTTATGCCCCTTATGTGTAGCGGAAGTGTGTTGAACAGTCTCGGGCCCCTGATGTTGATAGAGTTCTCTCTCAGAGTACCTGTTGCACCTCTGCTCTTCAACGGGGGTATTCTGCACATCCTGCCATGCTTTTTGGTCTTGTGTGCTGTTATTTCTGTGTGCAGGATTGGGACCAGCTCCTCTACTATTTTCCATGTGTAAATTATTATGTATCTCTCCCAACTGCGCTCAAGAGATTACAGGTTTAGGCTCTTTAGTCGGTCCCAATAGTTTAGATGTTTAGTAAAGGACCTCTGCACATTCTCCAGGTCAGCCAATCCAGCTTTGAAAGGGGCTGTCATTGCACAGCAGTATTCCACTCTAGAGAGCACTAGCGTCTTGAAAAGTATCATCATCGGTATAGCATCTCTAGTGTGAAAGGTTCTTGTTACCCAACCTGTCATTTTTCTTGCAGTTGTGACAGCTACTTTATTGTGTTCTTTAAATATTAGGTCTTCCGACATCAGTATACCCAAATCCTTTACATTGCCTTTCCGTTCAATGTTATGATTTGACTGAGTTTTGTACGTGGTTTCCGTTTTTATATTTTCATTTTTTCCGTAGCGCATGAGCTGAAACTTATCTTCATTAAACAACACGTTATTTTCTGTAGCCCATGGAAAGACCTGATTTACATCTGATTGGAGGTTTGCCGTGTCCTCTATGTAAAAAATACTCATAAAAATCCTAGTGTCATCTGCAAGGGATGATACAGTACTATAGGTTGTGTCCTTGTCTATGTCCGATAGGATGAGAAAAAGTACTGGAGCAAGCACAGTACCCTGGGAGACTGAGCTCTTTACGGTTGATGGTACAGATTTTATTTTGTTGACTATTACACATTGGGTTCTATTAGTCAGGAAATTGTAGATCCATCTGTCTATTTTTCCGGTAATTCCTTTTGAACGTATTTTATGTGCAATAACACCATGGTTACATTTGTCAAAGGCTTTTGTGAAATCTGTGTAAATTACATCAGCGTTTTGTCTGTCTTCCATGGCATCTAATGCCATGTTATAGTGGTCCAGCAACTGTGACAGGCAAGAGCGCGCTGTTCTGAAACCATGTTGTCCGGGGTTATGGAGATGCTGTGATTCTGTGTATTTTGTGATCTTACTTCTTAGCACTCTCTCAAAGATTTTTATGATGTACGATGTTAGTGCTATCGGTCTGTAATCTTTTGCCTTTGCCTTATTTCCTCCTTTATGGAGCGGTGCTATCTCTGCTGTTTTTAATATGTCAGGGATAATGCCAGTATCTAGGCTTTGTCTCCAAAGAATGTGAAGGGCCTGCGATTGCATTTTTTTACAGTTCTTGATGAATATAGAGTTCCAAGAGTCAGGGCCTGGTGCAGAGTGCATAGGCATACTGTCTATGGCTTCTTCAAAATCCAGTGGGGATAGGGTGACATCTGATTTATGATTTGATGTTGGTATCATATCCAAGAAAAATTCATTTGGGTTATCAATCTTCAGTGTGTTCAGTGGCTCGCTGAAAGCAGAGTCGTACTGATTCCTCAATATTTCGCTTATTTCTTTGTTTTCATCAGTGAAAGTTCCATCTCCCTTTCGCAGGGGCCCGATACTAGATGTGGTTTTTTATCTTGATTTTGCATAGAAGAAATATTTCAGATTTCTCTCTATTTCGCTGATAGGCTTTTACTCTCTTTGCCTCTCCTGGGTTTTGTATGATTATTGTAGCTTTAGTTCAATTGTTTCTATTTCTCTAACTAACCTTCTTCACCATTCTTGAGATAGGGTGTGACTCTCAAGCTGTTCCATGATTCGTTTTCTTCACCTATAGAGGGAACGACATTCCCGTTCCAATCTGCATCTCCTCCTCTTTTTTCTTAGGGGTATGCGGTTTGAACATATTCCTAGTGCTACTGAGCTTATTTTTTCCAGGCACTGGTTCAGGTTTGCATTTTTTAGCTGTTCTTCCCAGCTCATTTCTGTGAAGTCTTGGTTTATTTGTTCCCAGTTTATCTGTTTATTATTGAAGTGGAATTTGCTGAAATCTCCTCCATCGGGAATCGGGACTGGTTTTGAAGGTTTATTCCCCATGCTAGTAAGAACTTTAATTAAGTTGTGATCTGAGTAACAGGTATTTGTAATCATTATGTTCCGGATCAATTCATCATTATTAGTGAAAATGAGGGTCAGCGTGTTCTCCTTCCTAGTTGGTTCTACTATTTGCTGGTTTAAGGCAAACCTGTCGGACATCTGTAGCAGGTCATTTGCATGTGCCTGTTCATTTAGGCTACTTCGTGGAATTCTCTCTGATACAACCGAATCAGAGAGAACAACCGTATCATTCAGGACAAGTTCAGAATGAACCGCAGGTCCACACAGTCCCGTTTCGGGACTGGAAACAGACGGGGAAACCCATCTGACGCACGTCGTCGTCTCAACCACGCCCAAGCAAACCCACTCCAAGATGACCTGACAGAGCAAAGGGGAAGAAGCCTGCCCTGCCAGTCTAGAACCCCCCGCAGGAGAAGGGGCCACCCAATGCCACCAGAGGCCGTGTGAAATGACCCGAAATGCCTACAAATCGTGGAACCAGGCGTGAGCGAACAGCGCAAGCCTCCCCCCCCATCGCCCTGTCAATGGGTAATGGGGCGAACCGTGAAAGGGCCGGCGCCCCTTACGAGACCCAGAACCTCGCACAGAGCGAACACTGCACCGACCAGTCGAAGACGGGTCCGAAGGAGGAGCCAAATCCGAACCTGACACTAGTGGCCTACCACGCTGAGAGGAACCCCGAGCCTTGGCACAACCCTTCTGGGAAGGCCCACCATGGGACCCCCGGAAAACCAGCAAGTCCAACATAGAACGGCAAGAAGTCGAAGTAGCCTGAATATACTGCGCAACGGCTGAAGCCTCAAACAAGAGAGGGAAAAAAGGGGCAGACATCCTAAGAGCCAAGGCCCAAGCGGATTCCACAGAGGAGGCAAACACCGTCTGCCGACACGCGAGCCAGGAGGCATAAAACAGAGCCACCGCATCCCGCAAGATCGCCGCAAAAAGCTTCAGCAAGGCCGTGAAACCGTGAAAGGAGGGAGCCGGTCTGCCGAGCGGACAGCACGCTGGACTTGTGATCCTGTGATCCTGGGTTCAATCCCAGGTGCCGGCGAGAAACAATGGGCAGGGTTTCTTTCACCCTATGCCCCTGTTACCTAGCAGTAAAATAGGTACCTGGGTGTTAGTCAGCTGTCACGGACTGCTTCCTGGGGTGGAGGCCTGGTCGAGGACCGGGCCGCGGGGACACTAAAAAGCCCCGAAATCATCTCAAGATAACCTCAAGAAGAAGGCAGCCGATGAGCGAGCCGCCGAGGCCAAGGCACCAGACCCAGGAACAGCCCCAAGCGCCCCCACATTCTCCATGAGACAGTCAGAAGACAGCTCCAGGAGGGAAAAGAAGCGCAAAACCGCAACCAAAAGGCTCCAAGCACGCAAGTTCTCCACCACCTGCGCCGCCGAAAGGGAGGGAACCTGCACATGGAGCTGAACGACACCAACATCCCAGGGAAGGGCAGGAGCAAACAAACACTCATTGAGGTGCATAAGGTCGCCCCCCAGGAAAACCTGAAGCACCGTCGAAGCCTCCCGTCACTCAAGCATGCAGGAACGGCAGGAGGAGTGCCAAGCCTCCAAGGCAAAGACAGGACAGTCTGCCAGCCAGGATGGCTCCAGTACCTCGTAACGGAGCCAGAAAGGTAATGAAGTCCCAAACTTGAAAGTTGAGGGATCCATTGCCGAGGCATAATCCGGGTCACGCAGATTTGCCACAAGGGCCGCTCACACCACAGCATGTTGGATGCGATAAGCCGAAAACCTCCGGAAAGACGGAACCAAAGCACCCGGGGGAACACAGAACCAAACCAGGGGAGGGACAGACACCAAATCCAACTCGTACGCAGAAGGGGGAAAAAGAAAACCCCACTCCTTGTAACAGTAAACCCCGCTCAGAGGGTAGAAAAAGCCAGGTGGGGGACCCAAGGCCCCCAAGTCAGCCCCTCCCTAGCCCCAGGTTCCTCTTTCGCAGGACCCGGGGCCGAGTCCTCCCCACAAAGCACCGACCCCACTAGACAAGGCCAGCGCAGCCATAGAAGCCGGATAGAATGAGGCCTACTGGTCAGACCCAGAGGCTTCAGCCGGGGGAGGAGACTCGAATGCCTCCATCGCCACAGCAGAAGAGGTATTCCCCGAGGCTGTCCGAGTCTCAAGACCAACTAACCCCTGCCCAGATTCCGAAACCCTCAGACGTTTCGGGGCCAGAAGCAGGAGGGGGGGGGGGACCAGAATGAACAACAGGAGGGAAAGGATGAGGAGGTGCAGACTGAACCAGGGTCGAAGTGACCCCCAAACCCAAGTCCTGGTCCCTATAAGCAAAACCGGATGCCCCGGGGCAGCCCCGGGGCATCCGGGTGAGCAACCAACCGAGTGCGTTGCAACAACCGAAACCTAGAATGCAATGCCTGCGTGGCCTGTACCCGAAGATGATCATCCATAGATTGGGTAAATTGAGTCACCAGCAAGCAACAATACTCACAGGACTCAGGGTCGAAAGTGTCACCGACCCAACAGGCTGCGTGACGGAGGCAAAAACAGTGAGGGTTGCCCTGAGACAAGGGGACCGAACAACCCTAAAACTCGCATGAAGTGAGGGGGGGACCCTGGGGTCACATCCATCAGACCCACATGTCCCCGAGGGGATTCCCAGGGTCCTGAGCATTTACTTGAAGAGGACTCGCTCTCAGGTAAACCCAGGCAGGGTACTGCTAACCAGCACCCAAAACTACCAAACAAACTGTCTAAAGCTGAACTCCAGGGACGTGTACACTCACTGGGACCAAGTAGGGGGCACCACCAAGTATCAGGGTGAAGCCAGACACCAGTGGCAAATAGGGCAGAACCCTCCCACCAAGACAAAAATAAAAAAAACAAAACCCGGCAAGAAGACAACGTACCCCAAGGAACAGAGCCGGCCGCTGTGATAGGTGACAACTAGCTGCACAGCACCCTGTGCCTCTACCAGTGCAAAAACTGCCTCTTACCCTAAGGTTAACTAGGGGAGACAAAACCCCAAAGTACCCAAAGAGCGGCCGAGAAACCGAGCAGTAAAACGGACACACAGAGGCAGACCCCGAGGAACTTGTGGAAGGTAACCCCAAGCTCCATGGGCAGTATTTACAAGGCACCTATGGAAGGGAACCCTAGGTGCATGCAGCCCGAGTACTGAGGAATAACTCCTGGCTCTTGCACCCCTGGAGTACAGCAGCCACACACAAGGCACAGCGCCACAAAAATACTAGAGCCAGAGCAAACACAAGCGAGCCGATAGCATCTGCCTCAAGAACTGAGGTGTGGATCACCGGCGCTGTATTTCTGGGGCTGCCACTTCCCCCTCCCAGGGAGGGGGGGGGGCTGCACAGACAGCGGTGCAACGACAGGTGACATCATACTAGTTTGCTTGTTTTTGTTTGAGGAGTTCTATCCACTCGTTCGGCTTTTGGTTGCAATTTTCATCAGAGTAGGGGTTTGTTTTGGGACGCCTACCTTTCTGGATGCCTAACCCGGTCAATGGCAGACAGAGAATGCTTCCAGTTACACAGGGATTTCTATTGGCCATTGCTCCCCCTTGTCTCTCTAGAGGGGGCCAGGTTCAGGCTTGTGGTTCCCGGTAGGCTCGTAAGAACTCCATACACATGACTGATGCCAAAGTCTGACATTAGCATATCAGCCTAGTAAGCTCCGGGGAGATGTAGGGGCTCCCCCAAAAACTGGAATTTTGGAAGCCACTCAAAGTTGAAACTCTAGTTTCAGAGATAATTGAAGTTGAAGTTATCAACAATGAATAAAATAGTTTTAATTCGTTAATTTAATTATATGTTTAATAAACATGTTTAGCATTCGTACTCGAATATGTGAAAGTTGCAGGTTAATGTGTGTTGAAATGAAGTCAAGACAAAATAACCCCCCAAAAACACATAATATAGGGATAATTATAATGATTAAGGGGATATATTAGGGTATACTTTATATAAGTAAAAAAGCCCTAATATGGTCCCTAATCATCAAAACAACCTATAGAGATAAATAAAATAACAGTTTGAAATCAGAGAAAAAATCAACTTAAGACTCGGAGGCTCCCCTGGAGCCGGATATGCTAATGTCAGACCTGGCATCAGTCATATGTATAGAGTTCTTGGGCCTACCAGGGACCACGACCAGAACCTGGTCCCTCAGAGAGGCAAGGGGAGCAATGGCCTAGAGAAGCCCCGTGTGGTTGGAAGCATTCTATGTCTGCCATCGACAGGTCAGGCACCCAGAAAGGTAAGCACCCCAAAACAAACCCCCTATTCTGGTAAAAATATTGCTACCAAAGCCGACCAAGTGGATAGAACTCCCCAACAAAAACGAGTATGACATCACCAGTAACCGAGCTGCCATCTGCACAACTCCCCCTCCTGGGAGGGGGAAGGGGGAGCCCCAAACCACCACATTGGCGACCCACACCCCAGTTCTGAAGTTGGATATCAAAACACGCGAAAAAAACGCCGACCGGAGGGAGGGAGGTTTGCCGGGGGGCCTCAAGGTCATACCCAGAAATTGGCATTTCATTACATTCAACGCTGGTTTCTGGGGGAGCCCCTACGGCTCCCAACTAGCACCCACCAATAGCCTCCGGGTCTCACCCAGAAAATGGCATTCATTACATTCAACGCTGGTTTTCTAGGGGGGAGCCCCTACGGCTCCCTGGAGCTAACTACCCACAGAGGAAAAAATAGGACTTACCCGGGAGGAGGTTGCTGCTCACTCCTCAACCCGAAGGCAGAGGTGAAACAACGTCCAAGACAGCTTGCAAAAGCGGCTCCGCCAGTGCTGCACAATACGAGGTGACAGTGTTAGGCATAAGGAGACGGTCCTGGATCAACCAAGAAAGAAAGGACACCACCACCCTAACCGAAAACGAAGTACAACGACGAAGACGTAAGAAGAACCAGAAGGACCGCCAGGAAACCTCATACTGCCACCGAGACGAAGCCCGCAAGTGGGACACTAACCAGGAAGCCACCTGATCATCATAGAGATGATGATAAACTCCAGTCAAAATACCATCTTGGGATATCTTGAGATGATTTCGGGGCTTTAGTGTCCCCGCGGCCCGGTCCTCGACCAGGCCTCCACCCCAGGAAGCAGCCCGTGACAGCTGACTAACACCAGGTACCTATTACTGCTAGGTAACAGGGGCATTCAGGGTGAAAGAAACTTCGCCCATTTGTTTCTGCCTCATGTGGGAATCGAACCCGCGCCACAGAATTACGAGTCCTGCGCGCAATCCACCAGGCTACGAGGCCCCTGAAAACCATACATGAAGACTCGAGGAGAAGATCGAACCAGCCACGTGACACACCGGTCCGATCTGCTGACAGAGGTGTAGCCGCGGGAAAACCTCCGGGTTCGGACACCGAGCAAGCAGCACCTGAAACCACAGCTGGGCCGGCCACCATGGGGCCAAGAGACCAACTCTCCCCTGGTAAGTCTCCAAGCGAGTCAGGATGCGGAGCAATAGCGGAACTGGGGAAAGAGGTAAAGGAACCCCCACCTCGACCAGTCCTGCTGGAAGGCATCGACCCTGACGGCCTCACAGTCGGGGAAGGGGGCCACATACTGGGGAAGGCGCCGTGACCAAGCCGACACAAAGAGGTCCACCTCGGGGCATCCGAACGTCTGGCAAAGCCAACGGAAGGAGTTGGCGTCGACCGTCCATTCAGTGGAGAGGGGAACAAAATGAGACAGGCTGTCAGCCAAGACGTTGGACACTCCCCGCACGTGAACTGCCAGGAGAGCCAAACCCCAAGAACTTAGCAGACGAGTCACCCGAAGCGACCAGCGCCAAAGAACCAAGGACCGCATCGAACCCCCTAGTTCAGACAATGAACCACCAGGGAGCAGTCCGAATGGAGCCGGATCGTCGACTCGTGGGTGACTCGAAGCCTCTGAAGAGCAAACCACACCGCCTCGAATTCCCGAATGCTGTGGGCTCGACGGAAAGATGGACCCCACCATCCCTGGCCGGCCTGGCAAGCCCTGGTCACAAAGCCCCAGCCGAGAGACGACGCATACGTGAACACATCGAGCGAGGGCTCGGGTAGGTGCCAAGGCACTGAACCCCGAAAAACCCGAAGAGGAAGCCGGCGACGCAGCAACCGACGTAAGGTCCCAGGGGTCTGAACCCAGCGATCTCGAGAGAGACGTAAGGGACGGCCCCGAAGGAACCAGAACAGCCGACGAAGCCAAACCCGACCCCGCAGGTAGACCAGCATCGCAAAGTTCAGGCTCCCGCACAGACCCTCGAGCAACTGCCAGGTGACCCTGGCGGTTGCGGGACCACAGCTGCAGGAGAGACTCTGGAGGAAGAGACAAGGAAGCAGTCGGAGCCGGTCGGCCGAGCAGACAGCACACTGGACTTGTGATCCTGTAGTCCCGGGTTTGATCCCGAGCGCTGGCGAGAAACAATGGGCAGAGTTTCTTTCACCCTATGCCCCTGTTACCTAGCAGTAAAATAGGTACCTGGGTGTTAGTCAGCTGTCACGGGCTGCTTCCTGGGGGTGGAGGCCTGGTCGAGGACCGGGCCGCGGGGACACTAAAGCCCCGAAATCATCTCACGATAACCACAAGAAGTCCGAGAGTCCCACACAAGGCCCAGCCATGTCCGAACCTGGGAGTGAACCAGATGGGACTTCCTCCAGTTCACCAAGAACCCAAACCCGGCGAGTTGAGAAAGAAACAAATCCCTGGCTAGCAGACAAGAGAACCAGCTGGGAGCCCAAACCAGCCAGTTGTCGAGGTAGGCCAACACCTGAACACCTAACAGAGGCAGATGGGCCATCATGATTCGTATAAGGCGTGTGGAACATGCGAGGTGCCAGGTTTAGCCCAAATGGGAGACTACGAAAACGGTAACCTCGATGCCCCACAACAAAACCGATCCAGTCCCCCGAATCCCCTGAACACCGGATGAATCGGGACATACCAATAAGCTTTCCGGAGGTCCAGGGACGCCATCCAAGCACCCGGCTCCAACAGGAACAGAACCTGGGACATGTAGTCATCTGAAAGAAGCGCAATGAACCCAGGGGTTCAGACGGGACAAGTCCAGAATGAACCGCAGGTCCATGCAGTCCCATTTCGGGACTGGAAGCAGACGGGAAACCCATCTCAATGATGTCATCGTTTCGACCACACCCATATGAACTCACTCCAAGACAACCTGACAGAGCGCAGGGGAAGAGGCTTATCCCGCCAGCCCCGAACCCCCCAAAGGGGGAGGAGGCCACCCAACGCCACCGGAGGCCATGTGAAACTACCCTAAACGCCCACGAATCGTCGAACCAGGCGTGAGCGAACAGCGCAAGCCTCCCCCCACGTCATCGCATCAATGGGGTGAACTGTGAAAGGGCCGGCGCCCCTTTACGAGACCCAGAACCTTGCACAGAGCGCACACCGCACCGACCAGACGAAGGCGGGTCCGTAGGAGGAGCCGAACCCAAACCAGACACCAGTGGCCTACCACGACGAGTGGAACCCCGAGCCTTGGCACGACCCTTCCAGGAAGGCCCACCATGGAACCCCAAGAGAACCAGCAAGTCCGACATAGGACGGCAAGAAGCCGAAGCTGCCTGAATATACTGCGCAACGGCGGAAGCCTCAAACAGGAGAGGACAAAAGGTCGAAGACATCCTAAGAGTCAAGGCCCAAGCGAATTCCACAGAGGCAAGCACCGCCAGCCAACACGTGAGCTGGGAAGCATAAAAACAGCGCAACCGCATCCCGCTAGATCAGCGCGAGAAGCTTCAGCAAGGCAGCCGACGAGTAAGACGCAGAGGCCAAGGTGCCAGAACCAGGAACAGCCCCAAGCGCCCCCACATCCTCCGTGAGCCAGTCCAAAGACAGC
Source organism: Procambarus virginalis (assembly GCA_020271785.1). Taxonomy (NCBI): domain Eukaryota; kingdom Metazoa; phylum Arthropoda; class Malacostraca; order Decapoda; family Cambaridae; genus Procambarus; species Procambarus virginalis. Next base: position 3,143,339 of record WNGS01039543.1, read on the forward strand.
TCGAGGAGGGAAAAGAAACACAAGGCTGAAGCCAAAAGGCCTCTGGTGAGCATGTCCTCAGCCACCTGCGCCGCCGAAAGGGAGGGAACCTGCACATGAAGCTGAACGACACCAACATCCCGGGGAAGGGCAGGAGCAAACAAGCACTCATTGAGGTGTTCTAGGTCGCCCCCCAGGAAAACCTGAAGTACCGTCGAAGCCTCCCGCCACTCAAGCGTGCGGGAACAGCAGAAGGAGTGCCAGGCCTCCAAGGTAAAGACAGAACTGTCCACCTGCCAGGACGACTCTGGAACCTTGTAATGGAGCCAGAAAGTGAACGAAGTCCCAAACCTTAAGCCGAGGGATCCATTGCCGAAGCATAATCCGAGTCACGCAGGAGGTTTGCCGCAAGGGCCGCAAGCACCGCAGCAGGTTGGATGCGATAAGCCGAAAACCTCCGGAAGGGCGGAATCAAAGCACCTGGGGAAACACGGAACCGAACCAGGGGAGGGGCAGACACCAAGTCCAACTCGTATGCAGAGGGTGGGGTGGGTGGGGTGGGGGGGGGAAGAAAACCCCACCCCTTCTAACAGTAAGCCCCGCTCAGAGGGCAGAAAAATCCAGGCGAGGTCCAGCGGGGCCCAAGGCCCCCAAGTCAGCCCCTCCCCCAGCCCCAAGGTCCTCCTCCTTAGGACTTGGGCCGAGGCCTCCCCCCAAGCACCGACCCCACCAGACAAGGCCGGCACAGCTGTAGAAGCAGGACAGAAGGGGGCCCACTGGCCAGACCCAGAGGCTTCGGCTGGGGGACTAGACTCGAATGCCTCCATCGCCACAGCGGAAGAGGCATCCCCTGAGGCTGCCCATGTCTCAAGACCAACTAACCCCTGCCCGACTCCGAAACCATTACACGTTTCGGGGCCGGAAGCAGGGGAGGGGGACAAGAACGAACTATAGGAGGGAAAGGATGAGGAAGTGCGGACTGAACCAGGGTCCAGGCGACCCCCACCCCCAAGTCCAGGTCCCTATAAGCAAAACGAGGCAGCCGCAGGGCTTCCAAGTGAGCAACCAACTGAGCGCGTTGCAACAAATGAAACCTAGAATGCAACGCCTGCGCAGCCTGTACCCGAAGATGATCCATCCACAGATTGAGTAAATTTAGTCACCAGCAAGCAGCAAAACTCACAGGACACGGGGTCGAAAGTGTCACTGACCCAACAGGCAGCGTGACGGAGGCAAATACTGCGAAGGTCGCCCTGAGACAAGGGGACCGAACAATCCTCAAACTCGCATGAAGCTAGAGGGGACTCCAGGGTCGCATCCATTGGACCCATGTATCCCCTAGGAGATTCCCCAGGGTCCTGAGCATTTACTATAAGAGGACTCGCGCTCAGGTAAACCCAGGCAGGGTACTGCTAACCGGCACCCAAAACTACCAAACAAACTGTCTACAGCTGAGCCCCAGGGACGTGTAGGTTCACGGGGGACCTAGCAGGGGAACCTCCAAGTATCAGGATGAGGCCAAACACCAGTGGCAAGTAGGGCAGAACCCCCTACCAAGACAAAAACAAGAAAAAACAAAACCCCGCAAGAGGACAACTTACCCCAAACAACAGAGCTGGCCACTGTGATTGGTGACAACAAGCTGCACAGCACCCTGCACCCCATACCAGTGCAAAACTGCCTCCTACCCTAAGGTAAACTAGGGAGACAAAACACCCAAGTACCCAAAGGCGGCCAAAAAACCGAGCACCTAAACGGACCCACAGACGCAGATCCCAAGGAACCTGTGGAAAGTAACCCCAAGCTCCAAGGGCAGTACTTACAGGGCACCTAGGGAAGGGAACCCTAGGCGCATGCAGCCCGAGTACTGAAGAGTACCTCCTGTCTCTCACACCCCTGGAGAACAGCCGCCACACACAAGGCACAGTGCTGTAAAAGTCTGGAGCCAGAGCATACAACCGCTGCCTATAGCATCAGCCTAAAGAACTGGGGTGTGGATTGCTGGCGCAGTAGGTCTGGGGCTCCCCCTTCCCCCTCCCGGGGAGGGGTTAGCTGCGCAGACAGTGGCGCGGCAAAGGGTGACCTCATACTACAGTAGTTTGCTCGTTTTTGTTTGGAGAGTTCTATCCAGTTGTTTGGCTTTTGGTAGCAATATTTTCACCAGAATAGGGGGTTTGTTTTGGGATGCTTACCTTTCAGGGTGCCTAACCCGGTCGATGGCAGACATAGAATGCTTCCAACAACACAGGAGGCTTCTATAGGCCATTGCTTCCCTTGCCTCTCTGAGGGGGGGGGGGGTTCTCAAAGAACTCCATACACATGACTGATGCCAAAGTCTGACATTAGCCTATCAGCCTGGATAGCTCAGGGGAGCCATAGGGACTCTCCCCATAAAAATTAAAAGTCCCAAGTTTAGCAAGTTGTGACTGATTTATTTGCTGACCAATTTCATTCTATCTTCACATAGTTAGGGAAACGCATGCATTCTCCCAGGATGTAAAGATTACAACAAAATCAGATAATAAGAATATTTTTGAGACATTGATGCCAGTAACATTAACATTGGACAATGTATTTATATGATATATATACAAAATAAAACATATAACATAGTTATTCATGAACAAATCTATTCATGATGCAACACGCAATTGTGATTTCTGTGTGTAATGAAGTAAGGGCGAAGAGGGAGAACGGCCTATTGACATAGCTCGAGTGCATGGGGGGAGTTGTGTAAAATCCTGGTTTGTGCCTCGGAGAGGCTGCAGGATCCATTACGTTCAGTATAACTTCAGTTTCAACTCCTTTTGACCATGTCATAGCTCAGCCGATTAAAGCACCATCTGGGATGCTCTCGGACGCAGGTTCGAATCCTCGTCACGGCCCTTGTGGATTTGTTCCTTTGATGCATCACGCAATTGTGATTTGTGTGTGTAATGAAATAGTTATTCATTATTATTTGTGTTATTATGTATTACTCAACAATGATATAAAGGTACCAACTGCATATCCACTTTGTGGACACTTCTTACTACTATTCTTCTTCTTTGAGCATCAGACAGGTGCTTGCCTCTCTTTATTACTGCATAATCCCTCAGTTCCAGTTATTAGGAGCTGTTCTCCATATCAACAAAACGTTCTTATTTTTAAAAAATTTGTCTAAAATCAATTTCTGAAAATATTTTGATGAAAGTTTCACGACACTGAAGCCAATAAGTTGGAGATTTGTTTAACATTTTTAGTTATTTTTACATAATTTAAATATTTTTTGCTACCAGGCCCCCCAATATGCGCAGTAGTCTAAGAGTTAAGCGGTCTAAGCGGTCTAAGAGTTAAAATGTGCAGTAGTTACAATGAGAGATGTAGTCACACCAGGGGAAGAGGTCATCACCACTGGGGACTTGGAATTCGACCATTCCACAGAAGAGGGGAGTGGGGGAAAGTAGTCCGATCTGGGCCCAATGTAGCAGGGGCTACAGAGCCCGGTCTTCCAACACAGTCCGACTCAGGGGTCTGGTCACCCACCCCATGAGCCTGGGTAAGAGAGGTCGTGTCGTTGTCCATAAATCAATCCGTCTAAAAAGTCTGGGGCTTGGAACCAAGGAATACCACCTACCAGGGCAGCCAGGAAGGAGGCCGAGTGCGGACCAGTGCAGGAAGGGGTGCATCATCCCCAGCTGTGCTCCCCATTTTTAACAGGGAGTCCTACTGCATCGTCCATTCTCCCACACTGGTGCAAAGACCTCATTTCCCCTATCGCCCCAGCTTGGACACCCAGCCATCCACTCAGGACAGCCACTCACGGGCAACCCACCAGCAGGCGGTCCGATGGTTCACAAAGCCCCTACATGGTGCTCATCTGCACATACAATACCCAAAGAGGGGCAGGGGAGGAGGCAAAGGCAACCCTCACCAGTCCCAGGGAGGTGTACGTGAGCCCCTCACCACGACAAGGCGACACCATGGAGGAGAGGTCATATGTAAGAAACAAGGAGCAACAGTTTCAAGCTTCAAGCTCAACAAGCCACAATATAGGACTGAAAACAGGAGATAGTTTTTCACCCACTGGGTTATAAACCCATGGAACCACCTAGTTAGTTAGTGGCCCTCAGGTACAGTCAGGTAAATTCAGAATCCGGGCAGTTACCCGACTTGTTTCTACCTCAGAGGCAGAATCAGAGATAATCTGAACCAATGGGAACAAACCCCACACAGCTTTCTGAGTTGTAACTACAGTATTGCTGACCCAACAGACAACATGGCTTAGGCAGAAAGAAGGCATTACCATCAAAGATGATAAATGCCTTACAAACAATTAGTAAGTGGGCTTGATAGCCATCCTGTATGCATAATTATCATCAAAGACCTACAGGGAAATACAAGGGCCTGCCAATAACATGCAAAACACATGCTCCTAGGCACTGAGGATGCTTGCCAAAAAAAAAAAAAACAGGATCCAAAAACAGGACAGTGTAAAACTGCAAATGGAGACTTGGTGTGCCATATAAATAAAGCATTGAAGCCTCGAGTTACTCCAACACAACCAAATTTAATGTCTCCAATCACAGACAGACCTACAAGAATGGATTCAAATGACACTTGAAATACCAGAGGTAAGGTGCTCCAATCTGGTGGCTCGGCCTCAAAAGGGTTCGAATTCCCAAATACTGTACACCGGAGAAATTACTGTTAAGTGCAAGGGAAGTATTAAACAGCTAGGAAAGTATCCTTGGGATGCATGCAGTTTGAAGCACAAAAAAAAAGGTTCACACAACACAGATAGACAACATGCTCATAAAGCTAGTACTTTATTGGAACAATTCATAAGCAAAAGCCCCACCCCCACCCCTCACACCTCTCACCAGACAAGTCTATGATGGCTGGCACTTAGCTCAGAAGCACCGAGACCTACAGTGAGATATGGCAACCATATCTTGAGGTTATCTTGAGATGATTTCGGGGCTTAGTGTCCCCGCGGCCCGGTCCTCGACCAGGCCTCAACCCCCAGGAAGCAGCCCGTGACAGCTGACTAACACCCAGGTACCTATTTTACTGCTAGGAACAGGAGCATAGGGTGAAAGAAACTCTGCCCATTGTTTCTCGCCGGCGCTGGGATCGAACCCAGGACCACAGGAACACAAGTCCAGTGTGCTGTCCGCTTGGCCAACCATAGAGTACAACTGTAATACACTATGCAACACATCAATGACAGAACTGAATGGCGAGCTGACATTCATTTAGAGTTGTTTGGCAATTTAAGGCTTTGAGTCTTGTGAACCCAGCATTTGTCTGTAAAGCTGCACCAATTTCCTGAATGCTTTCTCAGTGATATGGCATTATGTCATTTGTGCTCTGTAGTCCGTGAGGAACTGCTAGGTTCCAAATCTGGTCCCTGGTAGGACTAACGGATCTCGTGAGATGACGTGACATAGTACGGAGAAATCTTAGTGAGATAGCTACAGGCACCCACCATGGGGCTTTCCCTGAGAACGACCCTGACCTCCACCAACCACAAAGCCTAGCATAGGAGTCAAAGACTCATGCACTGCTCAAGATCAACCCTCTCCACTGCAGGTTGACACTCTCAAGAACAACTTCCCAATAAGAAAGAAACCCTGTAAGGGCAGAAATAGAACCAGCAAGCACTAGGGAAGGTAACCTTAAACACACACAGCTTAAGGGAAACAGTTGCACAGAGGTCACAGAAATCCACACACAAGTAAACAATAATACTAAAAGTAGAAGTGCCTGCAGACACGAATTTCAAAGCCACATAATAGTTTTAACTAACGGTGCAGACTGGAAAGCACCAAATGAATTGAAGTAGCTGATGGCAGAAGGAGAGGCAGCTGCAAAGTTGAGACAGATGCCTAAAACCAGACATGCTACAACTTCTTTCCAGTACACCAAACAGTGCTGTCCATCAATGGACACACCAGACCACAAAGCTAGAAGTGTAAAATGTATTCCAGTAACACAGACATAACCTTATAGGCCACTGCCTGAGGGCTGACTTGACACACGAAAGAAGCCTAACACTGTCATTTCATCACCCATGAAGAAAAGAACATTCAAGACCACAGGTGAAGTAACAAAGGCAGGCCAATGGCCACTACAGTACAAAGTCCAAAAATGGCCAACACTTACNTCCATTTTCTTCCAGATTATAACACATTGCATACTTTATTCCCAAAAAGACATGGTCACTTTTACCCAAGGGAGAAGGTACTGAATGTCAAATACTTCTTCCTCCTTCCTGGTAAATATCAAATCTAGCATGGAGGGAACGGCCCCTTCCCTCATCCTCGTAGCTTGTTTAACATTTTGATACAAGAATGTTTCCAGGATGAGGTCTAACAATTTACAGGTCCAAAAATCTTCTGTTTTAGCTTCATATGCTTCCCAGTCTATGGATTTCAAGTTGAAGTCACCAACTATCACAGTCGTGACCTATTGTTATCCGCTCTCGCTATAATCTCTCTCATTATTGTTATAAGACCTTCTCGTTTACTATCTAGCTCCTCCTTTGACCATGTGCTGCTTGGTGGTGGACTATATGCATTTATGACCATTAGTTTATCATCTTCATGGCAGATCTCTAGTGCTATTATGTCAACCTCTTGTGGATTGGCAGTCATTATTTCCTTCACCTTTATGTGTTCTTTCACCAGCACAGCAACCCACCACCCCCGCCTTTCCTAATTTTCTGTCCCTTCTCCAAATGAGTAGCCCCTTGGAATATGACCTCATTTAAAATATCATCTTCAAGTTTTGTCTCCGTGAGTGCAACAATGTCTGGTGTCTGCATCTGTATTACATCACTTAAATTCAATATCTTCGATCTTACTCCATCTATGTTGGTGTATGCAATCTTCAGAACTTGTTCCCCCTCCTTATTCTTCACTCCCTCCCCTCTCTCTATTGATTGTGTGTGGTTTGCCTTTATGTACCACTTTACTGGTCTTGCCTACCCCGAACACTTGTAGAAAAAAGAATTTGATTTCTCTTTCATTCCTGCTCTCATTTAAACGTTTTGCCTCAGCGAGGTTCAGTTTTCAGCTTCTCTCTGTCTTCTCTTGAAAGATCTCGTCTTATGACCACATTTTCCATCCTCATCACTTTTGTAACTTTCTAGCATTCCTTAGTACTTCTTCCATCTGCTTGGCACCGTTTAGGGTGATCCTCAAAGGTCGATCTTTCCCTTTTACATATCTGCCTATTCTCCTTAGTCGCACACATTCTCTTTGGTTGTAAGACCTTCCACAAGGCCAACAATTTTATCTACTACTTTTGCTTCTTCTACAGCTCTTTCTGACCTAGATGTTATCTCCTTTTCTTTGCAGCAAAAATTATCAGGGACTTACTCCGATCAACTGTGTTTTGCACCAACCTCGGGTTAGATGCCAATTCCTTTCTCACTTCCAGCCTAATGTTTGTTTTATCTTGGTGCTGCATTTTTGGGCTTCCTTTACTGCTGCTTCCATTTTTTCTTCTCCTTGGCCACTTGTGCATAAGTGAGTTGCATATCTTTCTTGCACTGTTCTATTCCCTGTGTAACTTCCTCCATCTGTGCTGACAAAAGCTGTTTCTCCTCTTGAATTTCCTTGCCTAGCCTATTGTAATCATTTATGTTTAAATTTGCTCTAACTTCTTCCAAAGCTATTTTTAAGAGTATATTTTCTTCTTCCATGGCTTTGCAATTTGTTTTCCAATTGACTCTTTTCCTTGTGCAAGTCTTTCACTAAACCCTCAAGACCTAAAACTTTGCTATTCAAATGATCATTACTTTCTTTCAATTTACTAATTATTTCTACATGAGAGTTCACTATAGTATCTAATTTTACCAACTTGTTATGTAGACTGCTATATCAATGCTTTCTTCATTGAATCCCTCAAAATCAAGCTCGTGTTGTATTTCCTCTTGTCAGTGGCCATCTTGAATGTTGTTCTCTGCACTGTAAAGACTATAGGGGCAACTTTTTCTCACCCAATTTTTCACTTCCCTTAGCACATTCCTATTATCTCATCTATTTTTCAAACACTATACCTTTATGATCTCTGGGACCCACTCACTATCCTCAACCTGTACTACAATACTTAGGATTGTTGAAATATGCTGGAGCTCCTCTGATGCAAGTGTTGACCCTAGGGGTGTCACCTTTACACTCTAAAAAAAATTTTTTTGGGACGGTCAAACCCTTTTGTTTTTTTATTTTACAGCCATGGAATATTATGGTTAAATATTAATGCTGCACGGATATACATGCCAGTCACCTGGGCTCTAGGAGACTCGAACCATCGACCCACAGTTGTGTGCTGTTGAAACTCTATCGACCGAGCTATTGAGTAGTCTTTAAGTCTATTTAGTAGTCGAGCTATTTAGTAGTCTATTTAGTGGTCCAGCAACTGTGACAGGCAAGAGCGCGCTGTTCTGAAACCATGTTGTCCGGGGTTATGGAGATGCTGTGATTCCGTGTATTTTGTGATCTTACTTCTTAGCACTCTCTCAAAGATTTTTATGATGTACGATGTTAGTGCTATCGGTCTGTAATCTTTTGCCTTTGCCTTATTTCCTCCTTTATGGAGCGGTGCTATCTCTGCTGTTTTTAATATGTCAGGGATAATGCCAGTATCTAGGCTTTGTCTCCAAAGAATGTGAAGGGCCTGCGATTGCATTTTTTTACAGTTCTTGATGAATATAGAGTTCCAAGAGTCAGGGCCTGGTGCAGAGTGCATAGGCATACTGTCTATGGCTTCTTCAAAATCCAGTGGGGATAGGGTGACATCTGATTTATGATTTGATGTTGGTATCATATCCAAGAAAAATTCATTTGGGTTATCAATCTTCAGTGTGTTCAGTGGCTCGCTGAAAGCAGAGTCGTACTGATTCCTCAATATTTCGCTTATTTCTTTGTTTTCATCAGTGAAAGTTCCATCTCCCTTTCGCAGGGGCCCGATACTAGATGTGGTTTTTTATCTTGATTTTGCATAGGAGAAGAAATATTTCAGATTTCTCTCTATTTCGCTGATAGGCTTTTACTCTCTTTGCCTCTCCTGGGTTTTGTATGATTATTGTAGCTTTAGTTCAATTGTTTCTATTTCTCTAACTAACCTTCTTCACCATTCTTGAGATAGGGTGTGACTCTCAAGCTGTTCCATGATTCGTTTTCTTCACCTATAGAGGGAACGACGTTCCCGTTCCAATCTGCATCTCCTCCTCTTTTTTCTTAGGGGTATGCGGTTTGAACATATTTCTAGTGCTACTGAGCTTATTTTTTCCAGGCACTGGTTCAGGTTTGCATTTTCTAGCTGTTCTTCCCAGCTCATTTCTGTGAAGTCTTGGTTTATTTGTTCCCAGTTTATCTGTTTATTATTGAAGTGGAATTTGCTGAAATCTCCTCCATCGGGAATCGGGACTGGTTTTGAAGGTTTATTCCCCATGCTAGTAAGAACTTTAATTAAGTTGTGATCTGAGTAACAGGTATTTGTAATCATTATGTTCCGGATCAATTCATCATTATTAGTGAAAATGAGGGCCAGCGTGTTCTCCTTCCTAGTTGGTTCTACTATTTGCTGGTTTAAGGCAAACCTGTCGGACATCTGTAGCAGGTCATTTGCATGTGCCTGTTCATTTAGGCTACTTCGTGGAATTCTCTCTGATACAACCGAATCAGAGAGAACAACCGTATCATTCAGGACAAGTTCAGAATGAACCGCAGGTCCACACAGTCCCGTTTCGGGACTGGAAACAGACGGGGAAACCCATCTGACGCACGTCGTCGTCTCAACCACGCCCAAGCAAACCCACTCCAAGATGACCTGACAGAGCAAAGGGGAAGAAGCCTGCCCTGCCAGTCTAGAACCCCCCGCAGGAGAAGGGGCCACCCAATGCCACCAGAGGCCGTGTGAAATGACCCGAAATGCCTACAAATCGTGGAACCAGGCGTGAGCGAACAGCGCAAGCCTCCCCCCCCATCGCCCTGTCAATGGGTAATGGGGCGAACCGTGAAAGGGCCGGCGCCCCTTACGAGACCCAGAACCTCGCACAGAGCGAACACTGCACCGACCAGTCGAAGACGGGTCCGAAGGAGGAGCCAAATCCGAACCTGACACTAGTGGCCTACCACGCTGAGAGGAACCCCGAGCCTTGGCACAACCCTTCTGGGAAGGCCCACCATGGGACCCCCGGAAAACCAGCAAGTCCAACATAGAACGGCAAGAAGTCGAAGTAGCCTGAATATACTGCGCAACGGCTGAAGCCTCAAACAAGAGAGGGAAAAAAGGGGCAGACATCCTAAGAGCCAAGGCCCAAGCGGATTCCACAGAGGAGGCAAACACCGTCTGCCGACACGCGAGCCAGGAGGCATAAAACAGAGCCACCGCATCCCGCAAGATCGCCGCAAAAAGCTTCAGCAAGGCCGTGAAACCGTGAAAGGAGGGAGCCGGTCTGCCGAGCGGACAGCACGCTGGACTTGTGATCCTGTGATCCTGGGTTCAATCCCAGGTGCCGGCGAGAAACAATGGGCAGGGTTTCTTTCACCCTATGCCCCTGTTACCTAGCAGTAAAATAGGTACCTGGGTGTTAGTCAGCTGTCACGGACTGCTTCCTGGGGTGGAGGCCTGGTCGAGGACCGGGCCGCGGGGACACTAAAAAGCCCCGAAATCATCTCAAGATAACCTCAAGAAGAAGGCAGCCGATGAGCGAGCCGCCGAGGCCAAGGCACCAGACCCAGGAACAGCCCCAAGCGCCCCCACATTCTCCATGAGACAGTCAGAAGACAGCTCCAGGAGGGAAAAGAAGCGCAAAACCGCAACCAAAAGGCTCCAAGCACGCAAGTTCTCCACCACCTGCGCCGCCGAAAGGGAGGGAACCTGCACATGGAGCTGAACGACACCAACATCCCAGGGAAGGGCAGGAGCAAACAAACACTCATTGAGGTGCATAAGGTCGCCCCCCAGGAAAACCTGAAGCACCGTCGAAGCCTCCCGTCACTCAAGCATGCAGGAACGGCAGGAGGAGTGCCAAGCCTCCAAGGCAAAGACAGGACAGTCTGCCAGCCAGGATGGCTCCAGTACCTCGTAACGGAGCCAGAAAGGTAATGAAGTCCCAAACTTGAAAGTTGAGGGATCCATTGCCGAGGCATAATCCGGGTCACGCAGATTTGCCACAAGGGCCGCTCACACCACAGCATGTTGGATGCGATAAGCCGAAAACCTCCGGAAAGACGGAACCAAAGCACCCGGGGGAACACGGAACCAAACCAGGGGAGGGACAGACACCAAATCCAACTCGTACGCAGAAGGGGGAAAAGAAAACCCCACTCCTTGTAACAGTAAACCCCGCTCAGAGGGTAGAAAAAGCCAGGTGGGGGACCCAAGGCCCCCAAGTCAGCCCCTCCCTAGCCCCAGGTTCCTCTTTCGCAGGACCCGGGGCCGAGTCCTCCCCACAAAGCACCGACCCCACTAGACAAGGCCAGCGCAGCCATAGAAGCCGGATAGAATGAGGCCTACTGGTCAGACCCAGAGGCTTCAGCCGGGGGAGGAGACTCGAATGCCTCCATCGCCACAGCAGAAGAGGTATTCCCCGAGGCTGTCCGAGTCTCAAGACCAACTAACCCCTGCCCAGATTCCGAAACCCTCAGACGTTTCGGGGCCAGAAGCAGGAGGGGGGGGGGACCAGAATGAACAACAGGAGGGAAAGGATGAGGAGGTGCAGACTGAACCAGGGTCGAAGTGACCCCCAAACCCAAGTCCTGGTCCCTATAAGCAAAACCGGATGCCCCGGGGCAGCCCCGGGGCATCCGGGTGAGCAACCACCGAGTGCGTTGCAACAACCGAAACCTAGAATGCAATGCCTGCGTGGCCTGTACCCGAAGATGATCATCCATAGATTGGGTAAATTGAGTCACCAGCAAGCAACAATACTCACAGGACTCAGGGTCGAAAGTGTCACCGACCCAACAGGCTGCGTGACGGAGGCAAAAACAGTGAGGGTTGCCCTGAGACAAGGGGACCGAACAACCCTAAAACTCGCATGAAGTGAGGGGGTACCCTGGGGTCACATCCATCAGACCCACATGTCCCCGAGGGGATTCCCAGGGTCCTGAGCATTTACTTGAAGAGGACTCGCTCTCAGGTAAACCCAGGCAGGGTACTGCTAACCAGCACCCAAAACTACCAAACAAACTGTCTAAAGCTGAACTCCAGGGACGTGTACACTCACTGGGACCAAGTAGGGGGCACCACCAAGTATCAGGGTGAAGCCAGACACCAGTGGCAAATAGGGCAGAACCCTCCCACCAAGACAAAAATAAAAAAACAAAACCCGGCAAGAAGACAACGTACCCCAAGGAACAGAGCCGGCCGCTGTGATAGGTGACAACTAGCTGCACAGCACCCTGCGCCTCTACCAGTGCAAAAACTGCCTCTTACCCTAAGGTTAACTAGGGGAGACAAAACCCCAAAGTACCCAAAGAGCGGCCGAGAAACCGAGCAGTAAAACGGACACACAGAGGCAGACCCCGAGGAACTTGTGGAAGTTAACCCCAAGCTCCATGGGCAGTATTTACAAGGCACCTATGGAAGGGAACCCTAGGTGCATGCAGCCCGAGTACTGAGGAATAACTCCTGGCTCTCGCACCCCTGGAGTACAGCAGCCACACACAAGGCACAGCGCCACAAAAATACTAGAGCCAGAGCAAACACAAGCGAGCCGATAGCATCTGCCTCAAGAACTGAGGTGTGGATCACCGGCGCTGTATTTCTGGGGCTGCCACTTCCCCCTCCCAGGGAGGGGGGGGCTGCACAGACAGCGGTGCAACGACAGGTGACATCATACTAGTTTGCTTGTTTTTGTTTGAGGAGTTCTATATGTGGGGCATAACGTATACACCACTTCCAAATTAATAACATTACCTTGCAGCAAATTGATGAAGAAAAGAACAGTCAAAATCCACCATTCACTGAAAGTGGCACGACAGGTAGCAGCAGTGGTCAAAAAAGCTAACCAAACCCTAGGAATAATCAAGAGTTCCTTTGACTTCAAGGAAAAGAGGGCAGTGTTTCAATTGTATAAATCTCTGGTGCACCCTCACTTGGATTACTGTATCTAAACATGGAGACATCTTCAGAAGGATATAGCTGCTTGGGAAAAAGTACA
>WNGS01039543.1:3167935-3181020 GCA_020271785.1 Procambarus virginalis
GTGTATAGTCACTGGAAACGGGGGACCTACCAGAAATATGGAAGACTGCTAATGTAGTACCAATATACAAAAAGGGTGACAGACAAGAGGCACTGAACTACAGGCCAGTGTCCTTAACTTGTATACCATGCAAGGTGATGGAGAAGATTGTGAGAAAAAACCTAGTAACACATCTGGAGAGAAGAGACTTCGTGACAACCCATCAACATGGGTTCAGGGAGGGTAAATCTTGCCTTACAGGATTGATAGAATTCTACGATCAGGTGACAAGAATTAAGCAAGAAAGAGAAGGGTGGGCGGACTGCATTTTTTTGGACTGTCGGAAAGCCTTTGACACAGTACCCCATAAAAGGTTGATGCATAAGCTGGAGAAACAGGCAGGAGTAACAGGTAGGGCGCTCCAGTGGATAAGGGAGTACCTAAGCAATAGGAAGCAGAGAGTTACAGTGAGGGGTGAGACCTCAGACTGGCGTGAAGTCACCAGTGGAGTCCCACAGGGCTCTGTACTTGGACCTATCCTGTTTCTGATATACGTAAATGATCTCCCAGAGGGTATAGACTCATTCCTCTCAATGTTTGCTGACGACGCCAAAATTATGAGAAGGATTAAGACAGAGGAGGACAGCTTGAGACTTCAAGAAGACCTGGACAAGCTGCAGGAATGGTCGAACAAATGGCTGTTAGAGTTTAACCCAAGCAAATGTAATGTAATGAAGATAGGGGTAGGAAGCAGGAGACCAGATACAAGGTATCATTTGGGAGATGAAATACTTCAAGAGTCAGAGAGAGAGAAAGACCTGGGGGTTGATATCACGCCAGACCTGTCCCCTGAAGCTCATATCAAGAGGATAACATCAGCAGCATATGCCAGGTTGGCTAACATAAGAACGGCCTTTAGAAACTTGTGTAAGGAATCTTTCAGAACATTATATACCACATATGTCAGACCAATCCTGGAGTATGCGGCTCCAGCATGGAGTCCCTATCTAGTCAAGCATAAGACTAAACTGGAAAAGGTTCAAAGGTTTGCCACCAGACTAGTACCCGAGCTGAGAGGTATGAGCTACGAGGAGCGACTGCAGGAATTAAACCTCACTTCGTTGGAAGACAGAAGAGTTAGGGGGGACATGATCACCACATTCAAGATTCTCAGGGGAATCGACAGGGTTGATAAAGACAGGCTGTTTAACACAAGGGGCACACGCACTAGGGGACACAGGTGGAAGCTGAGTGCCCAAATGAGCCACAGAGATATTAGAAAGAACTTTTTTAGTGTCAGAGTGGTTGACAAATGGAATGCATTAGGAAGCGATGTGGTGGAGGCTGACTCCATACACAGTTTCAAATGTAGATATGATAGAGCCCATTAGGCTCAGGAAACTGTACACCTGTTGATTGACGGTTGAGAGGCGGGACCAAAGAGCCAGAGCTCAACCCCCGCAAGCACAACTAGGTGAGTACAACTAGGTGAGTACACACACACACACACACACACACACACACACACACACACACACATACACACCAGAAAGCAGCCCGTGACTGCTGACTAACTCCCAGGTACCTATTTACTGCTAGGTAACAGGGGGCATTCAGGGTGAAAGAAACTCTGCCCATTTGTTTCTACCTGTGCTAGAATCGAACCCGCACCACAGAATTCCAGTTTTGCGCGCAATCCACCAGGCTACCAGCCCCTCTACTATTTTCCATGTGTAAATTATTATGTATCTGTGCCGCCTGCGCTCATGAGAATACAGATTTAGTCTCTTTAATCGGTCCCAATAGTTTAGATGTTTTACCGAGTGTATTCTAGCAGTAAAGGATCTCTGGACACTCTCCAGGTCAGCAATTTCTCCAGTTGTGAAAGGGGCTGTCATTGTGCAGCAGTACTCCACTCAAGAGAGCACTAGCGTATTGAAGAGTATCATCATCGGTATAGCATCTCTAGTGTGAAAAGTTCTTGTTATCCAACCTGTCATTTTTCTTGCAGTTGTGACGGCTACTTTATTGTGTTCTTTAAAGGTAAGGTCTTCCGACATGAGTACACCCAGATCCTTTACATTGCCTTTTCGTTCTATGTTATGATTTGCCTGAGTTTTGTACGTGGTTTCCGTTTTATATTGTCATATTTTTCTATAGCCCAGTAGCTGGAACTTATCTTCATTAAACACCATATTATTTTCTGTAGCCCATAGAAAGACCTGATTGACATCTGATTGACGGTTTGCCGTGTCCTCTATGTTGCCTACTCTCGTGAAGATCCTAGTGTCATCTTCAAAGGATGATACCGTGCTATAGGTTGTGTTCTTGTCTATTTCCGATATGAGGATGAGAAAAAGTACTGGAGCAAGCACAGTACCCTGGGGGACTGAGCTCTTCACGGTTGATGGGCTGGATTTTATTTTGTTGACTATTACACATTGGGTTCTGTTAGTCAGGAAATTGTAGATCCATCTGCCTATTTTTCCGGTAATTCCTTTTGAACACATTTTATGTGAAATAACACCATGGTCACATTTATCAAAAACTTTTGCGAAATCTGTGTAAATTACATCAGCGTTTTGTTTGTCTTCCATAGCATCTAATGCCATGTCATAGTGGTCCAGCAACTGTGACAGGCAAGAGCGCCCTGTTCTGAAACCATGTTGTCCGGGGTTGTGGAGATGCTGCGATTCCATGTATTTTGTGATCTTACTTCTTAGCACTCTCTCAAACATTGTTATGCGTGATGTTAGTGCTATCGGTCTGTAAATTTTTGCCTCTGCCTTATTTCCTCCTTTATAGTGTGATGCTATCTCTGCTGTTTTTAGTATGTCAGGGATAACGCCAGTATCTAGGCTTTGTCTCCAAAGAATGTGAAGGGCCTACCTTGAGGTTACCTTGAGGTGCTTCCGGGGCTTAGCGTCCCCGCGGCCCGGTCATCGACCAGGCCTCCTGGTTGCTGGACTGGTCAACCAGGCTGTTGGACGCGGCTGCTCGCAGCCTGCGACTCTTTTTTTTTTTTTTTTTAGTTCTTGATGAAAATAGAGTTCCAAGAATCAGGGGCTGGTGTAGTATGTGTAGTCACACTGTCTATGGCTTGATCAAAATCCAGTCGGGATAGGGTGATATCCGATAAGTGATTTGATGTTGGTATCACATCATGGTTGATACGTTGGTTGGACATAGGTTGTGGTGCCTTTAGGGGGGACGCTTAGCTCCGAAAACACCTCAAAGTAACCGCAAGGTAAAGTAGTATTACCATAAACAATTGTGTGGCCTAAATGTAAAACTCGTTGATGCCATGCACAATGATGCCATCTTGGGTCGTCCTCAAGCTGTAACAGTTGGTATGATGGAGAACAAAGACTAAGCTTCTGGGTGTGCCAACTCAAGCTGATCCCTCCGTTGTCTCCATACAATGCGTAGAAATACAATGTCTCCATAAGTCTCCATACAATGTGAAGAAAACTCCATACAATGCTTAGCTCAGTCTCAGGGCAATAAGCTTATAAAATTGAATGTTTCTCTTAATTTTGAAAACACTTAACTACATTCCGCCATAGGAAGATACGGAAGTATGTGTTCATTATACACCCATCATTGTACAGCAAATGTATAACACTAAAAATATGAGCTGCATAACACTAGAATCTGTTGAATCATCTTGAAAATCTCAATCTAACGGAATATTGTGTTTTTATTGATGGCTCTGTGCACAATGGCACAGGTAGAACAGGTTGTGCATGGGCAATATATAAACCAAACGAAATAATCCTGTCATGAATGCAGACATTGAACGACTGGGCAAGCATAGCCCAAACTGAACTATTGAGGATGGCAACTCCTATCCTATCCATTAACTATCCTATCGTATCCATTAACTATCCTATCCATTAACTATCCATTAATTGCCCAACAGTAAATAGTGGTGGAGTGTTTTTTTTTTTACTGAAAGTGCACTTCAATCTTTGCATAAACCACCACAATTAATGTCTGGAGTAGACGAGGAGTCACAATGACGTGGCTGAAGTATGTTGAGCAGACCACACACTAGAAAGTGAAGGGACGACGACGTTTCGGTCCGTCCTGGACCATTCTCAAGTCGATTGTGAAAAGTCAAGTCGAAACGTCGTCGTCCCTTCACTTTCTAGTGTGTGGTCTGGTCAACATGTCTGGAGTAGCTTGCAACATTAATCAGGATGTGGTTTACACAAACGATGACAATTTAGGTATAAAAGTCGATCGTTTTATAAAATTAAAATCGTTATATAAAAGTAGACCGTTCTTATAGATGTATAAAAGTAGGCTTCGTAGATTGGCCAATAATGCTTGCAGGAAAAAAAATACAGAATACGGTGACTTTGGACTATTAAATGCAATGATTAAAAACATGCTAATTAAAATGATTGCTTGAGATTGATAGGAATTAGGCATGGTTCAGAGAACCCGAAAGCTGCAGCATTAAAAGTCTTTAACAAGTTTATTATAAAAAAACATTTAAATGGTCAGCACGGTAATTGAACCAGGCTGTTGGCGCATCGGGCTGTTTACTGAGGCTGAAGGAACTATTTGGGAAAAGCGCCAAGCCATTACGACTATATAGCACTTGGAAGGGGTCAGGATAAGGATTTGGGCTGGGCCGGCGGGGAAAGGAATGGTGCCCCAACCACTTGGACGGTCGGGGATTGAACGCCGACCTGCATGATGCCAGACCGTCGCTCTACCGTCCAGTCCAAGTGGTTGGACTTACTGAGGCTGAGTGACTGTCAGAATATTCAGCTCGCAAACTCTCTGCGACGAATCATTAATGCATCAACTTGAACTCTAAATTACCGAATGTCAAACTGTAAAAGATTTTAGACCTGGCCTGTTGTACAATCAACTATGTAATGATTGCATCTGGTATATTGGCTGCCATCCTAACAATGTATCCTTAATTTGCTTGTCTATATCGCATTTTTATTTTTACCTTCATGTCTTATTAATCCAACCCTGTCCTGTGTGACAGTGAACAATAGAAAGTTGGATTCACAAATCTGTAAATTGAAACATGAATAGTATCATACGTAGTAATTCTAACCTCATGAAATGTGTGTGTTTAAATCTATAATTTAGACATTGGTGTTTGATCCTCTGTGCTGTGAGGCAGTGAGAGCATCATTGGTGTTTGATCCTCTGTGCTGTGAGGCAGTGAGAGCATCATTGGTGTTTGATCCTCTGTGCTGTGAGGCAGTGAGAGCATCATTGGTGTTTGATCCTCTGTGCTGTGAGGCAGTGAGAGCATCATTGGTGTTTGATCCTCTGTGCTGTGAGGCAGTGAGAGCATCATTGATGTTTGATCCTCTGTGCTGTGAGGCAGTGAGAGCATCATTGATGTTTGATCCTCTGTGCTGTGAGGCAGTGAGAGCATCATTGGTGTTTGATCCTCTGTGCTGTGAGGCAGTGAGAGCATCATTGGTGTTTGATCCTCTGTGCTGTGAGGCAGTGAGAGCATCCTCACTGCTGTAAGGCCGGATTTAATTAATCCTGTTACGCAAAACAGTAGATTAATTTTGTCAATATAGATGTTAATAATACATATTGTGTGTCTGCCTCACTTCGTGTGAAATGTAGCCCGAATGGTTGATTGTTCCCTCTATCTCCATTCTCACATATTGCTGTAGGAAGTTCCTCTCCACAATCTCTACAACCTTTGCTCTCCATGTTCCTTCTTCCTGCAGATGCATTATTTCTCAATGTATTCTTTCATGAAAAAAATTTCCCCCATAACTTGTAACTTTTCTGACGTAAGATGGTGGGGGCCTTTTTATAGCCTCCTTGAGGAGGCCTATAGTAGTTAGGTTTGCCTTTTTATTCGTCCTGGAGTTTCTTGAGTGTTTTGTGCAGTGTTGCAGGGCACTATCTGTTATTGCAATATGATAGCCCCCTACAGCGACTGTGCTAGGTACTATAAAATAGTGTAGTTGCAACTGACGAGAGTCCACCTTTGGTTGCA
The DNA here is from genome assembly GCA_020271785.1 of Procambarus virginalis. NCBI lineage: Eukaryota > Metazoa > Arthropoda > Malacostraca > Decapoda > Cambaridae > Procambarus > Procambarus virginalis. The sequence goes on from WNGS01039543.1 coordinate 3,173,913, forward strand.
ACTGACGAGAGTCCACCTTTGGTTGCAACTGAAAAGAGTCCACCTTTGGTTGCAACTGAAAAGAGTCCACCTTTGGTTGCAACTGAAAAGAGTCCACCTTTGGTTGCAACTGACGAGAGTCCACCTTTGGTTGCAACTGAAAAGAGTCCACCTTTGGTTGCAACTGACGAGAGTCCACCTTTGGTTGCAACTGAAAAGAGTCCACCTTTGGTTGCAACTGAAGAGAGTTGCAACCTCCCCCCCCCTATGTTCGCCTACCCCCCCCCCCCCCCCCAACACCACACTAACAGTGACACGACAATTTGTCCCGCGTGTTTAGCTTGCTTTTTAATTAAAAGGTTCCAGCCTAACAAGGTGTTTCCCGAGGGTGGCGCTGCCCCCCCCTCTCTCTCTGTCTCTCTCTCTCTCTCTCTCTCTTTCTCTCTTTCTCTCTCTCTTCTCTCTCTCTCTCTCTCTCTCTCTCTCTCTCTCTCTCTCTCTCTTTCTCTCTCTCGCTTCTGTTCAGCAGACAAAATGAGAATGGGTGAGGTTTGCACAACTCCGTGTCTAGGTGGGACTGCGGGCACACGTCGCGGGGGTCTGGGAGCTGGTGGCAGCAGGTTAGGCAGATCATGCCAGCTACGGAGGTGGCGAAGGAGCCTTTAGGTCTGGAATAGCTGTCAACTGCTCGTTTGAGGCGGGTAGCGAAGGAGGGACTGTCATCTGGAAGAAGCTGTTTGATGGGAGAAGCTGATGGAGGACAGGAGAAGGTTTTAAACTGGTTGGGGGGATAGTGGTTCCAGCGGCGCCGGCAGCTGCAGCTACGGGACAGCAGGTACGGGAACAGCAGCAGCTACGGGAACAGCAGCAGCTACGGGTGCAGCAGCTACGGGAGCAGCAGCTGGAGCCTGCTAATATGGCGGGCAGCAGATGAGACTGGTTTTGGCCAAGCTGGCAGATTGAGGCGCTCTGGAAAGCCGTTTGAAGGTTTAGGGAGAATTTGGGAGTTTCCAACAGGTGTGAGAGGTTACAAGCGATTACTGGGAGAGGTGTATTGTGGGAGTGCTGGGGCCCAGCTGGTAGCCGCGAGGGCTGGCTAGGTCCTCCACCTTACCTGGCGAGGATTTCGGGCTCAACGTCTCCTCGGCTCGGTCCTCGACCAGATATCCTCGTTGCTGGACTTGTCAACCAGGCTGGTTGACCTGATTGGCTGGTGAGGATGTAGGACGTTGAAGAGTCCTCGCCAGTTCCTGCGAGCGATCCCAACGTCATTAAAATATCGTATTAATGCCCTATCCTAACCTACCAGAGGACCCACGAATAGAAAACGGGATATGGCAATTTCGCGAACCGCAAATTTTTCTGTACAATAGATTTTTTGTTTTATGTAGAGTATACGTCAAAATACACTAGCTATTATGAGGAGGGGATGTATTATAACATTTATTGACAAAATTGAAAAGCAAATGCAGATGTTGTATTCTCAGACTTTGCAAAGACCTTCGACAAATGTGACCATGGAAGCCGGTCGGCCGAGCGGACAGCAGCTGGATTTGTGATCCTGTGGTCCTGGGTTCGATCCCAGGCGCCGGCGAGAAACAATGGGCAGAGTTTCTTTCACCCTATGCCCCTCTTACCTAGCAGTAAAATAACCTGGGTGTTGTCAGCTGTCACGGGCTGCTTCTTGGGGGTGGAGGCCTGGTCGAGGACCGGGCCGCGGTGACACTAAAAAGCCCCGAAATCATCTCAAGATAACCTCAAGATATGGGAGTGATAGTCCATAAAATGAGATCATAGGAATAATGGGTAAGTGGGGCGTTGGATTTTCAACGTTTGTGTCAAAGGAAAAATAATATCAAGCCCAAGTGCAGTGAAAAGCTTCTCTGTACCCCCAGGCACCAGTTCTTTGCACCGACTGGCCTCTGTACCCCAGGGCACAGTCTTGCAAAAGCTGCTCTGTACCCCAGGGCCACAGTACTTGTACACACTGCTCTGTACCCCAGGGCAAGTCTTGCACCACTGCTCTGTACCCCAGGGCACAGTCCTTGCACCACTGCTCTGTACCCCGTAGGCACAGTCCTTGCACGCTGCTCTGTACCCCAGGCACAGTTTCGTTCACCGCTGCTCTGTACCCCCCTTCCAGGGCAAAAACCTCCTTGCTTCTGACTTTGTACCCAAGACGTGCATCTGTACCCCAGGCAACAGTTCTGTACCACTGCCCCGGCTGTAACCCCAGGGACAGTCTTGCACAACTGCTCTGTACCCCAGGGCACAGTTTACTTCGTACCCAGGTGCACTCTTGCCCACTCTCTGTACACCCAGGCACAGTAGCTTGACTAACCACTGCCTCTGTACCCCAGGGGCACAGTTTGACACTTCGTCTGCACCCGCTCTGTACCCCAGGCACAAGTGTCGTAATCACCGCTGCTCTGTACCCCAGGGCACAGTTCTTGCACCACTGCTCTGTACCCCAGGGCACAGTTGACCCTGCTTGTACCACTCTCGCTCTGTACCCAGGGCAACAGTCCTGTCACCACCTGCTCTGTACCCCAGGGCACAGTCCTTGACACCAACTGCTACTGTACCTCGGGGCAGAGTCCTTGCACCAACTGCTCTGTACCCCAGGGCACAGTCTTTGCACCCACTGCTCTGTGCCCCAAGGGCCAGCTCACGTCGCACCACCTTGCAACCACTTGCTACTGCCCAGGGCACAGTCCTTGCATCCACTGCTCTGTGCCCCAGGCACAGTCGGCAACCTGCTCTGTGCCCCAGGCACAGTTCTTGCACCGCTGCTCTGTACCCCAGGCACAGTTCTTGCACCACTGGTGTTTCTCATTCTTATCTCGGATATAGACAAAAATACATAGCGCTTTGTGTCATCTTTTTCAGATGATACAAAAATCAGCATGAAATTTGGCACTGTAGAAGACACAGGCAGACATTAATCTTCGGGGAAACTGAATAACATGATGTTACCGGTGACAAGTTCCAGATACTGAGGTATGGTGTAAACGAGGAACTACACGAAACACAAGGTACAGGACACAGACCTACTCATAGAAGGAAAGTAACATGTAAAAGATCTGGGAATTATGATGTCTGACGACCTGACATTTAGTGAACCTAACCCAGCAAATATACTAGAGTGAAAGCTACGGCAGGAAATGCAGAATAGAACCAGTTGAGGAGTAGAGGTGCCATAGACACAATTAGAGGCCGCTTGAACATCAGAGGTCCACAGCTGTTCAACACCCTCCCAGCAAGCATTAGAAATATTGCTGAAGAAGGTGGAGGTATTCAAAGCTGAACAGGTTCTTGCAAGACGTGCCGGAACAATTGGCTGTAGTGAATTATGTGGGCCTGCGGACCTCTCCAGAGCAACAGCCTGTGTGGACCATGTTATCACAAGACAATGCCTGGCTCCGGGCCGGGCTCGGGGAGTAGAAGGACTCTGAAACCTTCCACAGGTATGGCTGTTGTCAGTACTGCCGCCCTGCACCGGGGGGCGGCTTGCATGCATTGTTCACCCACAATCAATATCCTGCCTCACCGGGACTCCAAAAGCCTCCCTCACATAGAATTTAAATGAATTTATATTCCTGTTCCCGGCAAACCTGTTAGAACCTGGTTTGACTGGCTTGATATGTCTGCGTTACTTCACCAGGCTTGTTGGTCACCATGATCACCAGGCTTGATGGTCACCATGATCACCAGGCTTGACACGTCGGCCATGATCACAAGGCTTGACAGTCGCCATGATCACAAGGCTTGACAGTCGCCATGATCACAAGGCTTGACAGTCGCCATGATCACAAGGCTTGACAGTCGCCATGATCACAAGGCTTGACAGTCGCCATGAGCACCAGCATGAGTCCATTGACAGTCGCCATGATCACACAGGCTTGACAGTCAGTCACACATGATCACCAGGCTTGATCGTCCCATGATCACCAGGCTTGACAGTCGCCATGATCACCAGGCTTGACAGTCGCCATGATCACCAGGCTTGACAGTCGCCATGGTCACCAGGCTTGACAGTCGCCTTGATCACCAAGGCTTCAGTCTGACCATCCATGCCATCAGTTGAGTCGCCTGAAGTCGCATATCACCGGGACAGTGCATTCACCAGGCTTGACAGTCCCGATATTCATCCGCAACGATAAGCCGTTACATTATCGATAGTATGCGTTAGTACTATATTTACTCGTTAGTAGTGTTCCATTTAGGAGAGTATGGAACACTGGCCATTATGGAGCCTTGTTCAGTGATAATACCTCAATACTTCACGTGAATTTGCTCTTCACGGTGGGTAAAATTGCAGATCAGAAGTTCCGGGTTCCAGTTTGATGATGGATGGGTAGACGCGTTTCTATTTATCATCCCGACCATCCCTTGCATCATTGCACACCAGATTGACATGTTGCAGATGGACAGTTGTGCCGCGAAATGAGAGTGGTTCCATACAGTGAGAGGTCGGCGCTTCGTAAATTGCCGGTTCATCATCGACCCGACATTAGCAAGAGTATAGAACCGGTGTGTCATCTTGGTTTGGGGATTTTTTTTTTTTCAGCGAGCACCCCAGTAGAAGAGCCCAGGAATGAGGATTCGAACCTGCAGGCGGAAGGCAACTCAGGGTAGACTTCGAAGCATACACGTTAAACCACTCGGCCATGATATGATTGAGTCTACAGGCATGAAATTCAGAAGGTCGGGCACCAGTGCCAGCCTGGGTGTGGAGATGGGCACTGACCACCCTGTTAGGGATCAGTGGGGTCTGAGTACTGGTCTAACTTGTGCTCTTTATGGTAATTGACTGTCAGAAACTGCCTCGTTCGTTGGACTTAAGGCTGCATCTTCCGGGCTTCTAACCTTCTTTCATACTTTCGGTCTTAAAACTGAGTACAACAATTACACTGTGTAGGTACACGAAGAATTACAGCTTTTGGTGTGTGTGTGTGTGTGTGTGTGTGTGTGTGTGGGTGTGTGGTGTGTGGTGTGTGTGTGTGGTGTGTGTGTGTGTAGTGGTGTGTGAGGCTGTGACGTGACTACCTAACTTGCCTAAGGTGAGTGTGTGTGTGACTCAGTTTACTCAACTAGTTGTGCTTGCGGGGGTTGAGCTCTGGCCTCTTTGGTCCCGACCTCATCAACCGTCAATCAACAGGTATGAAATTTTTGTGGCCGCCCCACGAGGTGGGAGTGTGTGTGTGTGTGTGTGTGTGTGTGTGTGTGTGTGTGTGTGTGTGTGTGTGTGTGTGTGTGGGTGGTTTGTGTGTGTGTGTGTGTGGTGTGACGAAACCGTTCCTCCGCAAAAGGGGGGGGGTGCTACACAAGATCAATCTCTCCCAAGTGGATATAAACATTCTAATCGTAAGTTTTACGTTACTAGTGTAGTGCAGAATACTTGTACCTTCCGTTTACGATGCAATATTTGGACTTCTCACTTGTAAGTACTGTGATCTAAGTGATCCTAGGATCCACTCTGCATAGGAGCTCTCATCTCGTATGCTGGGATGAAGCACCTGTCAGTCTGCTAAGAATGTCACTAGAATGTCACTAGATGGTTTTCTTATCAGTCATTGATTTCTATTCAACTGTGGGTCTCTTATCTTGGGAATACAAAGTCACTTCCTTGGTTCGCTGCCAGAGACATTTGTAAACTGTCTTCTTCTTAGAGGGTTATCTTGAGATGACTTTCGGGGCTTGAGTGTCCCCGCGACCCGGTCCATCGACCAGCCTCCACCCCCCAGGTAAGCACCCCGTGACAGCTGACTAACTCCTGGTCACTATTTTACTGCTAGGCACCACTGGGGGCATACAGGGATGAAAGTCAATTGAATCTACTGTTGTGACTATTAAAAAAGAATTTAAAGAACATTGTTATAATTATTTAAGTTTTGTGGTATGGTTCTTTTTAGTGTTTATAGACACCAACAACGATTTATATAGATAAAACAATTATAGCCGTTTATATCTTCGTGATGTGTTCTTGGTGGAACACAAGATGGAACACCTGCCACACTCAGGTGACACCTGCCACTGGTGTCAGGTGGAACACCTGCCCCAGCTGGTGTCAGGTGGACACCTGCAGCGGGTCATGGACACTGCGCTGTCGGGAACATCGCAGCGCGCCCTGCAAACATTCAGAGACCCGCCAACAAGGTATTATAGGTCATGGTCACCTGTTGTGTATTTATGGAGCGTGTGTGTTTGTGTATTTTTTTCCATTTTTGATGTGTGCTGACATGTTCACTTTTCCCTATTTTGGTAGAGCAGATTAAGCGGGCACCTCCCTCGACCCCCATTACTTCCCCCCCACCATCACCCACTCCCTTCCCCCCACCCTTCACTCCCTACACCCCCCCCCCCCACTTTTCCCCTATTCCCTTCCCCATTCCAGAATCCCAGAATTTTTTTGTGACAGGATCTCGCGTTTTTTTTTTTTGGGTTGGGGCGGTAAATTCCTGTTGTTATCTTGGAGGTTATTTAAGAGGATTTCGAGGTTAGCGTCCCGCGGCCCGGTCCTCGGACCAGGCCTCCTATTTGTTACACTACACCCCCCAGGAAGCAGCCTTTTACCTCCTAGGGTGAACAGGATAATCAGGGGGAAAGAAACTGTCTGCCCAATTTGTTTACGCCCTTCGCCGGGATCGAACCCGGAACCCTTAAGACTACATAATTCCGAAAGTGTCACTCAGTCATCAGGGCCCCAGGTCAGGTCAGGTCAGCAGCTGTGGTGGGTCATTACCTATTAAGTATTTACCTATCAGTGGTCTACGGGGGAGAGTAAGGTGTAGGCTTTATATACACACACCTGAAGTCACACTAAATTAATGTGTCGAGGAGAAAATTGTAGTTTTCATTTTCAACTGGCATTTACAACCTGGGCTTCGGGGTCACATGTTAATCTGGCATAATTATGGGTTGCGTTTGTAAATATTATTATAGTTTTGGCCTCGCAATATTAGTGTGTGTGTGTGTGTGTGTGTGTGTGTGGTGTGTTGTGGTGGGTGTGTTGTGTTTGTGTGTGTGTGTGTGTTGGTGTGGGTGTGTGTGTACGTGTGTGTGTGTGTAACTCACCCTAGTTGTGCTTGCATGCGGGGCTAGGCTCTTAGCCTCACCTTCTGAACGG
>WNGS01039543.1:3181636-3193143 GCA_020271785.1 Procambarus virginalis
ACCAGTAGCAACACCAGTAGCAACACCAAGTAGCAACACCAGTAGCAACAGCAGTAGCAACAGCAGTAGCAACAACAGTAGCAACAGCAGTAGCAACAGCAGTAGCAACACCAGTAGCAACACCAGTAGCAACAGCAGTAGCAACACCAGTAGCAACACCAGTAGCAACAGCAGTAGCAACAGCAGTAGCAACAGCAGTAGCAACACCAGTAGCAACAACAGTAGCAACAGCAGTAGCAACAGCAGTAGCAACAGCAGTAGCAACACCAGTAGCAACAACAGTAGCAACAGCAGTAGCAACAGCAGTAGCAACACCAGTAGCAACAGCAGTAGCAACAGCAGTAGCAACACCAGTAGCAACAGCAGTAGCAACACCAGTAGCAACAGCAGTAGCAACAGCAGTAGCAACAGCAGTAGCAACAGCAGTAGCAACAGCAGTAGCAACAGCAGTAGCAACAGCAGTAGCAACAGCAGTAGCAACAGCAGTAGCAACAGCAGTAGCAACACAGTAGCAACACCAGTAGCAACAGCAGTAGCAACACCAGTAGCAACAGCAGTAGCAACAGCAGTAGCAACAGCAGTAGCAACAGCAGTAGCAACAGCAGTAGCAACACCAGTAGCAACACCAGTAGCAACAGCAGTAGCAACACCAGTAGCAACAGCAGTAGCAACACCAGTAGCAACACCAGTAGCAACACCAGTAGCAACAGCAGTAGCAACAGCAGTAGCAACAGCAGTAGCAACAGCAGTAGCAACAGCAGTAGCAACAGCAGTAGCAACACCAGTAGCAACAGCAGTAGCAACAGCAGTAGCAACAGCAGTAGCAACAACAGTAGCAACACCAGTAGCAACACCAGTAGCACACCAGTAGCAACACCAGTAGCACACCAGTAGCAACAGCAGTAGCAACACCATAGCAACACCAGTAGCAACAGCAGTAGCAACAGCAGTAGCAACAGCAGTAGCACACCAGTAGCAACAGCAGTAGCAACAGCAGTAGCAACAGCAGTAGCAAAGCAGTAGCAACGCAGTAGCAACAGCAGTAGCAACACCAGTAGCAACAGCAGTAGCAACAGCAGTAGCAACAGCAGTAGCAACAGCAACAGCAGTAGCAACAGCAGTAGCAACAGCAGTAGCAACAACAGCAGCAACAACAGCAGCAACAGCAGTAGCAACAACAGTAGCAACACCAGCAGCAACACCAGTAGCAACACCAGTAGCAACAGTAGCAACACCAGTAGCAACACCCGTAGCAACACCCGTAGCAACACCAAAAGCGATATGTTACTGTACATACTAACCGTTGCAATTACATCATGGGCTAATTCAACTTACCCCGATGAGAAGACTACTCTCGTTATATAAGATCGTCGGGTTACCTGCCTTGTTACCTGCATGCTTGGGTTAATTGTGGATAATCATATAACCAGCTTCCCCATGTTGAATGGGAGCCAGATACTTGCAGGTGCTTCTGAAGAAGTCTTCGGACGCCGCTGTGAAGACAGCAGGCTATAACGAGATATTGAATTATCAAATCAATATTGCATCGCTGACATACGCCTGCAAACTACCGGACAAAAGTACGATTGTAGGTTAATAAAATCTTGGGTTGATTCGGGTTGAGGCCACCATCTTTCTTCAATTATTGCGGGAGGATGTCGTCCAATCAGAGATGATGGGCTTTTACGTGTGATGGAGAGCTAGGCTGAGGTCCACTGACTGCTCCTTGCTCGCATGAAGGTGCTGTAGATAATGTCCAAAATCAGCCAATGGGGGAGCAGTAGAGGCGTCGCTAAACCGTAGTTCATAAGGCCTGCGGGCCGCTCCCAGCAACAGCCTGTTGGACCAAGTTATCACAAGTTGAGCCTGGGGCTCACGCCCGGCTCGGGGAGTAGAACAACTCCCAGAACCCTCTCCAGGTATGCTCCAGTAATGGCTGGTGCGTATCGGTAGCCATGGTTTACTGGAACAGGTAAACCTGTGAGAGGTTTACTCTCAGACAGAGGCTCTATGTCTATGTTAGGGTGTAGGTTCGGTTGTGGTTTTGCATTGCAGTGTCCGTTCTTGCAGTTTGGTGTTTAAGTTGCATAGTGTGATGTTGCATTGGGTGTCGTTACAGTGCCGTTGGATACTGTGTGATTCAGTGTAGTGTCACACGGTGTGGCGGTGGGGGCAGTGTAGTGATGGCACCCACTGTAAATTATTTTCTCATCAGCGCTCGATTATAACAGTTTAATTTGGCGTGAATAATGGCGCCGTAAAGTGTGGGGATGATTTAGGAGGGTGAGGCCCGTATCAGTTCATGACGAGGCTGTGCACACTGTTTAATGTAAACTGCCTCTGTTGCCTCTCCTGATGGGTACTCGCCTGTTTGGACCTGCAGGATCGATCCCCGCTTCACTAGCCTGTGTGTGTGTGTGTGTGTGTGTGTGTGTGTGTGTGTGTGTGTGTACTTACCTAATTGTGCTTGCAGGGTTTGAGCTTTGGCTCTTTGATCCCGCCTCTCAACCGTCAATCAACTGGTGTACAGGTTCCTGAGCCTACTGGGCTCTATCATATATACACTTGAAACTGTGTATGGAGTCAGCCTCCACCACATCACTGCCTAATGCATTCCATCCGTTAACTACTCTGACACTGAAAAAATTCTTTCTAACGTCTGTGTGTGTGTGTGTGTGTGTGTGTGTGGTGTGGTGTGTGTGTGTGTGTGTGTGTGTGTGTGTGTGGCAAAGCGATAAAGGCAATCAGTACCAGCCCAATACCAGCAGCCATTCACAGGAAGCAAAAACTGCATGACAAAGTGTCACAAGCCCCGAATAGTGCCGCTGGTGTATATCTTCCAGACTCATGGGTCTGGGCACTGGGTCTCTTCCCCTCCCCCTCCTCATTATTCGCCCCCCCCTCTCCCTCACCAGGTCCAACGATGGAGTGAATTACCCTCACAGTGTGAAGCGGACAGTGTCGCAGCCACGGGGGAAATTGATCCCCTCTGCCATAGCTTAAGTGTAATGCATTGAGGAAATCAATATTGAGAGAGATCAATCTTCATTGCAATCTCAATAACCCGTTCCTTGCGTCACCTCCCCCCCCCCCTCCGTGTATCATGGCTTCTCCCCCCCCCCCCATGTGTCCTCGCTTCTCCCCCCCCATGTGTCCTCGCTTCTCCTCCCCATGTGTCCTCGCTTCTCCTCCCATGTATCCTGGTTTCTCCCCCCCCCATGTATCCTGGCTTCTCCCTCCCTCATGTATCCTGGCTTCTCCCTCCCTCATGTATCCTGGCTTCTCCCCAAATGTATCCTGGTTTCTCCCCCCCCCATGTATCCTGGCTCCACCACAACATATCCTGACGTCACATCCACCACCACATAGCCTAGCGCCACTACCTCATATCCTACATATCCTGGCTGAGGAAATGTCGAAATAGGAGATATTCGCACTCAGACATTCCTCTAGAATGTAAAGTGACTGTATTACGAGCAAGACATGAATATGAAATGAGGTTTGCTTTTGTAATTCGGATGAGATCTAGACGACTTACGGTGTCCTGATTCTGTGTTGACAGTGTGAACGAGCTGGTCTCTCCAGTAGGGTTATAATTCTCTTGTGTATGGAACTGTATTTTGTTTGTGTGTGTGTGTTCTCTGTGCTTGCGTGTGAGAGGAGGGTGCACGCAATCGAGTCCATGCCTAGTGGTGCGTGTCTCTGGAGAGGGGTGGGGTGCCTTGCGTCACTCTGGGGGGCCTTGCGTCACTCTGGGGTGACTTGCGTCACTCTGGGGGGCCTTGCGTCACTCAGGGGGCGTGAGTCGTGCCTGCATTGAGGCTGCAGTCACCCGTTGAATTATCCTGCATAAAAAAAGAATGAACAAAGGAAAAAAAGTTAAGAATAAAAACCACCGCTGTTTTGACTTTTTAACTCAACATAGCCGGCAATTTCAATTGAGTGCTTCCTGTCAGAGCCGAGCACCGAGACTGCTGGCCGGGAGAGAAGCCAAATAGACCATCGTCGAAAAGTGGAATTTAATAACTTTGTGCGCGTTCTATTATTTGTTTTAGCGCATACTATGCATGGTAATCTGGTCACACGCAATTCGGTACCGGCAATACTTATTTAACTAATTTTTTTTAGCATGTGCATCTATTCGTCTATCCTAGAATATATGAAAGGGTGTATTATACTGTCTGTCCTGGTTTGTGTCTCGGAGAGGCTGCAGGATCCAAGTATGTTCAGTAGAACTTCTGGTTTCAACTATTTTACCATGTCGTAGTTCAGTCGATTAAGGCAGCGTCTGGGATGCTCTCGGACGTAGGTTCGAATCCTCGTCACGGCCCCTTGTGGATTTGCTCATTATTTGTTCATATATGATAAATTCTCCATCTCGTAGGGTGGCTAGTTATACTAGGGGCCTATGATCATTATAGTCTATGCAGGTATTGGTAAACTTTAGGGGCAGAGAATTACGCGTTTCAGTCTACGGATTCCACAACCCATGTTTTGTTTACTTTTATTTCACCTGGTTAGTTCCATGCCATCCCCTAAAAATGAGATAGTACTTAAAGCATCCTTATGCTTTAAGTACGGTTCAAACATTTATCAATGTTTGAACATTGATAAATGTTCAAACTATCTCATTTGGTCGTATAACATGTATTTTTGGGACCAATAAAGTACACCATTTTGGACTATTAGTTTTATAGTCAGAGTAACAAAAACTAAAATATAAATTTGAACATTACCTGGCCTCTACTATAGCACAGGTATATACTTTATTAGACCTAGGATGGCGTGTATTAGAATTGTTTTGATAGGTTCTTGAACTCAATTTCCGAATTTCTGGAGTGCCATTTGAGTTAATTATATTATACAAAACACGTTTTTTGGGGGAGGGTCCAGTTTGACCAAATAGTTATTGAAAGTTCTGTCATTTTAGAATGTTTGTTGTTGTTATAGATTCAGCTTCTCGGAACAAGTTCCAAGTAGCACGGGCTATGGTGAGCCCGTAACTTACCTGGCACAGGAGCTGGGCAAGAAGCACGGGCTATGGTGAGCCCGTAACTTACCTGGCACAGGAGCTGGGCAAGAAGAACGGGCTATGGTGAGCCCGTAACTTACCTGGCACAGGAGCTGGGCAAGAAGAACGGGCTATGGTGAGCCCGTAACTTACCTGGCACAGGAGCTGGGCAAGAAGAACGGGCTATGGTGAGCCTCGTGGACAGGAGATGTCTCCCGTGCTGCGTCAGGAAATAAACTCATTTTAGAAGCATCAGCAGCATAGTTAACTATCGTACAGCCACACGTGTAAACGACAACTCTTCATTCAGATGGTCGCCGTCATTCGCTGGAAGATAACACTGTTATCACACACGGGAACGATAACAAACTTTTTCTAGGTGTTAGTGATGATGTTATAGTAGTTATTCCGAAGTAAGCTTGACCGGACCGCTTGTGCAAATGTGTCAATTAATTCTGTGTAAGATACACTCCGGCACACTCATAGGGGCAACTCGGCCTCTTAAAAACGTCGCATTTTGACGTATACTCTACCTAAGGCCTAAAAACCGTCGTACTAAAAAAAATGGAAGCGGCTCTCGAAATTGACATACTGTTCCGTTTTCTGTTTTGGGTCCTCAGGTAGGTTAGGATAAGGGCATTTTAGTACGACTGCTTTTTGACGTTGGGAAACCTTAGGAGGCCGGGTTTCGTAGGGAGGAGGTGCCAGCCACCCAGGCAGTTACCAGATTGGAAACCGAACAATGAGAGCGTCGTAACTTAGGGGTAGAGTCCTTGTGGGACGCCGAGGAGAACATTATTTGACAGTCTTACGAGGTTTTACTGCTTGACGACGACGGGGTCAAGTGTGGCGGAGAAGGCGGTGTTGAGGGCTTGTGTGGGACACCTTGTTTGGTGACCTGGCAGTGGGACACCTTGTTTGGTGACCTGGCAGTGGGACACCTTGTTTGGTGACCTGGCAGTGGGACACCTTGTTTGGTGGCCTGGCAGTGGGACACTTTGTTTGGTGGCCTGGCAGTGGGACACTTGTTTGGTGGCCTGGCAGTGGGACACCTTGTTTGGTGACCTGGCAGTGGGACACTTTGTTTGGTGGCCTGGCAGTGGGACACCTTGTTTGGTGACCTGGCAGTGGGACACTTTGTTGGTGACCAGGCAGTGGGACACTTTGTTTGGTGACCTGGCAGTGGGACACCTTGTTTGGTGACCAGGCAGTGGGACACTTTGTTTGGTGACCAAGCAGTGGGACACTTTGTTTGGTGACCAGGCAGTGGGACACTTTGTTTGGTGACCTGGCAGTGGGACACCTTGTTTGGTGACCTGGCAGTGGGACACCTTGTTTGGTGACCAGGCAGTGGGACACTTTGTTTGGTGACCAGGCAGTGGGACACTTTGTTTGGTGACCTGGCAGTGGGACACCTTGTTTGGTGACCTGGCAGTGGGACACTTTGTTTGGTGGCCTGGCAGTGGGACACCTTGTTTGGTGACCTGGCAGTGGGACACTTTGTTTGGTGACCTGGCAGTCTTGCTTCACGTCACAGTTATGGGTGGGTGTGGGTGTGTGTCTGCGGGGGTGTGTCTGCGGGTGTGTGTCTGCGGGTGTGTGTCTGCGGGTGTGCGGGTGTGTGTCTGCGGGTGTGTGTCTGCGTATGTTTGCTCCTGCATTGATGTAGTAGTTTGCTCAGACTAGTGGATGTATGCAACCTTACCTTGCTGTTGAATTGCGGTGATTTCGGGGCTCAACGGTCCCGCGGCCCGGTCGTCGACAGGCCTCCTGGTTGCTGGACTGATCAACCAGGCTGTTGGACGCAGCTGCTCGCAGCCGACGTATGAGTCACAGCCTGTTGATCAGATATCCTTTGGAGGTGTTATCAAGTTCTCTCTTGAACACTGTGAGTGGTCGGCCAGTTATGTCCCTTATGTGTAGTGGAAGCGTGTTGAACAGTCTCAGGCCTCTGATGTTGATAGTTCTCTCTTGAACACTGTGAGGGGTCGGCCAGTTATGTCCCTTATGTGTAGTGGAAGCGTGTTGGACAGTCTCGGGCCTCTGATGTTGATAGTTCTCTCTTGAACACTGTGAGGGTCGGCCAGTTATGTCCCTTATGTGTAGTGGAAGCGTGTTGGACAGTCTCGGGCCTCTGATGTTGATAGTTCTCTCTTGAACACTGTGAGGGATCGGCCAGTTATGCCCTTATGTGTAGTGGAAGTGTGTTGAACAGTCTCGGGCCTCTGATGTTGATAGTTCTCTCTTGAACACTGTGAGGGGTCGGCCAGTTATGTCCTTATGTGTAGTGGAAGCGTGTTGAACAGTCTCGGACCTCTGATGTTGATAGTTCTCTCTTGAACACTGTGAGGGGTCGGCCAGTTATGTCCCTTATGTGTAGTGGAAGCGTGTTGAACAGTCTCGGGCCTCTGATGTTGATAGTTCTCTCTTGAACACTGTGAGGGTCGGCCAGTTATGTCCCTTATGTGTAGCGGAAGCGTGTTGAACAGTCTCGGGCCTCTGATGTTGATAGTTCTCTCGTGAACACTGTGAGGGGTCGGCCAGTTATGCCCCTTATGTGTAGTGGAAGCGTGTTGAACAGTCTCGGGCCTCTGATGTTGATAGTTCTCTCTCAGGGTACCTGTTGCACCTCTGCTCTTCAAGGGGGTATTCTGCACATCCAGCCATTCCTCCTAGTCTCATGTATTCACCTAGTTGTGTTTGCGGGGGTGAGCATTGCTCTTTCGGCCCGCCTCTCAACTGTCAATCAACTGTTTACTAATTACTTTTTTTTCCACACCACACACACACCCCAGGAAGCAGCCCGTGACTGCTGACTAACTCCAGGTACCTATTTACTGCTAGGTAAGGGGGGCATTCAGGGTGAAAGAAACCCTGCCCATTTGTTTCTGCCTGGTGCGGGAATCGAACCCGCACCACAAAATTACGAGTCCTGCGCGCAATCCACCAGGCTACGAGCCCCTCTACTATTTCCATGTGTAAATTATCATGTATCTCTCCGCCTGCGCTCAAGGAGTACAGATTTAGGCTCTTTAGTCGGTCCCAATAGTTTAGATGTTTTACTGAGTGGATTCTAGCAGTAAAGGATCTCTGCACGCTCTCCAAGTCAGCAATTTCTCCAGCTTTGAAAGGGGCTGTCATTGTGCAGCAGTACTCCACTCTAGAGACCACTAACGTCTTGAAAAGTATCATCTTGGTACAGCATCTCTAGTGTGAAAAGTTCTTGTTATCCAATCTGTCATTTTGCTTGCAGTTGTGACGGCTACTTTATTGTGTTCTTTAAAGGTAAGGTCTTCCGACATGAGTACACCCAGATCCTTTACATTGCATTTTCGTTCTATGCTATGATTGTCTGAGTTTTGTACGTGGTTTCCGTTTTATATTGTCATATTTTTCTGTAGCCCAGTAGCTGGAACTTATCTTCATTAAACACCATATTATTTTCTGTAGCCCATAGAAAGACCTGATTGACATCTGATTGACGGTTGCCGTGTCCTCTATGTTGCTACTCTCGTGAAGATCCTAGTGTCATCTTCAAAGGATGATACCGTGCTATAGGTTGTGTTCTTGTCTATTTCCGATATGAGGATGAGAAAAGTACTGGAGCAAGCACAGTACCCTGGGGGACTGAGCTCTTCACGGTTGATGGGCTGGATTTTATTTTGTTGACTATTACACATTGGGTTCTTTAGTCAGGAAATTGTAGATCCATCTGCCTATTTTTCCGGTAATTCCTTTTGAACACATTTTATGTGAAATAACACCATGGTCACATTTATCAAAACTTTTGCGAAATCTGTGTAAATTACATCAGCGTTTTGTTTGTCTTCCATAGCATCTAATGCCATATCATAGTGGTCCAGCAACTGTGACAGGCAAGAGCGCCCTGTTCTGAACCATGTTGTCCGGGGTTGTGGAGATGCTGTGATTCCATGTATTTTGTGATTACTTCTTAGCACTCTCTCAAAGATTGTTATGCGTGATGTTAGTGCTATCGGTCTGTAAATTTTTTGCTCTGCCTTATTTTCTCCTTTATAGAGTGATGCTATCTCTGCTGTTTTAGTATGTCAGGGATAACGCAGTATCTAGGCTTTGTCTCCAAAGAATGTGAAGGGCCTACCTTGAGGTGCTTCCGGGGCTTAGCGTCCCGCGGCCCGGTCATCGACCAGGCCTCCTGGTTGCTGGACTGGTCAACCAGGCTGTTGGACGCGGCTGCTTGCAGCCTGCGACTTTTTTTTTTTTTTTTTTTAGTTCTTGATGAAAATAGAGTTCCAAGAATCAGGGGCTGGTGTAGTATGTGTAGTCACACTGTCTATGGCTTGATCAAAATCCAGTCGGGATAGGGTGATATCCGATAAGTGATTGATGTTGGTATCACATCATGGTTGATACGTTGGTTGGACATAGGTTGTGGTGCCTTAGGGGGGACGCTTAGCTCTGAAAACACCTCAAAGTAACCGCAAGGTAAAGTAGTATTACCATAACAATTGTGTGGCCTAAATGTAAAACTCGTTGATGCCATGCACAATGATGCCATCTTGGGTCGTCCTCAAGCTGTAACAGTTGGTATGATGAAGAACTTAGACTAAGCTTCTGGGTGTGCCAACTCAAGCTGATCCTCCGTTGTCTCCATACAATGCGTAGAAATACAATGTCTCCATAAGTCTCCATACAATGTGAAGAAAACTCCATACAATGCTTAGCTCAGTCTCAGGGCAATAAGCTTATAAAATTGAATGTTTCTCTTAATTTTGAAAACACTTAACTACATTCCGCCATAGGAAGATACGGAAGTATGTGTTCATTATACACCCATCATTGTATAGCAAATGTATAACACTGAAAATATGAGTTGCAACACTAGAAACTGTTGAATCATCTTGAAAATCTCAATCTAACGGAATATTGTGTTTTATTGATGGCTCTGTGCACAATGGCACAGGTAGAACAGGTTGTGCATGGGCAATATATAAACCAAACGAAATAGTCCTGTCATGAATGCAGACATTGAACGACTGGGCAAGCATAGCCCAAACTGAACTATTGAGGATGGCAACTCTTATCCTATCCATTAACTATCCTATCCTATCCATTAACTATCCTATCCTATCCATTAACTATCCTCCTATCCATTAACTATCCATTAATTGCCAACAGTAAATAGTGGTGGAGTGTTTTTTTTTTTACTGAAAGTGCACTTCAATCTTTGCATAAACCACCACAATTAATGTCTGGAGTAGATGAGGAGTCACAATAACGTGGCTGAAGTATGTGAGCAGACCACACACAAGAAAGTGAAGGGACGACGACGTTTCGGTCGGCCTGGACCAATCTCAAGTCGATTGTTAAACGTCAAGTCGAATCGTCGTCGTCCCTTCACTTTCTAGTGTGTGGTCTGGTCAACATGTCTGGAGTAGCTTGCAACATTAATCAGGATGTGGGTTATACAAACGATGACAATTTAGGTATAAAAGTCGATCGTTTTATAAAAAAAATCGTATATAAAAGTAGACCGTTCTTATAGATGTATAAAAGTAGGCTTCGTAGATTGGCCAATAATGCTTGCAGGAAAAAAAAATACAGAATACGGTGACTTTGGACTATTAAATGCAATGATTAAAAACATGCTAATTAAAATGATTGCTTGAGATTGATAGGAATTAGGCATGTTCAGAGACCCGAAAGCTGCAGCATTAAAAGTCATTAACAAGTTTATTATAAAAAACATTTAAATGGTCAGCATGGTAATTGAACCAGGCTGTTGGCGCATCGGGCTGTTTACTGAGGCTGAAGGAACTATCTGGGAAAAGCGCCAAGCATTACGACTATATAGCACTTGGAAGGGGTCAGGATAAGGATTTGGGCTGGGCCGGCGGGGAAAGGAATGGTGCCCCAACCACTTGGACGGTCGGGGATTGAACGCCGACTTGCATGATGCCAGACCGTTGCTCTACCGTCCAGTCCAAGTGGTTGGACTTACTGAGGCTGAGTGACTGTCAGAATATTCAGCTCGCAAATCTCTCCGACGAATCATTAATGCATCAACTTGAACTCTAAATTACCGAATGTCAAACTGTAAAAGATTTTAGACCTGGCCTGTTGTACAATCAACTATGTAATGATTGCATCTGGTATATTGGCTGCCATCCTAACAATGTATCCTTAATTTGCTTGTCTATATCGCATTTTTATTTTTACCTTCATGTCTTATTAATCCAACCCTGTCTGTGTGACAGTGAAAAATAGAAAGTTGGATCACAAATCTGTAAATTGAAACATGAATAGTATCATACGTAGTAATTCTAACCTCATGAAATGTGTGTGTTTAAATCTATTAATTTAGACATTGGTGTTTGATCTCTGTGCTGTGAGGCAGTGAGAGAATCATTGGTGTTTGATCCTCTGTGCTGTGAGGCAGTGAGAGCATCATTGGTGTTTGATCCTCTGTGCTGTGAGGCAGTGAGAGCATCTTGGTGTTGATCCTCTGTGCTGTGAG
>WNGS01039543.1:3279798-3296752 GCA_020271785.1 Procambarus virginalis
GGTCCTGGACCAGCTGGTCCCCGCGTCGCGTCAACGCCTCAGGGATTTACGATGGTGCCTCAGGTTGGGCCGCGTGTGTTCACGTGGCCACCGTGCGCGAGGGTGTTGCTAGGTTGTATTGGTAAAGAAAGACGGTTAGTCAAATGGGAACTAATTTATGGGTGTAATAAGTGACAGTCAAAGGTGGGGAATGGTTCCGAAGGCGCCTGAAGGGTGACGAAGGGGAGGGTGTCGATGGTGGTTGGCTGACACAGATGTCGGGGACATGTTGGGGGTGGCCCGAATGGTATGAGGAGGGAAGTATAAGTAGAAACCACCAAATCAGTATGACTATAGCTAGGTGAGGACGAAATGGAGAAACACTTATCAAGTCGATTGTGGTCCAGACGGACCGAAACGTCGTCGTCTCTTCAATTTCTAGTGGTGGTTTGGTCAACATTTTATGTGACTCGTCACAATAAAAGTTATTGGGTGACTCGTCACTGCATTGTTACAGCCATTATACAGGGAAACAAATGAATGAGAGAATGTATTTAGATGTTGTATCAGTGGGGAATAGCGGAGAGGGAATGTGTGTGTTGTGTGGTTCCAGCGGCACCTGTTAGAGTTTTAATGGACTTGAGAGAATTCCCCGGAGACAACATATGTCTGAGTTAAGATTGTTTGGCTGGTATTCGAGGACAGTAGGAATTGGGGATATAAGGACGGAATTAGTGAATGGTGTAAGCACCTCCTACCCTCGAGGATCGAAGGCCGACCCTGCAAAATGTAAGTCGTCGCTGTAGCGACCAATTAATGGTTTGGCACAAGTATAGGGAGAGGCTTTTGTCTAATAATTGTAAGTTCAGATTTTCGTCTGTAATGCGGTCTAGAATAACTCAAAATCGTCAATAGATAATCAAAACTGTTATTTTCGAATGGCTTCTTGGAGGTCTTCAGTCCACTCTCAAACACTACTTATATCCTACAATTTTAAATTCCTAGAATAATTTTGTTTAAAACGTGATCGTTAATATTTTGTTTACCGTCATGATTTCTGCGTTTAATGTCCGTATGGAAATAGTTTGATTGGTCGTTATTTTTACCCACCACCTCCAGTGTTTGCTGTCGTCCTGTGGTTCTCCAGCCTTTCATCATCCTGCCTTACCGTGGATATGGGGCCTGCGGTCCGCTCCAAGCAACAGCCTGTTGGATCAAGCTCTCACAACAGTTTTTTCTAGATATGAAGAAGGTTGTTGACAAAAAAATGCTGCACCTCCTTCAGCTACCATTGAATACAGAGTTCAAGGCTGGAGTCCCTTAGAACCCTTTCCAGGTAAAATCCAGGTACAACCGAATGTATATGGGTGCGTTTTTTCGTCCTTCATTCGAAGTACAGGTACGTTTAATATAACGAAGCCATAGACGTACAGGTGCGTTAATATAACGAAGCCATAGACGTACAGGTGCGTTAATATAACGGAACCATCGACGTACAGGTACGTTATATAGCGGAACCATCGACGTACAGGTACGTTAATATAACGAACCATCGACGTACAGATACGTTAATATAGCGGAACCATCGACGTACAGGTACGTTAATATAACGAACCATCGACGTACAGATACGTTAATATAGCGGAACCATCGACGTACAGGTACGTTAATATAACGGAACCATCGACGTACAGGTACGTTAATATAACGGAACCATCGACGTACAGGTGCGTTAATATAACGGAACCATCGACGTACAGGTGCGTTAATATAACGAACCATCGACGTACAGGTACGTTAATATAACGAACCATAGACGTACAGGTGCGTTAATATAACGAACCATCGACGTACAGGTGCGTTAATATAACGAACCATCGACGTACAGGTGCGTTAATATAACGAACCATAGACGTACAGGTGCGTTAAATATACGGAACCATCGACGTAGTTGTAATCTTCGCCTCACCGGTTCCCACCAAACTTACATCCAAGTCATCAACAACAAATATGGTGAGATCTTCCTGTCAGCACTTAGCCACTGTATCATAATTTGTGTGTGTTGTTTACGCGTTCCCGAGAAACTGGTATATTTAGTTACTATAATTTGCTGTTGTTATTTTCTCCCTGGTGTCACCCCCCCCCCCACTCCCCGTCGCAACGCCCTCCCCCCCCCCACTGTCGCCACCCCCACCACCCCAGCTCCACCCCCACCACCCGAGCTCCACCCCCACCACCCCATCTCCACCCCCACCACCCCAGCTCCACCCCCACCACCCCAGCTCCACCCCCGCCACCCCATCTCCACCCCCACCTGGTTGGTTGATACCTGGTTGATACCTGGTTGATGGGGTTCTGGGAGTTCTTCTACTCCCCAAGCCCGGCCCGAGGCCAGGCTCGACTTGTGAGAGGTTGGTCCACCAGGCTGTTGCTTGGAGCGGCCCGCAGCAGGCCCACATACCCACCACAGCCCGGCTGGTCCGGAACTTCTCTTAGAAAACAGACCAGTTTTCTCTTGAAGATGTCCACGTTTCGGCAATATTTCTTATAGTCGCTGGGAGGATGTTGAATAACCGCGGACCTCTGATGTTTATACAGTGCTCTCTGATTGTGCCTATGGCACCTCTGCCCTTCACTGGATCAATCTTGCACTTTCTTCCATATCGTTCACTCCAGTACGTTGTTATTTTACTGTGCAGATTTGGGACCTGGCCCTCCAGTATTTTCCATGTGTATATTATTTGGTATCTCTCTCGTCTCCTTTCTAGAGAGTACATTTGGAGAACTTTGAAACGATCCCAATATTTAGGTGCTTTATCTCGTCTATGCGTGCCGTATATGTTCTCTGTATTCCCTCTATTTCAGCAATCTCTCCTGCTCTGAAGGGGGAAGCGAGTACTGAGCAGTATTCGAGACGGGACAGCACAAGTGACTTGAAGAGTACAACCATTGTGATGGGATCCCTGGATTTGAAAGTTCTCGTAATCCATCCGATCATTTTTCTGGCTGACGCAATATTTGCTTGGTTATGCTCCTTAAACGTTAGATCGTCGGACATCATTATTCCCAAATCCTTGACATGCTGTTTTTCTACTATGGGAAGATTCGATTGTGTTTTGTACCCTGTATTATGTTTCAGATCCTCATTTTTGCCGTACCTGAGTACCTGAAATTTATCACTGTTAAACATCATGTTATTTTCTGCTGCCCAATCGAAAACTTTGTTGACATCTGCTTGTAGTTTCTCAATGTCTTCAGCAGAGGTAATTTTCATGCTGATTTTTGTGTCATCTGCAAAAGACGACACGAAGCTGTGACGTGTATTTTTGTCTATATCAGATATGAGAATAAGGAACAGTAGTGGTGCAAGGACTGTATCTTGAGGTACAGAGCTTTTAACATCGCTTGGACTCGATTTTATCTGATTGACTGTTACTCTTTGTGTTCTGTTCGACAGGAAATTGAGTATCCAGCGTCCTACTTTTCCAGTTATTCCCATTGACCTCATTTTGTGAGCTATCACCCCATGGTCACATTTGTCGAACGCCTTTGCAAAGTCTGTGTATACAACATCAGCATTTTGCTTTTCTTCTAGCAAAGCACCC
The DNA here is from genome assembly GCA_020271785.1 of Procambarus virginalis. Lineage (NCBI taxonomy): Eukaryota > Metazoa > Arthropoda > Malacostraca > Decapoda > Cambaridae > Procambarus > Procambarus virginalis. Next base: position 3,283,383 of record WNGS01039543.1, read on the forward strand.
CAGCTCCAGCCCCCACCACCCCAGCTCCAGCCCCCACCACCCCAGCTCCACCCCCCACCAATCTCACACCTTCCAGTATTCCTCCAATCTCCACTTGGTACTTCTGTACATGATATGTTTTGCATTAAATACCTTCGGGGCAGCAAAAACACCCTCAGACTTCACCAAAAAAGCCTCCAGACTTCACCAAAAAAAACCCAGACTTTACCAAAAAACCTCCAGCTTCACCCAAAAGCCTCCAGGCTTCACCCAAAAAGCCTCCAGGCTTCACCCAAAAAGCCTCCAGGCTTCACCCAAAAAGCCTCCAGGCTTCACCCAAAAAGCCTCCAGGCTTCACCCAAAAAGCCTCCAGGCTTCACCCAAAAAGCCTCCAGGCTTCACCCAAAAAGCCTCCAGGCTTCACCCAAAAAGCCTCCAGGCTTCACCCAAAAGCCTCCAGGCTTCACCCAAAAAGCCTCCAGGCTTCACCCAAAAAGCCTCCAGGCTTCACCCAAAAGCCTCCAGGCTTCACCCAAAAAGCCTCCAGGCTTCACCCAAAAAGCCTCGAGGCTTTGCAAAAAAGCCTCCAGGCTTTGCAAAAAGCCTCCAGGCTTTGCAAAAAAAGCCTCCAGGCTTTGCAAAAAAAGCCTCCAGGCTTCGCAAAAAAAGCCTCCAGGCTTTGCAAAAAAAGCCTCCAGGCTTTGCAAAAAAAGCCTCCAGGCTTTGCAAAAAAAGCCTCCAGGCTTTGCAAAAAAAGCCTCCAGGCTTTGCAAAAAAAGCCTCCAGGCTTCGCAAAAAAGCCTCCAGGCTTCGCAAAAAGCCTCCAGGCTTCGCAAAAAGAGGCTATACCCTGGAAACACAAACTGAAACTGTCTCTATTTTCCACTTGTTACAACTTGTAATAAAGTTGTTACATCTTGGCTTAACGTGTTTATGACGTATTAGAACGTTGTTACAACTTGCTATATTGGTTGTTATAACTGGTTAGGAGGTGTTAAAACTTGTTCGAACGTTGTACCAACGTCGTAGTTTCGGTGTGTGTTTGGCGGGTATTTATTGGTATCGCCAGGGGGGGGGGGAGGGATAGCGATCCAATAGCCATTGTCTCCTGAAGCCCCCGAAGTGCGCACGTTTCCACGGACCGTCTTCATGCTGAGTCGGCGTTCGAGCCCTCTCCAGCAGCACGGTCTGCCACGGTCAACAATGGCACACTTATGGGGGGGGGACAAATAAAAGAGCATCGTTAGTGTTTTTTCAGCTAAATGGAAGAAGGGAAGGGAAGTTTCAAGGGAAAGCGCCAAGCCATCACGACTATATAGCACTGGGAAGGGGTCAGGATAAGGATTTGGGATGGGACAGGGGGGAGAAGGAATGGTGGCCAACCACTTGTGGACGGTCGGGGATTGAACGCCGACCTGCATGAAGCGAGACCGTCGCCCAAGTGGTTAGATAAATTCAAGACATTATTTTGAACTGGCGTCAGTAATTAATGTCAAATAAAAACCATTACAAATTATAAATAAATAAATAAATATGTTTATTGTTGTTGGTCTTAAACTTGTTCTTATAAGTTTATATGTTATATTTGTTAAAATTGCAGATGGCGTCGTGAATACCTAATCCTGCAATCTTGTCAAGTGTCTTATCTTGGTATGAGTTATCTTGAGATGATTTCGGGGCTTTAGTGTCCCCGCGGCCCGGTCCTCGACCAGGCCTCCACCCCCAGGAAGCAGCCCGTGACAGCTGACTAACACCCAGGTACCTATTTTACTGCTAGGTAACAGGGGCATAGGTTGAAAGAAACTCTGCCCATTGTTTCTCGCCGGCGCCTTGGATCGAACCCTGGACTACAGGATCACAAATCCAGCGTGCTCTCCGCTCGGCCGACCGGCTCCCTGTGTGTGGTACAGGAAACACAGGCGGAAAACCTTCTGTATGTTTGAGTTGGCGGTCGGAGGCTTGCGGCTAGCCTCACCAAACTTTGCAAGATGACTGGTGTGGGACCGGGGATGGTCATAGGTGGGTCGCGCGGTCAGCCCTCATGCCCCCTCTCTGCATGAAGTGGCGAATTAAACAAATTTCCAAGATTGCTAAATGCTAAGATTCATCCCCAATATTACTTTCTACATGATTACATGCTAATTTGTGTTGTGTGTATATATGTATGGTAATGATAATAAATGAAGATAGTGATGAATAGAAAGTGGTGAGGGGTAGAGGTGTTGAAGAGTAGAGAAAGGTGGTTGTGGCTTAATGGAGTACTCGGTGGTGCATGGGGGCACTACGGGCTCACCATAGACCGTGCTACTTGGAACTTTTTGTTCCCAGTAGCTGAATCTTAAACAACAACAACAACAACATGGTACATGGGAAGTGAGGATGGCTACACTGACGAAGACAGTATGATGTGAAGTCATTACAGTGAGGGAAAATAGTGTTGACCAAACCACACACTAGAAAGTGAAGGGACGACGACGTCTCGGTCCGTCCTGGACCATTCTCAAGTCTGTGACTTGATCGACTTGAGAATGGTTCAGGACGGACCGAAACGTCGTCGTCTCTTCACCTTCTAGTGTGTGGTCTGGTCAGCATTCTTCAGCCACGTTATTGTGACTCATCGCCTGCACAGGAAATCACATCGCCTACAGGAAAATATTATGTAACGAAAGATGGCTATAGTGATTATGATTGTGTAGTGATTGTCACAGTGATGAAGATGGTGTGTAGTGAAGATGTGGCTCCCAGTCACCCGAGCAACACAAGAGTACCCGCCATCTTAACTTAATTTTAAGGAGTTCGGGGTTACCTGGGTTCGATCCCGGGCGCCGGCGAGAAACAACGGGCAGAGTTTCTTTCACCCTATGCCCCTGTTACCTAGCAGTAAAATAGGTACCTGGGTGTTAGTCAGCTGTCACGGGCTGCTTCCAGGGGGTGGAGGCCTGGTCGAGGACCGTGCCGCGGGAACACTAAAAAAAGCCCCGAAATCATCTCCAGATAACTACTCTGGCGGCTGTTGTTGTTGTTAAAGATTCGCTACCAGGAACAAGAAGTTCCAAGTAGCACGGGCTATGGTGAGCCCGTAGTCTCTGAGGGGGCGCCAGGTTGAGCCGGGAGACAGCAAGCAGGCCAGGCTGGGGCCGCCACCCTCGTTGCTATAGTATTTAGGAGTTTGTATTGAGGTCAGAAGGAAGGGAGGGCGCTTCGGTGCACCCATCCTCCCTGAGTTACAGCTTAGCTGGTCCTCTCCATATTTATGGTTAAGGAGCGTGCTGCCCGCTAGCCCGTACCCAACCAATACATTTGTTATACAGCTGGTTATTACCACCTTTCGTGAGAGAACATGCGAACATTTTTATGCGTGTAAATCGTAAAGTTTTATTTCGTGTTGACGTTAGAGGGCGCGGGATCATATGGGTGAGTGTGTGTACACACAGCGAGGGGGAGATGCATCACAGCTCGAGTTCACAGGAGTGCGCAATGACTAAGCTTGCCACTCTGCCATTGATTCTTGGCGGTGTTTGCCGTGCAGCGTCGGTTGAGTACGGCCGGGCGTGGGGGGGGGGGCCGTGGGCGGCGGGGAGGATGTAGTGTGGGACGCTCGGCCGCTGTAGCCAGGATTCTTATTGGCACTCAGAGGACGGCTCCCACCCGCTGCAGGAGAGGGGGGAGCTTCCACCCACTGCAGGAGAGAGGGGAGCTTCCACCCACTGCAGGAGAGGGGAGCTTCCACCCACTGCAGGAGAGGGGGGAGCTTCCACCCGCTGCAGGAGAGTGGGGAGCTTCCACCCACTGCAGGAGAGGGGGGAGCTTCCACCCGCTGCAGGAGAGGGGGGAGCTTCCACCCGCTGCAGGAGAGTGGGGAGCTTCCACCCGCTGCAGGAGAGAGGGGGGAGCTTCCACCCGCTGCAGGAGAGGGGGGAGCTTCCACCCACTGCAGGAGAGTGGGGAGCTTCCACCCGCTGCAGGAGAGGGGGGAGCTTCCACCCGCTGCAGGAGAGGGGGAGCTTCCACCCGCTGCAGGAGAGGGGGGAGCTTCCACCCGCTGCAGGACAGGGAGGAGCTTCCACCCGCTGCAGGAGAGAGGGGGGAGCTTCCACCCGCTGCAGGAGAGGGGGGAGCTTCCACCCGCTGCAGGAGAGGGGGGAGCTTCCACCCGCTGCAGGAGAGAGGGGGGAGCTTCCACCCACTGCAGGAGAGAGGGAGCTTCCACCCACTGCAGGAGAGGGGGAGCTTCCACCCGCTGCAGGAGAGAGGGGGAAGCTTCCACCCGCTGCAGGAGAGGGGGAGCTTCCACCCACTGCAGGAGAGAGGGGAGCTTCCACCCGCTGCAGGAGAGTGGGGAGCTTCCACCCACTGCAGGAGAGGGGGGAGCTTCCACCCGCTGCAGGAGAGTGGGGAGCTTCCACCCACTGCAGGAGAGGGGGGAGCTTCCACCCGCTGCAGGAGAGGGGGGAGCTTCCACCCGCTGCAGGACAGGGAGGAGCTTCCACCCGCTGCAGGAGAGGGGGAGCTTCCACCCGCTGCAGGAGAGGGGGGAGGAGAGGGGGGAGCTTCCACCCGCTGCAGGAGAGGGGGGAGCTTCCACCCGCTGCAGGAGAGAGGGGGAGCTTCCACCCACTGCAGAGAGAGGGGAGCTTCCACCCACTGCAGGAGAGGGGGGAGCTTCCACCCGCTGCAGGAGAGAGGGGGGAAGCTTCCCACCCGCTGCAGGAGAGGGGGAGCTTCCACCCACTGCAGGAGAGAGGGAGCTTCCACCCGCTGCAGGAGAGTGGGGAGCTTCCACCCACTGCAGGAGAGGGGGGAGCTTCCACCCGCTGCAGGAGAGTGGGGAGCTTCCACCCACTGCAGGAGAGGGGGGAGCTTCCACCCGCTGCAGGAGAGTGGGGAGCTTCCACCCGCTGCAGGAGAGGGGGGAGCTTCCACCCACTGCAGGAGAGAGGGGGGGAGCTTCCACCCCTGCAGGAGAGAGAGGGGGGGAGCTTCCACCCACTGCAGGAGAGAGGGGGGGAGCTTCCACCCGCTGCAGGAGAGGGGGGAGCTTCCACCCGCTGCAGGAGAGAGGGGGGGAGCTTCCACCCGCTGCAGGAGAGGGGGGAGCTTCCACCCACTGCAGGAGAGAGGGGGGGAGCTTCCACCCGCTGCAGGAGAGGGGGAGCTTCCACCCACTGCAGGAGAGAGAGGGGGGGGAGCTTCCACCCACTGCAGGAGAGAGAGGGGGGGAGCTTCCACCCACTGCAGGAGAGAGGGGGGAGCTTCCACCCGCTGCAGGAGAGGGGGGAGCTTCCACCCGCTGCAGGAGAGAGGGGGGAGCTTCCACCCGCTGCAGGAGAGAGGGGGAGCTTCCACCCACTGCAGGAGAGAGGGGGGGAGCTTCCACTCACTGCAGGAGAGGGGAGAGCTTCCACCCACTGCAGGAGAGGGGGAGCTTCCACCCGCTGCAGGAGAGGGGGGGAGCTTTCACCCACTGCAGGAGAGGGGGAGCTTCCACCCACTGCAGGAGAGGGGGAGCTTCCACCCACTGCAGGAGAGAGGGGGGAGCTTTCACCCACTGCAGGAGAGGGGGAGCTTCCACCCACTGCAGGAGAGGGGGAAGCTTCCACCCGCTGTTTCCACATATATGTCATGCCATATATGTTTGAAAGATTGTTATTATCCAGCCTATATAATTTTGCAGTTCAGGCAGCTACTTTATTACGTTTTATCAAGGATAACATCTACCAACGTGACTACTCCCAAGGCTTTTTACCTCACGTTTTTCTTACTGAACAGTTGTTTTAACTGCAGTTTATGCAGTTCTAATTTTGTTGATTTCCTCATTATCATAGCGCCTTGCAACTTGGCTTCATGTTGTCTTCTGTTGCGAGTTGGAAGACTTTGACTTACAACAGTTTTGGAGGTTTGTTTGGCTTCTGTATTGTATACTCAGATAAAAATTCCAGTGTTATCTGCAAAGGAAGATGGGGTACTGTAATTTGTTTGGTACAGTTGATGACTCGGGGGTACAGTTGATGACTCGGGGGTACAGTTGATGACTCGGGGTACAGTTGATGACTCGGGGGTACAGTTGATGAGTACATCAGTACAGCGTACAGCCCTCCACCCTTAATTACACGCAAACACACAGGGATACACACGCACTTACACACATTTACGCTACAATTAGCTGACTCTCACACAACCCGGAAGCTCTTAGCATGAAATTTCATACGCCATGCGTACAGCTTGAGGCTGGCACTGTCGTAGGGCCTCTGACGCGGGGTAGTTAACATGGCACTAGTTAATATAATGAGTCAAAGTTCCACTTAATTATTATTATAAAAAATGATAGATCTAGCTGACTATTATGACATTGTATATTTCATGCAAGTTTAGCGATGGGGGCGAATATAATTAAGACCGCTAGACTCTTGTTAGTCTGATGACTGCTGTCTCAGGACTGCTGCCTTGTTCAGCCAGTGTTTAAACCAATCGGAACGAACTGATTTGGCGTAGACTTGCCCTTGTGATTGGTCTAGCCTCTGACCTCCGGCCGTCACTCCAGTACAATATCAAGTATTTAGCGAAGAGTTCTCTCGCTAAGTGGAGTCCAAGTTCACTTATTCTCACTAATTTGGCTTAACTGAACCTCTACCGCATCCGAGGACTCGCCATTGTCTCTTACAAGGGGTCAACGGTATTTGATAATCACCCCTAACGATCGCTAAGGGTGATTTGCGTTCCTGACGATCTGCAGGGCGGTGCAAGCACATGCTAATACCATTGCAAGCAGATGTTAATACCATTGCAAGCACATGCTAATACCATTGCAAGCAGATGTTAATACCATTGCAAGCACATGCTAATACCATTGCAAGCACATGCTAATACCATTGCAAGCACATGCTAATACCATTGCAAGCACATGCTAATACCATTGCAAGCAGATGTTAATACCATTGCAAGCACATGCTAATACCATTGCAAGCACATGCTAATACCATTGCAAGCACATGCTAATACCATTGCAAGCACATGCTAATACCATTGCAAGCACATGCTAAATACCATTGCAAGCACATGCTAATACCATTGCAAGCACATGTTAATACCATTGCAAGCACATGTTAATACCATTGCAAGCACATGTTAATACCATTGCAAGCACATGTTAATACCATTGCAAGCACATGTTAATCCCATTGCAACACATGTTAATACCATTGCAAGCACATGTTAATACCATTGCAAGCACATGTTAATACCATTGCAAGCACATGTTAATAAAACCAGTGCAAGCACATGTTAATACCATNGCCCCACCACCACACGCCCCACCACCACACCCCCACCACCACACGCCCCACCACCACACGCCCCACCACCCACGCCCCACCACCACAACAAGTCTACCACCACTACCACCACATGCATTACTACAACCCCACACGAACTAAGGTGCAACTGAAGACAATAATCTTGTTACTGGCAAAGACTGGGTTTTGATGTTAGAAAATTATATATGATGGAGGATAATTTGCTTTGTCAAATGTGACTTCCGTGAGCTTTGACAAGTATCATATTCTGAGTTATCGATCTGCCGGCCAGGTGTCTGGTACATGAATCTCGGTCCGTTTTCTCAAGTGACGAGTCGAATATGTGTGGTTATATAGGACACAAGCTTGAGCGTCTACACCAAGCTGCCCGAGCCTTCGAAGGTTGTGCTCATAAGTCCTTGAAGCTGTCTTGTACCAGACATTGTTTGCTCCTCGCATCCACTTTCAGGTGTGCAAGATTGTAGAGCGGGAAAGTTTACAGCGATCTACCACATCGAATCAGGGAAACGGTACCGGAATCGCCTCAAAGATTCCCTAACAGTTCACCTATCTTGAGGTTAATCTTGAGATGGTTTCGGGGTTTAGCGTCCCCGCGGCCCGGTCCTCGACCAGGCCTCCTTTTTTGTAAACACACCCCCAGGAAGCAGCCCGTAGCAGCTGTCTAACTCCCCGGTACCTATTTACTGCTAGGTAATAGGGACATCAGGATGAAATAAACATTATGCCCATTTGTCTCTCCCTCCCCGGGGATTGAACCCGGAATCTCAGGATTACGAATCCGAAGCGCTATCCACCCAGCTATCAGGCGCCCTGACCTACCTTTTACCTTGAGGTGCTTCCGGGGCTTAGCGTCCCCGCGGCCCGGTCGTCGACCAGGCCTCCTTGTTGCTGGACTGATCAACCAGGCTGTTAGACGCGGCTGCTCGCAGCCTGACGTATGAGTCCCAGCCTGGTTGATCAGGTATCAAGGTATATAGGCCTAGGCGTAGAGATGAGAGTGAAATCTCAGTGAATACATAATTTACTGGAAGGTCAGGTCCCTAACCTGCACAATACAATCCGTCAACACACTGGGGTGAGACAGATTGTAGAAAGTGCAAACACAGTGAACAAAAATCCAGGCACATGAAGCGCAGGTGGAGAACACTGTATAAACACCAGAGGCTTCCCCCGCCCCCTCCACTCTTAAATCTCCTGTCAACAAATATACGATATGTTTGTAGAGCTTCGAAGAGAGAGTGACCTGGAGGGTGTGTGTACTCACCTAGTTGTACTCACCTTGTTGTGCTTGCGGGGGTTGAGCTCTGGCTCTTTGGCCCGCCTCTCAACTGTCAATCAACTGGTGTTCAGATTCCTGAGCCTACTGGGCTCTATCATATCTACACTTGAAACTGTGTATGGAGTCAGCCTCCACCACATCACTGCCTAATGCATTCCATCCGTTAACTACTCTGACACTGAAAAAGTTCTTTCTAACATCCCTGTCTGTACTCAGTTTCCACCTGTGTCCCCTTGTTCGCGTACCACCAGTGTTGAATAGTTTATCCTTGTCTACCCGGTCGATTCCCCTGAGGATTTTGTAGGTTGTGATCATGTCTCGCCTTACTCTTCTGTCTTCCAGTGTCGTAAGGTGCATTTCCCTCAGCATTTCCTCGTAACTCATGCCTCTTAGTTCTGGGACTAGTCTAGTGGCATACCTTTGAAATTTTTCCAGCTTGGCTGACTCCATACACAGTTTCAAATGTAGATATAATAGAGCCCAGTAGGCTCAGGAATCTGTACACCAGTTGATTGACAGTTGAGAGGCGGAACCAAAGAGCCAAAGCTCAACCCCCGCAAGCACAAATAGGTGAGTACACACACACACACACACACACACACACACACACACACACACACCACACACACCACACACACACACACACACACACACACACACACACACACACACACACACACACATGTGTATGACAGTCAAAGGAAACTCTCATTAATTACGTGTCATTGTCTGACATTTATGAATGTATTTTAATTATAGCTGGAGACGGTCAGTGAACCATAAGATAGCAAGTGCAATAGTTGATTACAATTGATTATAATGTAAAGTTGAGCATAATGTGTGTATATGTATCAACCCCTGGGAGATGAATTGTTGCTCGTGTGCTTTGTTTCTCTGCTGCCATAACTGTCATAGTCCTGCTGCTACTGAAGGGTTTTCTATACTGTTCCAGGGTGAGAGCTGCCGTTTGCTGCTCCCACAAGCATGTGCCTGGGCTTGGCTCGGGCACTTGAGCAGACCTCTGCTCTGGTGCTCTGCTATCACGCCTCCTCCTCACTACCTCTCCCCCTCTCTCCTCACTACCTCTCCCCCTCCCCCCCTCTCCTATTCTCTCTCACCTCGATCCCCTAACGTTTTCTTCTCCTCCTCCCGGTCTCCCTGGCAACATTCCACCGTAAAGATGCCACTAAATTTATTACAGTATAAGACGAGATGGCAGGTTCTCACACGCCAGAAAATCTTGGAGAATGGAGGAGAAACGTCTGGTGTAGCTCAAGATTTTACTGAGCGCTTCCTCCCTTGGTTGACCGGAGCACACGGCGTCGACAGTCATTGATATGAGCGCTAGTGTGGTCTTTTTCCCTGCCTTGGGTGTGTGTGAGTTCACATACCGAGTTAGTGTGTGTGTGTGTGTTCACATACCGACTCAGTGTGTGTGTGTGTGTGTGTGTGTGTGTGTGTGTGTGTGTGAGAGTTCATATACCGACTCAGTGTGTGTGTGTGAGTTCACATAACGACTCAGTGTGTATGTGAGAGTTCACATAACGACTCAGTGTGTATGTGAGAGTTCACATAACGACTCAGTGTGTATGTGAGAGTTCACATAACGACTCAGTGTGTATGTGAGAGTTCACATAACGACTCAGTGTGTATGTGAGAGTTCACATAACGAGTCAGTGTGTATGTGAGAGTTCACATAACGACTCAGTGTGTATGTGAGAGTTCACATAACGACTCAGTGTGTATGTGAGAGTTCACATAACGACTCAGTGTGTATGTGAGAGTTCACATACCGACTCAGTGTGTATGTGAGAGTTCAGTGTGTACCTAAACGGACTCAGTGTGAGAGTTTAGTGGCCCTGCTTCCCAGCCGGTTGCCGTTATCTGATATCCGCACTCACTGATAATGTGAGTGAGAAGTGTGATTGTTCTGAGACATTGTACACCAGAGTACATTAGCGTCTTGTAAGATAGCGACTATGGAGATATGGTCATACCCGCGTATGAACCAAAAAAACGCAATTTCAACAACAAAAAATTCATTCTAGAATGCAAAATGTAAGAAAAACACGAACATAAGCAAATATTTACATATAATTAAAAAAGTATAATTCAATATGAATGGATATTTAAGAACACTAAAATCCCATATTAAGTAAACAATGATCTATTGATTATTACCATGAGAAAGCACAGCTGCAGGGGCGACTATATGGCACATGGATGGGGTGTGGGGATAGGTTAAGTGGTGTACGGAGGGAAGAAACGCTTCCCCAATCCCATGGACCGTCGGGAATCGAACGCCGACCTGCAAGAGTAAGGGAGGTCCTCGTTGTATCGCCCAGTCAAAGCGGCTGCATTTTTTAACATTTTTTAACCATTTTTTTTAATTGTAAATGTTATTTTTGGTAATTAGCTTGTAAATTAGGTTCAATCATTACGTAAATATATATTATGAAAAAAAAGAACGTAAACTTTCATTGTAAACTTAATGTAAACGACTTGGCTTCTAGGAGGAGGCTGGGGCCTGATTCACGAAGCAGTTACGCAAGTACTTACGAACGTGTACATCTTTCCTCAATCTTTGACGGCTTTGGTTACATTTATTAAACAGTTTACAAACATGAAAACTTGCCAATCAACTGTTGTTATTGTTATAAACAGCCTCCAGGTGCTTCGGAGCACCTGGAGGCTGCACACGTTCGTAAGTGCTTGCGTAACTGCTTCGTGACTCTGGGCCCTCGAGGACCGGGCTGCGGGGACACTACGACAAAGTGACCTCTACGTCGCCCCGCCAGAGTGGTCATGGTGCGTCGTCCGCTCCATTACTGAACGTCTCGTCGGGTTTGTTTACATTTGTAAGAGTAGAAAAAAACATTAAATGGCGTGATTATCATACCTCCACATCCCGGGGTCAGGCTTAGGGTTGACGTGGCGGTTTTCGGTCCATGATGACCAAAGTTGTCGTTTGATGCTATCCACTTTTCCATCCGCCTATCCATCTATCTACCGTCTCTGTACTCATCTATTTGTACTCGCCTATTTGTGCTGGCGGGGGTTGAGCTCTGGCTCTTTGGTCCCGCCTCTCAACTGTCAGTCAACTGATGTACAGGTTCCTGAGCCTACTGGGCTCTATCATGTCTACATTTGAAACTGTGTATGGAGTCAGCCTCCACCACATCACTGCCTAATGCATTCCATTTACTGTCTTGTGTGTGTGTACTCACCTAGTTGTTCTTGCGGGGTTGAGCTCTGGCTCTTTGGTCCCGCCTCAACCGTAGTGTGTGTGTGTGTGTGTGTGTGTGTGTGTGTGTGTGTGTGTGTGTGTGTGTGTGTGTGTGTGTGTGTGTGTGTGTCTGTCTGTCTGTCTTTGTCGTTCTCTCACAAAAAAATATAATTGTGTAATGTGTGGGTGGTGGGCAGTGAGAGGAGCTCAGGGGGTGTGAAATACTAAAACCAGAATAGTTACCCCTTTGATAAATGGGCCATTTCTCGAGACACCTTCAGAGCTGTGGAAGAATCGTCTGTTTTATGGGAGTACGGGCAAATTATTGCTGGCAGGAAAGTGTTTTTCCCGAGATCGGTGAGTAATGGTGCATATTACTGCGAGACGATATAATTGTCTTGCGTGGAAAAAGTATGTGTGTGTCTTGAGTGCATGTTTTGAAAAGTTTGTTTTTTATAATATTTAGCTGTGTAGCTGAAGGACGTCGTGGGGGTGTGAATGTGACATCCTGGCACGCTGTGTTCCATTTTGAATTCTGGTGACTGACCAACCTATGTTCATCCCGTACCCCAGACCCTTCCCTCTGCCAGTTTGGGTGAGGGAATTTTCCAACTTCGAACACACACACACACACACACACACACACACACACACACACACACACACACACACACACACACACACACACACTCACACTCACACTCACACTCACACACACACACTCACACTCACACTCATATGGTATAGATTATTACCATTAGTGTAGCTCCTTTAGGTAAATCAGAACTAAAGTGCACAAGTGATGATGACGGAGCAGCAGTCCATTCTCACCATACGTCAAACTTCGACCAGTTAAAGGTAGCCTCGGCTACCATCATCTTTTGTACGGTCGTGATGGTCGAGTGGTTAAGGTCTCCTGTACCCCAGTTGCATAGTGCTCCTGGCAGTATGGGTTCGAGTCACTTCTTGGGTCTTCTGATTGGTCTTTTCCTAAACAGAAGAGTCGAGCCTGGCCCCCAGGCTGGCTACACGGGGAGTAGAACAACCCTAGAAACCCTCTTCAGGTATGCTCCAATCAAGGAGCAACCGACCTTGCCTTTCGAGGACCATGCTCATTCGACCGAAGAAGCGTCACTATTGCGCTGTTTTTGATATCACTAAAGCAGCGAATTTTTGACGTTGTGTTCAATAGCGTAATAAAATAGTTTGCATAAAGTATAATGACAGGTTTTTGGGAGAAAGGAAGGTGATTATCTGCCCCAGGATCATTAGTCATCCCCTGGGAAGTGGCAGCATCTGGGCCTGGACCAGCTGGGCCCTGGACCAGCTGGAGCCTGGACCAGCTGGGGCCTGGACCAGCTGGGGCCTGGACCAGCTGGGGCCTGGACCAGCCCCAGCTGGTCCAGGCCCCAGCTGTCCAGGCCCCAGCTGGTCCAGGCCCCAGCTGGTCCAGGCCCCAGCTGGTCCAGGCCCCAGCTGGTCCAGGCCCCAGCTGGTCCAGGCCCCAGCTGGTCCAGGCCCCAGCTGGTCCAGGCCCAGCTGGTCCAGGCCCCAGCTGGTCCAGGGCCCCAAG
>WNGS01039543.1:3321364-3335019 GCA_020271785.1 Procambarus virginalis
GGATGCCTGGCGAGACTGGCTGTGTGGCAGACCCCGAGAGACAGGCAGGATGTGTCATCCTGCTCTATTGTTATTGCCTCCTTGTGTCGTCTCACTCTGTTATTGTTGCCTCCTTGTGTCATCCTGCTGTATTGTTGTTGCCTCCTTGAACCATCCTGCTCTATTGTTATTGCCTCCTTGTGTCGTCTCGCTCTGAAGGCTGACGAGACCAGCTCTTAATGCCGGGCCCTCAGAGGCACAAATCCTGCCCCCTAATGAACAGGTCAGGCTCGACAGGCCCGAGGTCAGCTCGACAGGCCCGAGGTCAGGCTCGACAGGCCCGAGGTCAGGCTCGACAGCCCGAGGTCAGGCTCGACAGGCCCGAGGTCAGGCTCGACAGGCCCGAGGTCAGGCTCGACAGGCCGAGGTCAGGCTCGACAGGCCCGAGGTCAGGCTCGACAGGCCAGGTCAGGCTCGACAGGCCCGAGGTCAGGCTCGACAGGCCCGAGGTCAGGCTCGACAGGCCCGAGGTCAGGCTCGACAGGCCCGAGGTCAGGCTCGACAGGCCCGAGGTCAGGCTCGACAGGCCCGAGGTCAGGCTCGACAGGCCCGAGGTCAGGCTCGACAGGCCCGAGGTCATGCTCGACAGGCCCGAGGTCAGCTCGACAGGCCCGAGGTCAGGCTCGACAGGCCCGAGGTCAGGCTCGACAGGCCCGAGGTCAGGCTCGACAGGCCCGAGGTCAGGCTCGACAGGCCCGAGGTCAGGCTCGACAGGCCCGGTCAGGCTCGACAGGCCGAGGTCAGGCTCGACAGGCCCGAGGTCAGGCTCGACAGGCCCGAGGTCAGGCTCGACAGCCCGAGGTCAGGCTCGACAGGCCCGAGGTCAGGCTCGACAGGCCCGAGGTCAGGCTCGACAGGCCCGAGGTCAGGCTCGACAGGCCCGAGTCAGGCTCGACAGGCCCGAGGTCAGGCTCGACAGGCCCGAGGTCAGGCTCGACAGGCCCGAGGTCAGGCTCGACAGGCCCGGGGTCAGGCTCGACAGGCCCGGGGTCAGGCTCGACAGGCCCGGGGTCAGGCTCGACAGGCCCGGGGTCAGGCTCGACAGGCCCGGGTCAGGCTCGACAGGCCCGGGGTCAGGCTCGACAGGCCCGGGGTCAGGCTCGACAGGCCCGGGGTCAGGCTCGACAGGCCCGGGTCAGGCTCGACAGGCCCGGGTCAGGCTCGACAGGCCCGGGTCAGGCTCGACAGGCCCGGGGTCAGGCTCGACAGGCCCGGGGTCAGGCTCGACAGGCCCGGGGTCAGGCTCGACAGGCCCGGGGTCAGGCTCGACAGGCCCGGGGTCAGGCTCGACAGGCCCGGGTCAGGCTCGACAGGCCCGGGGTCAGGCTCGACAGGCCCGGGTCAGGCTCGACAGGCCCGAGGTCAGGCTCGACAGGCCCGAGGTCAGGCTCGACAGGCCCGAGGTCAGGCTCGACAGGCCCGAGGTCAGGCTCGACAGGCCCGAGGTCAGGCTCGACAGGCCCGAGGTCAGGCTCGACAGGCCCGAGGTCAGGCTCGACAGGCCCGAGGTCAGGCTCGACAGGCCCGAGGTCAGGCTAGACAGGCCCGAGGTCAGGCTCGACAGGCCCGAGGTCAGGCTCGACAGGCCCGAGGTCAGGCTCGACAGGCCCGAGGTCAGGCTCGACAGGCCCGAGGTCAGGCTCGACAGGCCCGAGGTCAGGCTCGACAGGCCCGAGGTCAGGCTCGACAGGCCCGAGGTCAGGCTCGACTGGCCCGAGGTCAGGCTCGAGGTCAGGCCCGAGGTCAGGCCCGAGGTCAGGCTCGAGGTCAGGCCCGAGGTCAGGCTCGAGGTCAGGCTCGACAGGCCCAAGGTCAGGCCCGAGGTCAGGCTCGACAGGCCCGAGGTCAGGCTCGAGGTCAGGCCCGAGGTCAGGCCCGACAGGCGTCAACTTATATCAATCAACCAATCAACCAACCAGGCCCGAGGTCAGGCTCGAGGACAGGCCCGAGGTCAGGCCCGAGGTCAGGCTCGACAGGCCCGAGGTCAGGCCCGAGGTCAGGCTCGAGGACAGGCCCGAGGTCAGGCTCGACAGGCCCGAGGTCAGGCCCGAGGTCAGGCCCGAGGTCAGGCCCGAGGTCAGGCCCGAGGTCAGGCCCGAGGTCAGGCTCGACAGGCCCGAGGTCAGGCTCGAGGTCAGGCCCGAGGTCAGGCCCGACAGGCCTCAACTTATATGAATCAACCAATCAACCAACCAGGCCCGAGGTCAGGCTCGAGGACAGGCCCGAGGTCAGGCCCGAGGTGAGGCTCGACAGGCCCGAGGTCAGGCCCGAGGTCAGGCTCGAGGACAGGCCCGAGGTCAGGCTCGACAGGCCCGAGGTCAGGCTCGAGGTCAGGCTCGAGGTCAGGCCCGAGGTCAGGCTCGAGGTCAGGCCCGAGGTCAGACTCGACAGGCCGCGAGGTCAGGCTCGACAGGCCCGAGGTCAGGCTCGACAGGCCCGAGGTCAGGCTCGACAGGCCCGAGGTCAGGCTCGACAGGCCCGAGGTCAGGCTCGACAGGCCCGAGGTCAGGCTCGACAGGCCCGAGGTCAGGCTCGACAGGCCCGAGGTCAGGCTCGACAGGCCCGAGGTCAGGCTCGACAGGCCCGAGGTCAGGCTCGACAGGCCCGAGGTCAGGCTCGACAGGCCCGAGGTCAGGCTCGACAGGCCCGAGGTCAGGCTCGACAGGCCCGAGGTCAGGCTCGACAGGCCCGAGGTCAGGCTCGACAGGCCCGAGGTCAGGCTCGACAGGCCCGAGGTCAGGCTCGACAGGCCCGAGGTCAGGCTCGACAGGCCCGAGGTCAGGCTCGACAGGCCCGAGGTCAGGCTCGACAGGCCCGAGGTCAGGCTCGACAGGCCCGAGGTCAGGCTCGACAGGCCCGAGGTCAGGCTCGACAGGCCCGAGGTCAGGCTCGACAGGCCCGAGGTCAGGCTCGACAGGCCCGAGGTCAGGCTCGACAGGCCCGAGGTCAGGCTCGACAGGCCCGAGGTCAGGCTCGACAGGCCCGAGGTCAGGCTCGACAGGCCCGAGGTCAGGCTCGACAGGCCCGAGGTCAGGCTCGACAGGCCCGAGGTCAGGCTCGACAGGCCCGAGGTCAGGCTCGACAGGCCCGAGGTCAGGCTCGACAGGCCCGAGGTCAGGCTCGACAGGCCCGAGGTCAGGCTCGACAGGCCCGAGGTCAGGCTCGACAGGCCCGAGGTCAGGCTCGACAGGCCCGAGGTCAGGCTCGACAGGCCCGAGGTCAGGCTCGACAGGCCCGAGGTCAGGCTCGACAGGCCCGAGGTCAGGCTCGACAGGCCCGAGGTCAGGCTCGACAGGCCCGAGGTCAGGCTCGACAGGCCCGAGGTCAGGCTCGACAGGCCCGAGGTCAGGCTCGACAGGCCCGAGGTCAGGCTCGACAGGCCCGAGGTCAGGCTCGACAGGCCCGAGGTCAGGCTCGACAGGCCCGAGGTCAGGCTCGACAGGCCCGAGGTCAGGCTCGACAGGCCCGAGGTCAGGCTCGACAGGCCCGAGGTCAGGCTCGACAGGCCCGAGGAGACGCTCGACAGGCCCGAGGTCAGGCTCGACAGGCCCGAGGTCAGGCTCGACAGGCCCGAGGTCAGGCTCGACAGGCCCGAGGTCAGGCTCGACAGGCCCGAGGTCAGGCTCGACTGGCCCGAGGTCAGGCTCGACTGGCCCGAGGTCAGGCTCGACTGGCCCGAGGTCAGGCTCGACTGGCCCGAGGTCAGGCTCGACTGGCCCGAGGTCAGGCTCGACTGGCCCGAGGTCAGGCTCGACTGGCCCGAGGTCAGGCTCGACAGGCCCGAGGTCAGGCTCGACAGGCCCGAGGTCAGGCTCGACAGGCCCGGTCAGGCTCGACAGGCCCGAGGTCAGGCTCGACAGGCCCGAGGTCAGGCTCGACAGGCCCGAGGTCAGGCTCGACAGGCCCGAGGAGACGCTCGACAGGCCCGAGGTCAGATATTATCTTCCTTGGAGATTTCAATTTACCGAGTCTAAGATGGAGAATGGCAAACACAAATATCATAGCAGGGAATGACCCGGGAAATAACCAGCCACAGGTCAGAGAACTTTTGAGATTCTGTGACAAATTCTCGCTCAATCAACAGATTACAGAACCAACTAGGAACGAAAACACACTAGACTTGTTATTCACAAACAATGATGAACTAATCAGAGACATAACAATCTCAGATACTTCATACTCAGACCATAAGCTCATTGAAGTGCGAACTAGCATAAATAACGGTAGTAGATCTAAGAGACCCAACAAGCGAGAAGGAATATTCAATCAATTCAATTTCAACAATAAGAGGATTGACTGGGAAAAATAAATGTGGAACTTTCAACCATTCAATGGGAGACGGTCTTAAGCGACAAAACTCCCACACAGGGAATAGCTCAACTGACAGCTGAAGCTTACAAGGTCTGCTTGAAGCACGTGCCGGTGAGGAGGGGCAGAAAGAGGAACACTCTAGAAAGAGAACGCAGACGACTGTACAGGAGAAGGAAAAAAATTACGGAAATGCTTCGGCAGACACAACTATCACAAGCAAGGAAAATAAGCCTAAGCAGGGAGATCGAAGAAATCGAACAAACGTTGAAGCGATCATATGAGTCTGAGGAAATGGAATTGGAACAGAGAGCTATACAAGAGATAAGGAAAAATCCGAAATATTTTTTCACATACGCTAAATCAAAATCCAAAACCGACCAGTATTGGACCGTTAATTACAAATGAAGGTACGTACACAGAGGACAACAAAGAGATTAGTGAAATTCTAAGAAGCCAGTATGAGGCTATGTTTAGCACACCAATTAACAACATGAAAGTTGATGACCCAGACAGCTTCTTTATGAATGACATTCAAGCTGCAGATAATATAACGGATATTACCACAAACTCGGAAGACTTTGAAAGAGAAATTGACAATATGCCCATGCACTCAGCCCCTGGGCCTGACTCATGGAATTCAATATTCATAAAGAAATGTAAAGTACCAGTAGCGAGAGCACTCAGCGTAATATGGAGAAAGAGCCTGGATACAGGGGAGATACCAGCAGCACTTAAATCTGCAGATATAGCTCCGTTGCACAAGGGGGGGAGTAAAGCCTTGGCAAAAATTATAGGCCAGTTGCACTAACATCACACATAATAAAAGTGTTTGAAAGAGTGATTAGGAATCAAATTTCTAGTTTTATGGAAAACAATGAATTGCACAATCCAGGACAACATGGATTTAGAGCGGGAAGATCCTGTCTGTCACAGTTACTCAACCACTATGACAAAATCACAGAAGCCCTAGAAGAAAAGCAAAATGCAGATGTTGTATACACAGACTTTGCAAAGGCTTTCGACAAATGTGACCATGGGGTGATAGCTCACAAAATGAGGTCAATGGGAATAACTGGAAAAGTAGGACGCTGGATACTCAATTTCCTGTCGAACAGAACACAAAGAGTAACAGTCAATCAGATAAAATCGAGTCCAAGCGATGTTAAAAGCTCTGTACCTCAAGGTACAGTCCTTGCACCGCTACTGTTCCTTATTCTCATATCTGATATAGACAAAAATACACGTCACAGCTTCGTGTCATCCTTCGCAGATGACACAAAAATCAGCATGAAAATTACCTCTGCTGAAGACATTGAAAAACTACAAACAGATGTCAACAAAGTTTTCGATTGGGCAGCAGAAAATAATATGATGTTTAACAGTGATAAATTTCAGGTACTCAGGTACGGCAAAAATGAGGATCTGAAACATAATACAGGGTACAAAACACAATCAAATCTTCCCATAGTAGAAAAACAGCATGTCAAGGATTTGGGAATAATGATGTCCGACGATCTAACGTTTAGGGAGCATAACCAAGCAAATATCGCATCAGCCAGAAAAATGATCGGATGGATTACGAGAACTTTCAAATCCAGGGATCCCATCACAATGGTTGTACTCTTCAAGTCACTTGTGTTGTCCCGTCTCGAATACTGCTCAGTACTCACTTCCCCCTTCAGAGCAGGAGAGATTGCTGAAATAGAGGGAATACAGAGAACATATACGGCACGCATAGACGAGATAAAACACCTAAATTATTGGGATCGTCTCAAAGCTCTCCAAATGTACTCTCTAGAAAGGAGACGAGAGAGATACCAAATAATATACACGTGGAAAATACTGGAGGGCCAGGTCCCAAATCTACACAGTAAAATAACAACGTACTGGAGTGAACGATATGGAAGAAAATGCAAGATTGAACCAGTGAAGAGCAGAGGTGCCATAGGCACAATCAGAGAACACTGTATAAACATCAGAGGTCCGCGGTTGTTCAACGTCCTCCCAGCGACTATAAGAAATATTGCCGGAACAACCGTGGACATCTTCAAGAGAAAACTGGACTGTTTCCTAAGAGAAGTCCCGGATCAGCCGGGCTGTGGTGGGTATGTGGCTCTGCGGGCCGCTCCAAGCAACAGCCTGGTGGATCAAACTCTCACAAGTCGAGCCTGGCCTCGGCCGGGCTTGGGGAGTAGAAGAACTCCCAGAACCCCATCAACCAGGTATCCNTGATAGTAGCCACCAGTTACACAATAGTGGTATTGATAGTAGCCACCAGTTACACAATAGTGGTATTGATAGTAGCCACCTTACACATAGTGGTATTGATAGTAGCCACCAGTTACACAATAGTGGTATTGATAGTAGCCACCAGTTACACAATAGTGGTATTGATAGTAGCCACCAGTTACACAATAGTGGTATTGCTCACATACAGTTAGCAAGGAATATTATAAGTTACAAACCTTACATGCTCAGAAAGTAAATACTCGTTCATCTTATATTTATACACTAATTCACATCAAATATACACACACTATAAATATTAGCAGTAAACATGCGAACATGTAATTGTTGTATGTAATTATCATAGATTTACTACAAGCAATCTGTGCTCATCGCAAGACCCTATAAGGCAACTGGGCCAATCAGGATTGGCCAATCTGTGTGGGCCAATCAGGGTTGGCCAAGTCAATCAGACGGGCCAATCAGGATTGGCCAATCAGGATTGGCCCAGTCTGATTGACTTGGCCAACCCTGATTGGCCCACACAGATTGGCCAATCCTGATTGGCCCGTCTGCCTTATAGGGTCTTGCGATGAGCACAGATTGCTTGTAGTAAATCTATGATAATTACATACAACAATTACATGTTCGCATGTTTACTGCTAATATTTAAGTGTGTGTATATTTGATGTGAATTAGTGTATTAATATAAGATGAACGAGTATTTACTTTCTGAGCATGTAAGGTTTGTAACTTATAATATTCCTTGCTAACTGTATGTGAGCATACCACTATTGTGTGGGCCAATCAGGGTTGGCCAAGTCAATCAGACTGGGCCAATCAGGATTGGCCCAGTCTGATCACATTCAGATCAGGAGCTTACAGTCTCTCGCCTCAGAGTTTTAAGTACACATTTTTTCCAACGATAAATATATTCCCAGACAGGTCAGAGGCAGATCACGGCTGACCTACACTTAAAAGAATAACATAAGAGTGATGGAGAAAGTTCTATAACATGTTATAGAGCGGACAGCACGCTGGACTTGTGGTCCTGGGTTCGATCCCAGGCGCCGGCGAGAAACAATTTCTTTCACCCTATGCCCCTGTTACCTAGCAGTAAAATAGGTACCTGGGTGTTAGTCAGCTGTCACGGGCTGCTTCCTGGGGGTGGAGGTCTGGTTGAGGACCGGGCGCGGGAACACTAAAAAAGCCCCGAAATCATCTCAAGATAACCTCAAGATATCTTGGTAACTACTTGGAGTTAGAGGGGAAGGAGCGGGGAAGGTGAAAGTAGATAACGTAAGAAGAATGTTGTTAGTGTTGGCGATAATATTTACAAATTAGAAAGTAGCAAAGGACATGTATATACTTATTCTGCTTGGTAGAGGGAGAGGCTGAGGGAGGCCTGACAGCTCTGGATCACAAAGTACCATCATTTGAGCTACCTATTTCAAGAATGTTTCTCACTGCGAGTGGCTATAATGGCTCACATTCCTCGCTCTATTCCAACCGGAATATCTCTGGAGATTCGGTTACAGAAAATGTTTATTAAATAGTAGCTCTAGCGCCTGTGCTTTGGTAAAACGAAAATATCAACATGAAAACCACATATAAAAGAGTCAAATCACACTATTGAACGGGAAAGTAATATAAAAGCTTTGAGAGATGATGATGGAAGACCTTTCAATTTCAAGAACACAAAAACTAGCTGTCACACAACAAGAAAATGACAGATTATATAAGAACCTTTCAAACAAGAGTTGCCACACCACCAATGGTACGTTTTAAGACACTAGTGCTCTCTAGGGTGGAATATTGTTGCACACTAACAACCCTATTCAAAGCTGGAGCAACTATTGACCAGTAGAACGTGCAAGGATTTTAACTTGAGCCGAACGCGACCAGCCGATGACCTCGTATAAGTAGGCCATTCCCCAAGCCAAATTGGGTGAGGCTATCCTGAAGCTTCTGGCTTCCAACTTTGGCCAGACAGATCTTCTCTTACAGGTAAATAAAACTGTTTAAGGTTGGACGCCAGACAGAGAAGAGGAGGAGGAGAACCCATAAAGAAGGGAAGGAAGAAGGGAAGGGGAGAAGAGAGGGGAAGGGGAGAAAGGGCTAGATATGGAGGTTAGGGGGAGAGGACACCACCCCAGGCACCCCCCCCCTCCCCCATCCCAAATCCTTATCCTGACCCCTTCCAAGTGCTATATAGTCGTAATGACTTGGCGCTTTCCCCAGGCAATTCCCTTCCCTTCTGTAAATCTATTGCATAGTGTGCCATGCAGATGTGTGCAAGGTTGTATGGGACATGTGCAACACGCCAGCTGTCACCGAGACATAGGCCTACTATTACCATGTGTCTACTAGAGACATAGACATACTGGTAATCATGTATTTCTACAGTTTATTGTAACACATAATCGAGCCCCAAGTACCTGTGGCACTACTGGCCTAATTATTTTTTTGTATCCTCAGGTGAGTGATGGACGTCGGTAGGCTGAGGAAACTGTCGGTAAGCTGAGGAAACTGTCGGTAAGCTGAGGAAACTGTCGGTAAGCTGAGGAAACTGTCGGTAAGGTGAGAAACTGTCGGTAAGGTGAGGAAACTGTCGGTAAGGTGAGGAAACTGTCGGTAGGGTGAGGAAACTGTCGGTAGGGTGAGGAAACTGTCGGTAAGCTGAGGAAACTGTCGGTAAGCTGAGGAAACTGTCGGTAAGGTGAGGAAACTGTCGGTAAGGTGAGGAAACTGTCGGTAGGGTGAGGAAACTGTCGGTAGGCTGAGGAAACTGTCGGTAGGGTGAGGAAACTGTCGGTAAGCTGAGGAAAATGTCGGTAGGCTGGCAGGTGTTTGTCTGTGGAGAAGAAGTCTCCTGACTTTGTCCTCCACCGCATCTTGGTCGGTAAACCCTCGTTAACTTCTGCAACGAAACTATCATTGTCATGTCTCTAAGTGGCCAGGAGAGGAAGAGGTTAATCTTTGCCTTGACCAGCTGTGCCCAAGAGGATCTTCTTACCGCGGAAATGTGTGTTAGTTTAAATCTAATCAGCTCGTCACAGTGTGGGGGCTTTATCTCTTTTTATGGGAATTTTCTTAAGGAGTAAAGCTGTCGATTAGTAGGAACATCCATACTAATGAAATATTTTGAAGCCGCAAGAATTAACCTCTACAGTCAACACCCACACAATCAACTGTCAGTCAACACCCACACCCATACAGACATCAACAGTAGAAGTCATAAATACTGCATGTGCCAGTCTGTTAGCCTCAGCGAGCTCACCTCTCAATTAATAAGAGAAAATGCCGTGATCTTCGATACCCTGATTTCCACGTGAGAGGTACACAGCGCTATATAAGAGAGAAAGTTAAATATAATAACCCTAAAACCTTTTTAGAGGCAGGCAGAAATATTGGGGAGGAACAGACAGGCAGAAATGTTGCAGGACTACGGATGGAGAGCGGAAAATGCCCAAGACTGGAATAAAATTAGTCATCAAGCGCGCACATAATACACCCGCAACTACACAGAAACTACCACACTCCCCAGTGCCACTTCCAAAACTGGACAAACCATTGCCGGAACAACACACTCTGGGTCAGGGTTGAGAGGAAGGAGAACTACCAAAACCCTCCAGAAGTGACTCGCAATATGGAAATTCATGAAGAATTCACCGCAATAACCGATAAAAACACGAAATCGGAAGACTTTGAAAGAGAAATTGACAACATGCCCATGCACTCAGCTCCTGGGCCTGACTCATGGAATTCAATATACATAAAGAAATGTAAAGTACCAGTATCGCGGTCACTCAGTGTAATATAGAGAAAGAGCCTGGATACAAGGGAGATACTAGCAGCACATAACTTAGCATATATAGCTCCTCTGATGGTATTAGGAAGGTATTAAAGCTTTAGGAAAAAAAATAGACCAGTTGCACGAACATCACATACTATAAAAGTTTTTGAAAGAGTGATTAGGAATCAAATTTCTAGTTTTATGGAAAATAATGAGTTACACAACCCAGGACAACGTGGATTTAGAGCGGGAAGATCCTGTCTTGTCACAATTACTCAACTACTATGACAGAATCACAGAAACCTTAGAAGAAAAGCAAAATGCAGATGTTGTGTACACAGACTTTGCAAAGACATTCGATAAATGTGACCATAGAGTGATAGCCCATTAAATGAGATCAATAGCAGTAACGGGTAAAGTGGGGTGTTGGATTTTCAACTTTGTTAATTAGAATGCAGAGAGTGACGGTGAATCATGTAAGATCAAGCCCAGGTGCAGTGAAAAGCTCTGTACCCCAAGGCACAGTCCTTGCACCACTGCTATTTTTCATTCTTGTCTCAGATATAGGCAAGAATACTAGTCAGAGCTTCGTGTCATCTTTTGCAGATGATATTAAAATCAGCGTGCAAATTTCCTCTGTAGAAGACACCGAAAAATTGCCGGCAGATATTAACCATGTCTTCGATTTGGCAATTGAAAATAATATGATGTTTAACGGTGACAAGTTCCAGGTACTGAGGTATGGTGTAAACGAGGAACTTAAACGAAACACAAGGTACAGGACACAGACCTACTCATAGAAGGAAAGTAACATGTAAAAGATCTGGGAATTATGATGTCTGACGACCTGACATTTAGTGAACATAACCCAGCAAATATAGCGGCGGCGGCCAGGAACATGATGGATTATGAGAACGTTCACATCCACAGACCCCACAGCAATGGTAATACTGTTATTATCACTGGTGCTGTCCAGTGGAGAGATCTCTGAATTAGAGGGAATACAGAGAACATATACGGCACACACAGACACGATAAAGCATCTAAATTATTGGGGTCGTCTTAAAGTTCTCAAAATGTTCTCTTTGGAAAGAAGACGAGAAAGGTATCAATTAATATAGACATGGAAGATACTGGAGGGCCAGGTCTCAAATTTGCACAGTAGAATAACAACATACTGGAGCGAAAGGTACGGAAGGAAATGCAGAATAGAACCAGTGAAGAGTAGAGGTGCCATAGCCACAATCAGAGAACACTGAACATCAGAGGTCCACAGCTGTTCAACACTCTCCCAACAAGCAATAGAAATATTGGTGGAACAAAAGTGGAGGTATTGAAGAGGCAATTAGATAAGTTCTTGCTAGAAGTGCCAGATCAACCAGGTTGTAGTTGATACGTGGGCCTGCGGGCCGCTCCAAGCAGTAGAACAACTGTCGAAACCCTGTCCATGTATGCTCCAGGTATACCTCTCCCTTTGGGAGGGATCACACCCTCTCGAATGATAACATAATTGGCAAAAAGCATTTTATAATTGACAGAGAGGGGGGTAGTTGGCCTGGTAATTGGTGTTGGGAGGTGGCCACACAGCGCGCTTGCCTCCAGCGGCCGGGGCCCTGGCAGGGAACTACAAGACTGTTGGATGGCGTTGTGACGAGCCTGCGGCCGCTCCTTCGTTAGCGCCAGGCTATCCGAGAGCTATTTGGCGGCTATGGCAGCGGCCACGTCTTGTCGGGAGGTAAAGAGAGCAGGGTAGCCGTTCCCCCTCCCCCATGGTTAGGGTGTTTGATTAGGTTCGATTGGGGTTAGTTTAGGTGGTCCGGTTGAATGCAGTTCTGACCAGAAATAAATGAACCGCGTCTAAAGCTTTGAATATGACGTGGACGAGAAAATATTAATTTTCACACATGATCCATCTCAATATTAAGCTGTGTTTCGGTGAGTGCGATGGGTTGCATGGTTATCTTATGAGATTCCAAAAGAGTAAGTTAAGGGTAGGTTACGTGGGCAGGAAATTCTGAAGTTTCAAAATGTTATGAAAACGTTAATTGAAATTTTCCTCTCCTAACCTTTCCCAGTAAGCCAGAGGACTCAAACAGAAAACGGGACAGTAAAATCACTTTCGTGAGCAGATTTCATTTCAAATTACGTCCATTTTTGGCCATAGCGCGCATACGAACGAAAAGCGACGTTATTTTTAAGAGGACGGGTTGGGATATGTGGGCCTGCGGGCCGCTCCAAGCAACAGCCTGTTGGACCAAGCTATCCCGAGTCGAGCCTGGCCTCAGGCCGGGCTCGAGGAGTAGAACAACTCGCAAAACCCTCTCCAGGTATAACCAAAGTTGCAAGCCCTAGACAACCAGGAGGCCGAGTCGGTGCCGGGGAGACTGTCAAGGCCGTCAAAGCTGTCAAGGAGTCGTCTGCTGTATCCCGGAGAGGAATTGCACCTTAATAAGGTTAGAGATGAAAGGAAGTATCCAGCGTACAGCAAATGTCAAGCCAATTAGTTGAGCCCAGCGGTCCAAGGTCGGGGTTGGCTGCACATTTGCTCGGCCGCACAACCAACCAAGGCCGAGGCGAGATGGTTGAATCATTAGGAATATTAAGATGATCTTCAGTGTCAAGCCCTTGCAGGAGTGGATTGAAGTAGCGAGCGATATATTAAGGCGTAGGAAGACCAGGAGGTGGGAAAAAAAAAATCGTACGCACGTATACGAGAGGGAGGAGCACGTGTGGCATACAAGAGGAGGAATGAAAGGCGCACGTGCTTGAGGTTATCTTGAGATGATTTCGGGGCTTTAGTGTCCCCGCGGCCCGGTCCTCGACCAGGCCTCCACCCCCAGGAAGCAGCCCGTGACAGCTGACTAATACCCAGGTACCTATTTTACTGCTAGTAACAGGGGCATAGGGTGAAAGAAACTCTGCCCATGTTTCTCGCCGGCGCCTGGGATCGACCCAGGACCACAGGATCACAAGTCCAGCGTGCTGTCCGCTCGGCCGACCGGCTCCCATGAGCGCATGCCGGCGCATGAGAGAGGCCCCGGCACCAGGGCACGGCCCCAGGGCACCACAGTCAGATAGATCACCGCATCACTTCCAGCGTTCAGTATCAGGTGAAAGGTCAGCGCTCAACGATGCTCACTTCCATTGTCCAGACGACCTTTTGTAGTGTTGGCTGTGATAATGTCGAGAGAGCACTAAAGCCTCAGGCGTGGGTAACTACTCACCTAATTGTGCTGCGGGGGTTGAGCTCTGGCTCTTTGGTCCCGCCTCTCAACTGTCAATC
>WNGS01039543.1:3342075-3347075 GCA_020271785.1 Procambarus virginalis
GGATACTTATTTGTTGGTATCCCAATCCACATGTTGGAAGATGACTCTTCTTTCCTAGAATATCCTCCTTCGTGGTTGTCGTTTGCAAACACCACCTTTACAAGTCGGATTCTGTCCCTGTTGTACCAGCCTCAACCTGAAAACCTTCTCAATGATTGATAGTGCAGCCTCTTCCATCTGTAAACCCCTTCAGTAGCCCCATGTACTGCCCCTCTATCCCTGCCATTCCATTCTTGCCTGTTGATCCTTCCTGTTCTTTGATTCCTACAACTACCACTGATTTCTTTCTCTCCAGCATTTGAGTGGTGCACCTTGCTGCTTCCTGTGAGGTAGGAGCGTGCTATGGCTACCTCCCTCACTGTAGGCCGATGCGCGTTCTGAGGCTCTTTTTCAATAATGTCAGAAGCAAATGTGTACAGGTAGCAGACGAGGCATTTACCCTTTCCCGTCCAAGGTAACATTCCCACCTTCCCTTTGGATAGATAATCTAGATGCTCGGTCCTCTGTTATATTTTCGTGTGAGAGAGTCATTGTACTCCTCCCTTGCTGGATGATCAGCTCACTTTTGGCGGTTTGTATAATTGTAATCTCAATTTGCAGATAATACTATCATCCTTCTGAATTCCTCCAGCACTTGGTGTAGCAATTCCTGTGTTTGTTCGCCCTGGCTGCTTCCCATAGCCCTGCTTCGTCCTCCTGCCATTTTTCCCCCTTGTCAAGAGACTGTGGTAGCAAGGGAGAGAGAGAGAAGAGCAATAAGAGTGTAACAGGAGAGACCCAAGGATATCGGAACAACGAGAGAGAGAGAGAGAGCAAGAGAGAGAGAGCAAGGGATCGAGAAGGCAAGAGAGCAAAAGAGAGAACAGGCGAGACACAGAGAGAGATACCCAGAGAGAAGAGACAGCGAGAGAGAAGCGAACGAGAGAGAGCAAAGCGGATGAAGAGATCAAGCGAGAGCAAGCAAGAGAGAGCAGGAGGGGAGCCGAATAATGAGAGAAGCGAGAGAGAGCAAGTCGAGACTGGGGGAGATCAGCGAGAGAGAGAGAAGATGAGAGAGAGAGAGGAGAGAGAGAGAGAGTGTCTTTGGATGGGGTTGAGAGGTGAGGTAAGGTCAGCTTACGCAGGTAGAGTGAGGGAGGATTATGGAGGTTTTTTTATCCTTTTCACGAAATGTGTAATCAGGGGCGCGCGTGTGGGGTGTGGGGTGCGTGTGCGCGTGCGTGCGTGAGTGTGTCCGTAGTTCACGTAAGCGGTAACTTCTACCCATGAGCCACGCTGAGAGTTTAATGATATATAATATCCTGAACAAGAATTTGATATATTTTACCTCACATGTACACCTGATTAAATGACCAGAAAGGCGGGTACCACCAGATTGTTTTCCCGTTCACACAACTAGAAGAGTGATGACATATGGTCGACGATGATGCTCCGTCGGGGCCGGTCGGCGAGCGGACGCACGCTGGACTTGTGATCCTGTGGTCCTGGGTTCGATCCCAGGCGCGGCGAAAAACAATGGGCAGAGATTCCTTTCACCCTATGCCCCTGTTACCTAGCAGTAAATAGGTACCTGGGTGTTAGTCAGCTGTCACGGGCTGCTTCCTAGGGGTGGAGGCCTGGTCGAGGACCGGGCCGCGGGGACACTAAAGTGCCCCGAAATCATCTCAAGATAACCTCAAGATAACGTCGTCGGCTTCCACTAGGTGATTCACTAAGGGTTCTTCTATCTACACAAAACTCTAGAGTCAGTCACTGTATCGTTGTGTTGCGGTTCACTAATTTACTGTATCACTGATCACAATCACCACCCAACAAACACAATCACCAGTGTGTGTACTCACCTAATTGTGCTTGCGGGGGTTGAGCTTTGGCTCTTGGTCCCGCGGGTGTGTGTGTGGGTGTGTGGGTGTGTGTGTGTGTAGGTGTGTGTGTGGGTGTGTGTGTATGGGTGTGGTGTGGTGTGGGTGTGTGTGGGGGGGGGGTGAAGAGTAAGAGGTTAGAATACCTGAGTCCCCCTGTGAGTGCTGGCTGTAGTGTACATTATATAGGTGGCGTTGCCTCACTAGGCTTCAGGCAGGGAAGGACATTGGGATGTTATGTTATTGTGGTGAATGAAAGCCAGGATTCACAAGGGCGTGTACCTGTGGGAACTATGACACATGGTGGGCAGTTACGACCAGCACTTCATGGACGGTGGATGTGTTGCAACAGCTCTCACCACTCTCATGCAACAGCTCTCACCACTCTCATGCAACAGCTCTCACCACTCTCATGCAACAGCTCTCACCACTCTCATGCAACAGCTCTCACCAGTCTCTCATGCACAGCTCTCACCACTCTCATGCAACAGCTCTCACCACTCTCTCATGCAACAGCTCTCACCACTCTCATGCAACAGCTCTCACCACTCTCATGCAACAGCTCTCACCACTCTCATGCAACAGCTCTCACCACTCTCATGCAACAGCTCTCACCACTCTCATGCCAGCTCTCACCACTCTCATGCAACAGCTCTCACCAGTCTCTCATGCAACAGCTCTCACCACTCTCATGCAACAGCTCTCACCACTCTCATGCAACAGCTCTCACCACTCTCTCATGCAACCGCTCTCACCACTCTCTCATGCAACAGCTCTCACCACTCTCTCATGCAACAGCTCTCACCACTCTCATGCAACAGCTCTCACCACACTCTCATGCAACCGCTCTCACCACTCTCATGCAACAGCTCTCACCACTCTCATGCAACAGCTCTCACCACTCTCTCAGCCAAGCCTGGCCTGTTCTTTTACTACCAGTTTGTTCAACACCACACACACTGTCTCGCAGTTCTTAACTAAACAGTCTTTACCTTTACTGGAGGGCCAGGTCCCAAATCTACACAGTAAATAACAACATACTGAAGTGAACGATATGGAAGAAAATGCAGAATAGAACCAGTGAAGAGCAGAGGTGCCATAGGCACAATCAGAGAACACTGTATAAGCATCAGAGGTCCGCGGTTGTTCAACGTCCTCCCAGCGAGCATAAGAAATATTGCCGGAACAACCGTGGACATCTTCAAGAGAAAACTGGACTGTTTTCTAAGAGAAGTTCCGGACCAGCCGGGCTGTGGTGGGTATGTGGCCCTGAGGGCCGCTCCAAACAACAGCCTGGTGGACCAAACTCTCACAAGTCGAGCCTGGCCTCGGGCCGGGCTTGGGGAGTAGAAGAACTCCCAGAACCCCATCAACAGGTATCGACCAGGTATCAAGCAGGTACCTCCCACAGGTTACTCTGGTTCATTTATTAGTAGTTGACTGTAGCTTGTGAAGGTTCTCTTATACCCAGCGTGTGTTACATTATCCGGGGTTATATTTCACCTGTGGAGTATTGTCAAGGTTCTTCTATAACAGCCTCCGATGATGATTGTGTGGTCTATATGGCTGTCTTAGTAACTCCAAGGGTGATACAGCCACCACAGTTGGGTTGATCTGTAACTAACACGTTATTAAATGCTTCAACTGTTGTTCCAGCAACATCTCTCATACTTGTTAACAGGAAGTTGAAGAGTCGTGAGCCTCGGAACTTATACTCGCGGACTGAGCTCATTACACCCGACTATTGATTACATATATTTTGCACTTCCTACCGTATCTCTCACGTTAGTATGTTGTAAATTTATTTTGCAAGTTTGAACCTGATCTTGTAGTGTTGTCCATGCTTCACTGGTTCTGTGAAGGCAATGAGGGAACAATCGTGGACATCTTCAAGAGAATACTAGATAATTTGCAGGCGATGAGTCACAATAACGTGGCTGAAGTATGTTGACCAGACCACACACTAGAAGTTGAAGGGACGACGACGTTTCGGTCCGTCCTGGACCATTCTCAAGTCGCTTGTGATGAGGAGGTAGAGAACGGGTAATAAATAGGCAAGAGAGAGGTGAGGAGGAAAGTAAGGTGTAGAGAATAGTAGTAATAATGAGAACTGCAGAAGGCCTATTGGCCCATACGAGGCAGCTCCCATTATAACCACCGAAGGAAAAGTAATAGGAATAAGAAGAGGATAGCAAGGGAGCGTAGGAGAAGAGAGAAAGAAAAGGAAAGAGAAAGAAAGATAAATGGAAGGGGTAAGCTTATGTTAAGTCACGTTTGTTAGAAAGATTAGAGCATTTGAGTATATACTGTGAAAGGGAAGAGTCCACAGCAACAAAGCCAGGACTCAAGTTCATGTTGGGTACTTTGTGTATAAGAGCCGATTCTACAAGACGGCGTCTGTGAAGAGTAGAGGCAGGAAAGATTATTTGGAGGAAGACCAATCAATGGGATGATTAGAATCCCTCACATGACAGAAGAGAGCATTGTTAGTGTCTGCAGACTTAACACTTCTCTTGTGTTCTTTAAGTCTGTCATTCTCTGTCATTATCTGTCTGCCTAGATAATTTTCTTCAAGGAGTGCCGGACCAGCCGGGCTGTGGTGGATATGTGGCCTGCTGGCCGCTCCAAGCAACAGCCTGGTGGACCAAACTCTCACAAGTCAAGCCTGGCCTCGGGCCGGGCTTGGGGAGTAGAACAACTCCCAGAACCCCATCAAGCAAAGTATCAAGAATCTCATGTTCTCCAGCTCTGTTATCTGGGCAGCCTTGGAAAGTGGATGTGAGGAGTTAACCAGACCACACACTAGAAGGTGAAGGGACGACGACGTTTCGGTCCGTCCTGGACCATTTTCAATCGACTTGAGAATGGTCCAGGACGGACCGAAACGTCGTCGTCCCTTCACCTTCTAGTGTGTGGTCTGGTCAACATACTTTAGCCACGTTATTGTGACTCATCGCCTGCATATGGATGAGGACAGTACAATATGGCGTTACTGTTAGCACTACTTCTGAAGACATTCTCTGGCTTTAAATTTTCTCTTTAACCAATCGATCATTTTCTTGGCTGTTGTTATATTTGCTGTGTTATAAGCTGTAAAGTTTAGCCTTCTGGCATTATTATTCCAAGATCTTTAACTTGGTT
>WNGS01039543.1:3375413-3386271 GCA_020271785.1 Procambarus virginalis
TCAAACCGGGCATCAAGTTTACGATGTTTTTATGTTTGCCAACCCCATAATTGTTATTCGTGGTTTATTTTTGGTATCATTGTGACCGCAATAAAATTCCCACACGGACATATGAATAGGAACAATAAATAATGGTATCGGCCCGCACGCAGGAATGTGGGAAGTTGGCTGAGGGTTATACATGCTCCAGCGCGCCCAGCTACAACCACAACTGAAAAGTTTATACTCTGCACATGTTTGTGACCCTCATTTTCGATGTACGTGTTTTATTTTGTATCGCTGTGTAGCTAATGAAATGTTCTATAAGAGCATATGCATAACATTTCACCAAAGCTAACATTACGCCACCACCAACCAAAGAACTGCGCCCTTTGTTTGGCGCTAACGCTAAACTCTGCTAAACTCTCCTGATATGTTTCTACTCTCATTGTGTTTATCAAGTCCAAACTTGTTGCATATGGTTTTGTTTGGTATCACTGTCATCGCAATAAAATTGCCTACACAGACATATCCATAACAGTGAGTCACATGGCGCGCCTCACCCCCAAACACCCCCAAACGCGTCGATGCCTCACCCGCTACACCCAATACACCCGCCAAACAAAAATATATTTCCAATGGAAGTTTTTGTGCTACATTGTTCATTTTGGTATCAAAATACTCGCAATAAGATGCACTATGTAGACATACCAATCAGAACACTAAGAACCGGAAGATATATAGAAGTACCCACAGCAAAGTATACTAAAAGTAATAACTTCACAATGATTAATATAAAGTGTTTGTACTTACCCACGATGTGATGATTGAAGGTCAATAAGTTGAGCAATTGGTTATCCACTCCACCTGCTTCAGGAAAATGTCCCTGAAGTTGCTCAACAGATGTCACGTTAGGTGGAGTGTATGGTTGCAGAGGCAATCTCAGTGTTCCACAAGTGTACACACCATTTTCCCTTAGCACTTCAGTGAGATTGACGGAGTTATAATAATTGTCCATGTATAGATGATAGCCCTTGTTCAATAAGGGTTGCATAAGGCCCATCACTGTCTCCACTGTTGTCTTGCCAACTCCACTATACACCTCAAAATCTATAATATATCCAGTCCTTGCCTTAGCTAGCATGTACAACTTAGATCTGCCTCCTCATCCTCACTCTCCTCGCTACTCTCAAAAGTCGAAGAGCTATCAAACTCTTCAGACGTCACTGTCTCCTCACTATCACTACTAAAATCACTCTGACGTTCGTCCCCTTCAACATCTGCCTCCACATCTGACAAACGATCCAATAAATCAGGATATTTACTGGGGTAAGCTTCACATTCTTGTGCGTTTCGTAAAGCTGAATCAACTTATCGTCTTTGGTGGTTTTTCTATCTTTCTTGGGCGTAGAAGTGATCTGTCCTTTACCACAATCCATGTTTAAGTAATAATGGGTTTGCAAGACACGGGAACGAATAAAGACTCGTAAACGGGCCAGAGAGGTGCACAGGTTCTGGACGCGAGAGCGCGGAGATCCGGTCACGACAGTCGTAAACAAAGCACTAGGCCAACCGCATGGCGTGACCCATAATGCCATGCGGCCTATGGAGGATTGTGGGAAAACAATGGCGCTCATTTAAAAAAAAATGAAGATCGGATAGTAATTTTTTTTTTTTTACAATTTTTTATATCAAGCGAGGCAGATGACGTCGTTGGAACCTATTCAGTAGAAACATGTGTGACGCGAGCGTAGTCAGTGGAACGCGAAAGTGTTCCACTGCGCAAAAACGCAAAAGAACGTCACTTTTGGCTCGTATGCGCGCTATGGCCAAATTTGGACGTAATTTGAAATGAAATCGACTCACAAAAGTGATGTTCTGTTCCGTTTTCTAT
Source organism: Procambarus virginalis (assembly GCA_020271785.1). Classification (NCBI taxonomy): domain Eukaryota; kingdom Metazoa; phylum Arthropoda; class Malacostraca; order Decapoda; family Cambaridae; genus Procambarus; species Procambarus virginalis. The sequence goes on from WNGS01039543.1 coordinate 3,377,287, forward strand.
TTGAGTCGTCCGGCGTACGCGCAGAGGTTATGAGAGGACACTTTAAATTAACGTTTTTCATAACGTTTTGAAACTTTATGAGAATTTCCTGCCCACCTAACCTATCAAAGGACCCTTAACTTACTGTTGTTGAAAAAAAAAATCCTAAATTTATTTTCATATTTTTTAATTTTCAAATTACGTCCAAATTCGGCCATACGGGTAAACGGCCAAATGCGACGTTCTTTTTAAGAGGACAGGTTGGCTGAACAGTATCGATAAAATCCATTGCACTTGTGCTGCCATTTCTGCTGTTGCCTCTCTTGAGAACGCTTCCATGTTAACTGTTTCACTGTTTACGTCTCGTATGGCCTGTACTCACCTAATTGTGCTTGCGGGGGGTTGAGCTTTGGCTCTTTCGTCCCGCCTCTTTGCGTAACCTTTGGCTCTTTGGGTAACTGTGGCCGTGCTGGCACTATCATCACTTTACATTCCTGGATTGTACCTGGATGGGGTTCTGGAAGGAGTTCTACTCCCTCAAGCCCGGCGCGAGGCCAGGCTTGACTTGTAAAAGCTTGGTCCACCAGGCTGTTGCTTGCAGCGGCCCGCAGGTCCACATATCCAACAACCTTTGTGTGAGGAGCATCAAACACCACATTTGCCTCGTTAAGGTCATAAGTTATAAAAGGGACTTTGTCTTGCGTGTTTTGATGCCTTGTATGTTGGCAAAGACTTATTTATCTGTATGAAAAATTCAGATTTGAAAAGATGAAAAGGTGCCAAGATTTATCTTGGCATTAGTTGCTGTAGTTCTGGTAGAGGGAGCCACTTTGTCTTGAGTTGATTATCACTGGAGTTGATTGTACAGCTTTGACTTTGATAGCATTCCTCCTTTCTCCTGTTTAAAAAAAAAATCTGTAATGTAGGGATGAACCTGTTTCAGTAATGGATGTGCTGGCGTTCGTTGGTATCACTCGTCTGGTTCCTGGTACAAAAGGCTGGACATTCTCTGTCATGTCACTTTCTGTAATTTAGCGAGAGCTGCTACACAGTTATGGGAGGACCAATGTGCAACTTTCTGAATGACATTCACCTGTATTTAGGATATTTATGCATTTCTTTGGATGATCATATTTACATATTCCATAAGTTTTTCTTGATAGCCCATATTTACTCACCTTGCGTATAATATCGGCTGGTTACGAGTTTGTGTGGGTTATCTTGCTATCTTTGTACTACAGTCTGCATTGGCTCTGTGTTCTCTACAGCGCACGCGAGATATACATACTAATTTACACATAGAAAATGTGTGGGACGAATTCCAAATCTGTACACGGAAATAACTCCGCACGAGACCAGGAGGCATGGCAGGAAGTGCAAAATATCCCCATTGAAAAACATTGACGCAAGAGTATTTTAAGAGAATTCTATCAACATTATGGGCTCAATATTTTTCAGCACCTTCCCTACATATAAGGGGCATAACTGGTTGACTTCTCATGGTGTTGAATGAGTTCTTTATAAACACCTCCATAGGGTACATGATCAACCCGGCTGTGATTTATACGTCAGGCTGCGAGCAGCTGCATCTAACAGCCTTGTTGATCAGACCACCAACAGGAAGACAACAGGTAAATAGTTATAGATAAAGAATTTATCGTTTCCTTTTAATTCAGTCTTAATTTTTGTTCGTTCTATCTGCATCTGTGCTGATATTTGTTTATTTATATATATTCAAGCGTTCATACATTCTTGAACATGTATAACAGATACATTGTTCAGCGTTACTCTCTGTAGTAATATGATGTTCGGCTGTTCATCTCTATGCTCACATACCTGGGTGAGAGGTATGTGAGCATAGAGATGAACACAACTTCAATTAAAAAAATAAAACATTTGATTTAAGTGATTTTTTTCTTAATTTCTGAGAATGCCGTCTTAAAGATTTCCTCGATCATCTGTAGAAGGATTTTTTTCTTAATTTTATTTTTTTAGGAAGGTGGAATTGTCATTGTGACAACTCCAATATAGTAAGAATTTTGTGTTTACATAAATTACCGTGAGTGACCCATTTAGTGTGTACAACTGAAGAACGTAATTGACAATCGATGTAATTGGTCTAATCTACACTGGAATCATGATTTATGCAAGGTTTGTTTGAAGCCATTATTACTTATTCATTTTAACTGAACAATTGACATGACATCCTACGGCGTTGGTGAATATTACTCTCTCTCTGCTGGACCTTAGGGGGATGGAGGGCCGGGGCTTGGCACAGTGATGGTGCCAGCTTGTGTAAACCCGCCTTGTTTCAGGCATAATTGACCTGTTCCTTCTACTTATGCTGATAAAACTCGGGTTGATTGCGAGACTTTCTTGAATCTGAACACTAATATCTTTAAGACACTTTACTTATTAAAAATTCTCAAGTGTACCAAGAAGGCACGACTGACCACGAGGCAGTCTCCCTCAGTCAACATAAGGTAACACAGACCATTTTAAAGAAGTGAAGTACGATTTTACTTAGTTTACTTGTAAGCTGTATCTCTTAAGAATCCCTCCTTGCCCTTGTGTGTCAGTGAACACTAGGAAGTTGGATTTACAAATTCGTAAATTGAAACTCTTATACTGTCTAATGTAGTTGATTGTAGCCATGATAATTAATATTATATATATATATATATATATATATATATATATATATATATATATATATATATATATATATATGCTCTTTGTCTTCTTCTTCGAGGATGTGGGTCCCTGCAATTGCACCAGAGGTGGTACCCCTAATATATATATATACACGTGTTTAATTTCGTGATACACACACACACACACACACACACACACACATATATATATATATATATATATATATATATATATATATTGTGTGTGTGTGTGTGTGTGTGTGTGTGTGTGTGTGTGTGTGTGTGTGTGTGTATATATCACGAAATTAAACACGTGTATGTGTATATATATATATATATATATATATATATATATATATATATATATATATATATATATATATATATATATATGTCGTACCTAGTAGCCAGAACGCACTTGTCAGCCTACTATGCAAGGCCCGATTTGCCTAATAGGCCAAGTTTTCATGAATTAATTCTTTTTCGACAACCTAACCTACCTAACCTAACCTAACATTTTCGGCTACCTAACCTAACCTATAAAGATAGGTTAGGTTAGGTTAGGTAGGGTTGGTTAGGTTCGGTCATATATCTACGTTAATTTTAACTCCAATGAAAAAAAATTGACCTCATAAATAATGAAATGGGTAGCTTAATCATTGCATAAGAAAAAAATTAGAGAAAATATATTAATTCAAAAAAACTTGGCTTATTAGGCAAATCGGGCATTTTGGCATAGTAGGCCAAAAAGTGAGTTCTGGCTACTAGGTACGACATTATATATATATATATATATATATATATATATATATATATATATATATATATATATATTATATATATATATATATGTGTGTGTGTGTGTGTGCTTCAGTCTACAGTTTAGACCTATTGCCTTGTGTATGACCCTCTGTCCTGTGTGACAGTGAATGCCAGCATTATTCTCACTCTAATAACACCTTATTGAATTATTTAGATTAATAGATTAAGCAAAATTGTAATTAATTGTCAATAAAGATGTTAATAACTGGAAATTTCAAGTTTTCTTCCAATTTCATATGTCTAATTTTCAATCATGTTTAGGACTGAGATTAACTGGAAGTATTTGACCAAACAATCAATTTTAATTGACACTGACAATTCAACAGGCAATAATATTTGTGTTTGTATCGTGGCAATTTAATCGTTAGTAATTCAACTTTTATGATGTTTTCTTGTATTTTAAAATTAAATAACTATCTAATTAATTAAATAAATTAAATGATTAAATCATAAGTCATTAACTAACTTGTGAGAGCTTGGGGCCAAGCTCTCACAAGTCGAGAGGCGGGCTCGGGGAGTACAGGAACTCTTGAAACCCACTCCAGGTATGATCCAGGTATACCAGCACATCATTAACGCAATGTTGATATTAGGTCTTGCCTATATTGGAGAAGGTTTAGACGTATGCCACCTGAGTAGTACCCGAGCTGAGAGGTATGAGCTACGAGGAGAGACTACGGGAACTAAACTTCACGTCACTGGAAGATGGAAGAGTTAGAGGAGACATGATCACTACATAAAAGATTCTCAGAGGTATTGTGGAAAATACTGGAGGGCCAGATCCCAAATCTGCACAGTAAAATAACAACGTACTGGAGTGAACGATATGGAAGAAAATGCAAGATTGAACCAGTGAAGAGCAGAGGTGCCATAGGCACAATTAGAGAACACTATAAACATCAGAGGTCCGCGGTTGTTCAACGTCCTCCCAGCGACTATAAGAAATATTGCCGGAACAACCGTGGACATCTTCAAGAGAAAACTAGATTGTTTTTTCCAAGGAGTGCCGGACCAACCCGGCTGTGGTGGGTATGTGGGCCCGCGGGCCGCTCCAAGCAACAGCCTGGTGGACCAAACTCTCACAAGTCAAGCTTGGGGAGTAGAAGAACTCCCAGAACCCCATCAACCAGGTATCTGATCACATCCCAGTACATATGTACTCACACATATATAAAATACACAGGATATTAATCCCTCTGTTAACTAATCCAGAGTGATCTTGAGTGCATGATTCCTAAGGTGAGGTGGCCAGGCTGTACACCTCTTGACCAGGTCGCAGGAGTCATCAGTAACCCAAGTATTTAAGAACCTGTACATCTTTTTCTGAAGCTTTGACAGCTGGTTTACACTAAACAGTTTACAATCAGGCAAACTTGCCAGTCAAATAATATTATAAACAGCCTCCTGGTGCTTCAGGCTCATAAAACTGTTTATGTAAACAAAGCCGCCAAACCTTGAGAAAAGATGTAGGGGTTTCTGAGTACTTGCGAATCTGCTGGGTGAATCCAGCTCAACGATTCTAGCCAGGATTTTTGGCTACATGATATTTACATTACTATGTTATCCTAGCAATATGTTAGGCTGCTACTATGTTATCCTAGCAGTGTTAGGCTATTACTTTGTTATCCTAGCAATGTTAGGCTGCTACTATGTTATCCTAGCAATATGTTAGGCTATTACTATGTTATCCTAGCAATGTTAGGCTGCTACTATGTTATCCTAGCAATATGTCAGGCTATTACTATGTTATCCTAGCAATATGTCAGGCTATTACTATGTTATCCTAGCAATGTCAGGCTATTACCATGTTATCCTAGCAATGTCAGGCTATTACTATGTTATCCTAGCAATGTTAGGCTATTACTATGTTATCCTAGCAATATGTTAGACTATTACTATGTTATCCTAGCAATATGTTAAGCTGCTACTATGTTATCCTAGCAATATGTTAGGCTATTACTATGTTATCCTAGCAATGTCAGGCTATTACTATGTTATCCTAGCAATGTCAGGCTATTACTATGTTATCCTAGCAATATGTTAGGCTGCTACTATGTTATCCTAGCAATGTTAGGCTGCTTCTATGTTATCCTAGCAATATGTCAGGCTATCAAGCCTTCACCTTGTCATTCTTAATCAGTACAAAGGGTACCGAGAACACGCTCCTCACTATTATTACAATGCTACAAAGCGTGCATAATGACTCTACAGACTAGTGTCGTTAGCTAATGCGAGTCATTAGTTAATGACTCGCCAATTCTCAGAGGGTTATTTAGACGAAAACTTGTTCTTGCAAACGACTGCAGCTCGGCAAGCAGAGATAAGGGGTGAACCAGTTAAGGGTGGAGAGACGAGACCAAATAACTGCAGCTACACCTCACAATCACTCACATAAGCACAGACATTATATCTGGCGTTCAATATTGCCATTAAAAAAAACGGATTTACACAGTGTGTGGATTGTGACCGTTGGCGATGTGGGGTGTGTATTTTGGGCAACATTTCTGCCAAATCTTAAAATAAGCGCAACTTGGAGCTGTAAGCTGTTGCGTGAATAATGGTCTGGGACACGAGCGGCCCCGTGCCCACACCAGGCGATGTGGGGGGAGTTGATCACTGGGAATGACGAGGAGAGAGCAGGCCGCCTGCCACTGTCATCTGCCACCACCACCGGCCTCTGCAGCCACTACCTGCCACCACCAGCCGCCTCTGCCACCACAGGAGGCCTGGTTAGAGACCGGGCCGCGGGGACCTTGACCCCCGGATACAATGCAAGGTGAACAAACACCAGTCGCTGCCACCACTCACAGCTGCTACCACCTACAGTTTACCCGAAGGCGGTTTCCCGAATTGCTCTTCCCCAAGCCTGGCCCAAGGCCAGGCTTGACTTGTGAGAGTTTGGTCCAGCAGGCTGTTACTTGGAGCGGCCTGCATATCCAGATATGTGGGCCCGCAGGTCCACATATCCACCACAGCCCGGTTCGTCCGGCATTCCTTGAGGGGACGTGTCTTTTTTTTTAATTCAGAAGTCCACCTTTGTTCCGGCAATATTTTTTACACTTGCGAGGAACAAGCGTAAAAAATTGAACTGAACAATTAAACTGGAATTGAACACCCGTGACCCTCTGATGTTCAGTGTTATCTGTGCCTCTGGCACCTCTACTCCTCACTGCCTCTTCTGTATTACCTACCATACCTTTCACTCCAGTATGTGAATTTATTGTATGAATTTGGGACCTGGCCTTCCAATATCTTCCATGTATATATTATGTGATACATATCTCGTCTCCTTTCCAAAGAGTACATTTGGAGAGCTTTGAGACGACCCCAATAATTTAGACGCTTTATCGTGTCTATGTGTGCCGTATGTGTTATGTATATATGTGCCGTATGTGTTATGTCTATGTGTGCCGTATGTGTTATGTATATATGTGCCGTATGTGTTATGTCTATGTGTGCCGTATGTGTTATGTCTATGTGTGCCGTATGTGTTATGTCTATGTGTGCCGTATGTGTTATGTCTATGTGTGCCGTATGTGTTATGTCTATGTGTGCCGTATGTGTTATGTCTATGTGTGCCGTATGTGTTATGTCTATGTGTGCCGTATGTGTTCCTGTATTCCCTCTATTCCACTTGCTCCCATCACCTGTTACCCCCCCCCTTCCACCCCCTACTTTTAATTGACGAAAGTTATGTGGGATTGTGTGTAAATATGTGTCTGTATGTACTCAACTATTTGTGCTTGCGGGGGTTGAGCTTTGGCTCTTTGCTCCCGCCTCTCAACTGTCAATTAACTGGTGTACAGGTTCCTGAGCCTATTGGGCTCTATCATATCTACACTTGAAACTGTGTATGGAGTCAGCCTCCACCACATCACTGCCTAATGCATTCCACCCATTAACTACTCTGACACTGAAAAAGTTCCTTCTAACGTCCCTGTGGCTCATGTATCCTTCTAACCTCCTATGAACGGCTCGTATGAAAATATAACTGAAAACTTCACACACATCAATATACCTCTCCGATATAACCTAGTACCAGCGCACCGCCATTCACAATTTGCTCGTAATACTAGAAAATTAAATTAATGAATATAATCATTTGTGTAATTTATTTAACAAAAGACAAAGTTGCTGCTGAACTCAGTATCAGGAAGTGCACACTTTTTAACAGTATAAAAAATAATTAAAGTGTGTAATAGAGTAAACTTTTTCAGAAAAAATTTAAGTTTTTTTTTACTCTGATGAGTCTATCAGTTCTGAGCTTTGATTCATCAGCACTCAAGCGACAGGAACTGATATATTGAAAAATTGTTTCTGAAGTGAAGTGATGAAGAGGTGCGTCACCGTGTCCCGCCTCAACTGGCCAGGTCCCGCCTCAACTGGCCAGGTCCCACCTCAACTGGCCAGGTCCCGCCTCAACTGGCCAGGTCCCACCTCAACTGGCCAGGTCCCACCTCAACTGGCCAGGTCCCACCTCACTGGCCAGGTCCCACCTCAACTGGCCAGGTCCACACTCAACTGACCAGGTCCCACCTCAACTGGCCAGGTCCCCCCCACAACAGGCCAGGACCCACATCAACAGACCAGGACCCACCACACCAGACCAGGACCCCCACAACAGACCAGAGCCCACCACAACAGACCAGGACCCACCACAACAGACCAGGACCCACCACAACAGACCAGGACCCACCACAACAGGGCCAGGACCCACCTCAACAGACCAGGACCACACCACACCAGACCAGGACCCACCACAACAGACCAAGACCCACCTCAACAGACCAGGACCCACCTCAACAGACCAGGACCCACCTCAACAGACCAGGACCCACCACACCAGACCAGGACCCACCACAACAGACCAGGACCCACCACAACAGACCAAGACCCACCTCAACAGACCAAGACCCACCTCAACAGACCAGGACCCACCTCAACAGACCAGGACCCACCTCAACTGACCAGGACCCACCTCAACTGACCAGGACCCACCACACCAGACCAGGACCCACCTCAACAGACCAGGACCCACCACACCAGACCAGGACCCACCTCAACAGACCAGGACCCCCCACAACAGACCAGGACCCACCTCAACAGACCAGGACCCACCTCAACAACCAGGACCCACCACACCAGACCAGGACCCACCTCAACAGACCAGGACCCACCTCAACAGACCAGGACCCACCACACCAGACCAGGACCCACCACAACAGACCAGGACCCACCACACCAGACCAGGACCACCACAACAGACCAGACCCACCTCAACAGACCCGACCCACCACAACAGACCAGGACCCACCACACCAGACCAGGACCCACCACACCAGACCAGGACCACCACACCAGACCAGGGACCCACCACACCAGACCAGGACCCACCACAACAGACCAGGACCCACCACAACAGACCAGGACCCACCACAACAGACCAGGACCCACCACACCAGACCAGGACCCACCACAACTGCGCTGTGCAGCTCCAGTCACCCGAACACCCAGTACTGATATCATGGAG
>WNGS01039543.1:3440609-3500510 GCA_020271785.1 Procambarus virginalis
TGGGGAGGTGTGAGGCGAGGCTGGGAGGTGTGGGGAGGTGTGAGGAGGCTGGGAGGTGTGGGGAGGTGTGAGGCGAGGCTGGAAGGTGTGGGGAGGTGTGAGGCGAGGCTGGAAGGTATGGGGAGGTGTGAGGCGAGGCTGGACGGTGTGGGGAGGTGTCAGACGAGGCTGGAAGGTGGGGAAGGTGTGAGGCGAGGCTGGAAGGTGTGGGGAGGTGTCAGACGAGGCTGGAAGGTGTGGGAAGGTGTCAGGCGAGGCTGGAAGGTGTGGGAAGGTGTCAGGCGAGGCTGGAAGGTGTGGGAAGGTGTGAGGCGAGGCTGGAAGGTGTGGGAAGGTGTCAGGCGAGGCTGGAAGGTGTGGGAAGGTGTGAGGCGAGGCTGGAAGGTGTGGGAAGGTGTCAGGCGAGGCTGGAAGGTGTGGGAAGGTGTGAGGCGAGGCTGGAAGGTGTTGGAAGGTGTCAGGCGAGGCTGGAAGGTGTGGGGAGGTGTGAGGCGAGGCTGGAAGGTGTGAGGCGAGGCTGGAAGGGTGGGAAGGTGTGAGGCGAGGCTGGAAGGTGTGGGGAGGTGTGAGGCGAGGCTGGAAGGTGTGGGGAGGTGTGAGGCGAGGCTGGACGGTGTGGGGAGGTGTCAGGCGAGGCTGGAAGGTGGGGGAGGTGTCAGGCGAAGCTGGAAGGTATGGGGAGGTGTGAGGGAGGCTGGGAGGTGTGGGGAGGTGTGAGGCGAGGCTGGGAGGTGTGGGGAGGTGTGAGGCGAGGCTGGAAGGTGTGGGAAGGTGTCAGGCGAGGCTGGAAGGTGTGGGGAGGTGTGAGGCGAGGCTGGGAGGTGTGGGAAGGTGTCAGACGAGGCTGGAAGGTGTGGGAAGGTGTCAGGCGAGGCTGGAAGGAATGGGAAGGTGTCAGGCGAGGCTGGAAGGTGTGGGAAGGTGTCAGGCGAGGCTGGAAGGTGTGGGAAGGTGTCAGGCGAGGCTGGAAGGAATGGGAAGGTGTCAGGCGAGGCTGGAAGGTGTGGAAGGTGTCAGGCGAGGCTGGAAGGTGTGGGAAGGTGTCAGGCGAGGCTGGAAGGTGTGGGAAGGTGTCAGGCGAGGCTGGAAGGTATGGGGAGGTGTGAGGCGAGGCTGGGAGGTGTGGGAAGGTGTGAGGCGAGGCTGGGAGGCAGTAGGAGGCAGTAAGGGTGACAAACCATACACAGGAAGGTACAGATGGAATCGTTTGGTTGTGGACTTGTGGCTCGGCTGTGGAAAAGAGCTTTGGTCTACAACGTTAATTTAGGTACTTAAAAAAATATAAAACATATCCATTGGGCGGGAGCAGTGTTGAGGAGTGGGCGGGGGGGGGAGGGGCTATTACTCACCTAGTTGTGGTTGCGGGGGTTGAGCTTTGGCTCTTGGTCCCGCCTCTCATGCTTGAAGGAGCGTGTGTGGTGCATTGAAGTTGTTAAAAATGGGACTCATGATAGGGGGCGTGGCTTTGAGAACACGAACTGGTGAAAGAAGGGGGCGTGGCTTTGGGAACAAGAACTAGTGAAAGAAGGGGGCGTGGCTTTGAGAACACGAACTAGTGAAAGAAGGGGGCGTGGCTTTGAGAACAAGAACTAGTGAAAGAAGGGGGCGGCTTTGAGAACACGAACTGGTGAAGAAGGGGGCATGGCTTTAAGAACAAGAACTAGTGAAAGAAGGGGGCGTGGCTTTAAGAACAAGAACTGGTGTAAGAAGGGGGCGTGGCTTTAAGAACAAGAACTGGTGAAAGAAGGGGCGTGGCTTTAAGAACAAGAACTGGTGTAAGAAGGGGGCGTGGCTTTAAGAACAAGAACTAGTGAAAGAGGGGCGTGGCTTTGAGAACAAGAACTGGTGAAAGAAGGGGCGTGGCTTTAAGAACAAGAACTGGTGAAAGAAGGGGCGTGGCTTTGAGAACAAGAACTGGTGAAAGAAGGGGGCGTGGCTTTAAGAACAAGAACTAGTGAAAGAAGGGGGCGTGGCTTTAAGAACAAGAACTGGTGTAAGAAGGGGGCGTGGCTTTAAGAACAAGAACTGATGTAAGAAGGGGGCGTGGCTTTGAGAACAAGAACTGGTGAAAGAAGGGGCGTGGCTTTGAGAACAAGAACTGGTGAAAGAAGGGGCGTGGCTTTAAGAACAAGAACTGGTGAAAGAAGGGGGCGTGGCTTTAAGAACAAGAAGCAACATGTGAGTCTTGGAGAGGGGGGGGGGTGTATATGGCGTCTCTATTGCTCAAGAGAAACAGTATTACTCAACACATTGCCATGAGTGGAAAGCAAGATTGCAATGCTATATCAAGGCTAGTCTAATAGAACATCATAGAGGGGAACGAGGGATTGTCTTCAAACCAAAATCTGACCTATAATGCTTAACGTAACTACATTATTACAGATCTTAAGACAGACACTGGAACGAAAAGGGCGCTTCACACTATTCTTGGAGCCATTCTTGTTCTTGAGTTCGGCTTGAGAGGGGAGCTTTTGGCTCCCATGAGAGCATAAATGATCCCTTACTCTGTCAACCTCTTTGCCCTTTCCACTCTTTGACTGGATGTATAGAATTCAGAAACGTGTATTAAATAAGAACATTGTAAGTGCTATCGGGTTATTGAAATATCTCTTGAATAATCGTGATTTTTCCCGAGGTAGTGAAAATGATATCACTGCGAGAGTAGTTAAGTGGTAGCTCTGACGAAGTGGGTTATGAGAGGGGGATGGGGGGATGTGTTTGGAGGTCGCCTCCTCCCCCCTCTTGCAAATTGGAATTTCTGCATGTTTGCCGGCACTTTTGTTTCCATGTTTCCCGGTTGTGTTTTAGTGTCCTGTTCTCTCACTGAGAGGATGGTTTGTGAGCGGCTGTGTTAAGAGAGCTGCAACGGGGTCTACGGTGGTCCCTGGTGCGTGAGCCGTGTCCCAGCCCGCCGTGCTTGGCTGTGCTTGGCTGTGCTTGGCTGTGCACGCCATGTTCGTGGCCAGTGATGCCGCTGCCTCCTATCCCCGACCCTCCGCCACCCGCTGCACCGACCTGTGAGACACTGACGTCCGCCAACACCCGCTCCCCTGCTGGTGCCCGCGCCTCCTGCCTCCCTCTCTGCCACACGCCTGACCCGCGCCTCCTGCCTCCCTCCCTGCCACACGCCTGACCCGCGCCTCCTGCCACACGCCTGACCCGCGCCTCCTGCCTCCCTCTCTGCCACACGCCTGACCCGCGCCTCCTGCCTCCCTCTCTGCTACACGCCTGACCCGCGCCTCCTGCCTCCCTCCCTGCCACACGCCTGACCCGCGCCTCCTGCCTCCCTCTCTGCCACACGCCTGACCCGCGCCTCCTGCCTCCCTCCCTGCCACACGCCTGACCCGCGCCTCCTGCCTCCCTCTGCCACACGCCTGACCCGCGCCTCCTGCCTCCCTCTCTGCCACACGCCTGACCCGCGCCTCCTGCCTCCCTCTGCCACACGCCTGACCCGCGCCTCCTGCCTCCCTCCCTGCCACACGCCTGACCCGCGCCTCCTGCCTCCCTCCCTGCCACACGCCTGACCCGCGCCTCCTGCCTCCCTCCCTGCCACACGCCTGACCCGCGCCTCCTGCCTCCCTCTCTGCCACACGCCTGACCCGCGCCTCCTGCCTCCCTCTCTGCCACACGCCTGACCCGCGCCTCCTGCCTCCCTCTGCCACACGCCTGACCCGCGCCTCCTGCCTCCCTCTCTGCCACACGCCTGACCCGCGCCTCCTGCCTCCCTCTGCCACACGCCTGACCCGCGCCTCCTGCCTCCCTCTCTGCCACACGCCTGACCCGCGCCTCCTGCCTCCCTCTGCCACACGCCTGACCCGCGCCTCCTGCCTCCCTCTGCCACACGCCTGACCCGCGCCTCCTGCCTCCCTCCCTGCTACACGCCTGACCCGCGCCTCCTGCCTCCCTCTCTGCCACACGCCTGACCCGCGCCTCCTGCCTCCCTCCCTGCTACACGCCTGACCCGCGCCTCCTGCCTCCCTCCCTGCTACACGCCTGACCCGCGCCTCCTGCCTCCCTCTCTGCCACACGCCTGACCCGCGCCTCCTGCCTCCCTCTCTGCCACACGCCTGACCCGCGCCTCCTGCCTCCCTCTCTGCCACACGCCTGACCCGCGCCTCCTGCCTCCCTCTCTGACACACGCCTGACCCGCGCCTCCTGCCTCCCTCTCTGCCACATGCCTGACCCGCGCCTCCTGCCTCCCTCTCTGCCACACGCCTGACCCGCGCCTCCTGCCTCCCTCTCTGCCACACGCCTGACCCGCGCCTCCTGCCTCCCTCCCTGCTACACGCCTGACCCGCGCCTCCTGCCTCCCTCTCTGCCACACGCCTGACCCGCGCCTCCTGCCTCCCTCCCTGCTACACGCCTGACCCGCGCCTCCTGCCTCCCTCTCTGCTACACGCCTGACCCGCGCCTCCTGCCTCCCTCCCTGCTACACGCTGACCCGCGCCTCCTGCCTCCCTCTCTGCTACACGCCTGATCCGCGCCTCCTGCCTCCCTCCCTGCTACACGCCCGACCCGCGCCTCCTGCCTCCCTCTCTGCTACACGCCTGACCCGCGCCTCCTGCCTCCCTCTGCCACACGCCTGACCCGCGCCTCCTGCCTCCCTCCCTGCCACACGCCTGACCCGCGCCTCCTGCCTCCATCCCTCTGCCACACGCCTGACCGCGCCTCCTGCCTCCCTCCCTGCTACACGCCTGACCCGCGCCTCCTGCCTCCCTCTCTGCTACACGCCTGACCCGCGCCTCCTGCCTCCCTCCCTGCCACACGCCTGACCCGCGCCTCCTGCCTCCCTCTCTGCCACACGCCTGACCCGCGCCTCCTGCCTCCCTCTCTGCCACACGCCGACCCGCGCCTCCTGCCTCCCTCTCTGCCACGCCTGACCCGCGCCTCCTGCCTCCCTCTCTGCCACACGCCTGACCCGCGCCTCCTGCCTCCCTCTCTGCTACACGCCTGACCCGCGCCTCCTGCCTCCCTCTGCCACATGCCTGACCCGCGCCTCCTGCCTCCATCCCTCTGCCACACGCCTGACCCGCGCCTCCTGCTCCATCCCTCTGCCACACGCCTGACCCGCGCCTCCTGCCTCCCTCTGCCACACGCCTGACCCGCGCCTCCTGCCTCCCTCCCTCTGCCACACGCCTGACCCGCGCCTCCTGCCTCCCTCCCTCTGCCACACGCCTGACCCGCGCCTCCTGCCTCCCTCTGCCACACGCCTGACTCACAGTTAAGGCAGACTCTCCAAGTCACAGTTAAGGTAGACTGTCCAAGTCACAGTTAAGGCAGACTCTCCAAGTCACAGTTAAGGCAGACTCTCCAAGTCACAGTTAAGGCAGACTCTCCAAGTCACAGTTAAGGCAGACTCTCCAAGTCACAGTTAAGGCAGACTCTCCAAGTCACAGTTAAGGCAGACTCTCCAAGTCACAGTTAAGGCAGACTCTCCAAGTCAAACAAGTCTGTCACCCGCCGGATTCTACAGTTTAATAAATGTTCAGTTAATCGCCCGGTTCTAAATTGTTTGGACATGTATGTTAAGGATGTGCCAATTCGTTCGCTGGCCCACGGCTCGTCTGCAGTAATTTTTGTACACCTTTCTGCCACACCCGCCAGCCAGACTAAGGCCCCGCCGACCGTCTAGTCCCTAAATACCAAGTTTCCGTGAAGACGTCCCGTAGGCTAGACAAGGAAAAAGCTTCTCCACTGAGCGGTTCAGTATATTGATCTTCAGACGTCTGGACCCCAGAACGTCAAAATGGCCCTCTGAGGTCCCTCCAGCAGCAGTATTGCGGACCTGGATGTGTGTGTGGGTAATATGGTTTCTGTGTTTCCTCTCTTCCCCCCTGGCCTGGTGTCAGGCTTGTTTGATGGTAAATTGTTCAGACGGGCTGTGCTTCTTAATTGCAGTGACCCGCAGGTTTCTTAATNATGTTTTCTTCATAACTGGTTTTCTATGTCCGCTAGAAATTAGATCCTCTGAGTATTTGATATATAATTTGCAAATTCGTCCCGTTCCATAAAACTGTGACCAAAATGTAAAAGGCCTCAGGATTAATAATATCGATTACTATTATTCTAAGGTGGTATGGGCTCTTGGGCCAGATTCACGAAAGCAGTTACGCAAGCACTTACGAACGTGTACATCTTTCCTCAATCTTTGACGGCTTTGGTTACATTTATTAAACAGTTTACAAGCATGAAAACTTGCCAATCAACTGTTGTTATTGTTATAAACAGCCTCCTGGTGCTTCGGAGCTCATTAACTGTTTAATAATTGTAAACAAAGCCGCCAAAGATTGACAAAAGATGTACATTTTCATAAGTGTTTGCGTAAGTGCTTTCGTGAATCTGGCCCCCTGGCTCTCAACGGAGTGTTGAGTTGAGAGAGTTCCTCTGTGCCTGAACAGAGGCGGGGGGGGGGGAGCTGACAGCTGAGTGGACAGCGCTCGGGATTCGTAGTCCTAAGATTCCTGGTTCGATCACCGGCGGAGGCGAAAACAAATGGGCATAGTTTCTTTCACCTCTGATGCGCCTCTTCACCTAGCAGTAAATAGGTACCTGGGAGTTAGACAGCTGCTACGGGCTGCTTCCTGGGGATGTGTGACAAAAAAAGGAGGCCTGATCGAGGACCGGGCCGCGGGGGACGCTAAGCCCCGAAATCATCTCAAGATAACTCGAAGATAACCCCAAGATGGTCTCTCGTCACCAGGTATTCCCAGGTACTAAAACAATTGTTTTTTTTGTAGTTACGGGTCCCCCAACCACTTGGGCTGGACGGTAGAGTGACGGTCTCCCTTTATGCAAGTCGGCGTTCAATCCCCGACCGTCCACCAAGTGGTTGGGCACCATTCCTTTCCCCCCGTCCCATCCCAAATCCTTATCCTGACTCCTTCCCAGGGCTATATAGTCGTAATGGCTTGGCGCTTTCCACTGATAATTCCCTTCCCCCCCCCCCAGTTGATGAGTTCTTTGTATAATAGAGCCCCCGGTGAGAAGGTGGGGTTCGAGCAAGAGTAATGATGATTCTGAGACATTGATGAAATGTTCGCCAGAAGAGCCACACTTTTTAAAAGCAAGTTACTGAATTTTTACTTTTACTGTGTTGAGAAACCGGGCCATCTCCACCAGGAGCCGGTGGCTGAGCGGACAGAACACTGGGCGCGTAATCCTGTGGTCCCGGGTTCGATCCCGGACGCCGGAGAGAAACTATGGGCAGAGTTTCTTTCACCCTGATGGCCCTGTTACCTAGCAGTAAATTGGTACCTGGGAGTTAGTCACGGGCTGCTTCCTGGGGGTGGCGGCCTGGTCGAGGACCGGGCCGCGGGGACACTAAGCCCCGAAATCAAATCATCTCAAGATAACCTCCTTGCTCATTGCGTCTTTAACTTGAGTCTTGCCCCTTTATAAGAGGACTTGAACATACAGTATTTTCCTACTCGTTTGTGTTAAGTTAAATCTAAATGATCATAATAGTATATCAATTATACATGCTATATACATTTTTATACAGGTGTGAGTGGGGGGGGGGCTTGTGTTTGGAGAAGAGATTAAGAACGCCAGCACCTTTGCATCCAGTTAAGGATGCAAAGGTGCACCCATCATCGTTAAATAATCTCCAGGTGTGCCTGGATTAGCTGCTGACCAAGGACCAGATTCATGAAGCATTTGCGCAAGCACTTACGAACATGTACATCTTTTCTCAATCTTTGGCGGCTTGTTTCCAATTATTAAACAGTTAATGAGCTCCGAAGCACCAGGAGGCTGTTTATAACAATAACAACAGTTGATTGGCAAGTTTTCATGCTTGTAAACTGTTTAATAAATGTAACCAAAGCCGTCAAAGATTGAGGAAGATGTACACGTTCGTAAGTGCTTGCGTAACTGCTTCGTGAATCTGGCGCCAGAGATGCTTCAGGGTTATTAACTAACACGCAGGACGGGCCCGGTCCTTCTTGAGGAGAAGGAAGAAGACTCTTGTGGACATCATCTTGGCAGATCCCGGCCCGACTCCTCTGGTGTTGACAGGTGCCAAGCATGAAGTCTCCGCCGGAAATCCGCCAAGAATGTGGTGAGGAATTCCAAACCAAAGCTGGAATGCCTTTAGATTCCGTGGGAGAATGAACGGAGAGGCGGGAAACATCCTTGTGTGTATTCACCTAGTTGTATTCACCTAGTTGTGCTTGCGGGGGTTGAGCTCTGCTCTTTTGGCCCGCCTTTCAACTGTCAATGAATTGTTTCTACTACTACTACTACTACTACTACTACTACTATTTTTTTCCATAACACCCACACACACCCCAAGAAGCAGAGTGTGACAGCTGACTAACTCCCAGGTACCTATTTACTGATAGGTAACAGGGGCATAGGGTGAAAGAAACTCTGCCCATTGTTTCTCGCCGGCGTCCGTGTGTGTGTGTGTGTGTGTGTGTGTGTGTGTGTGTGTGTGTGTGTGTGTGTGTGTGTGTGTGTGTGTGTGTGTGTGTGTGTGTGTGTGTTTTGTATTCTCACCTAGATGTGCTTGCAGGGTTGAGCTAGGCTCCTGGCCCCGCCATCCGAACGGTCTTAGATTAATGCAATGCCTCATTTCTCACGCTTTTACCATATTTCCATACACAATTTTGAATTGAATTATGTTCAACTCGTCCTGCATCTAACCTATTTGATTTATTGACATCTCCTAACACTGAAGAGGTTCTTCGTGATGAGTTAACGCAGTGGCTTCCATCGTGATGTGTCACGGGGGCTTTCCGTTGGAGGATATTACTGTATTTGCCTGAACGATCTGTTCCTGTAGGTCCTTCCACACTCTTGTAATGTTGGGATGGTGTATGGGATGCTGTATAGGACAGTGTATGTGGCATCGCTTCCCATACACCAGCGACTGGACGCTTAGCTATTTGTGTTTGCGAGAATGGAGACCCATCTCTTAAACCTCCTCTTCTGCTGTTGTGTAAAATGATACAAGAAATGTAAATTTGTTTTCCTGCATAAAGCAAATGTTCTTAAAACAAAGAACATGCGAAAAGTCGTCAAAATATATAACGTAAAATCAGCCAGAAAATCCGCAGCGAAATGGTAAAATAATCTTCGTATGTGGTATGATATTGCCAGCGAGTGGGACCTGACTCTGTATCTATCGTCTCTTACTCCTGTCTATCAGTGCATCTATCGTCTTTTACCCCCCGTCTATCAGTACATCTATCGTCTCTTACTCCCGTTTATCAGTGCATCTATCGTCTTTTACACCCCGTCTATCAGTGCATCTATCGTCTTTTACCCCCCGTCTATCAGTGCATCTATCGTCTTTTACCCCCCGTCTATCAGTACATCTATCGTCTCTTACTCCCGTCTATCAGTACATCTATCGTCTCTTACTCCCGTCTATCAGTACATCTATCGTCTCTTACTCCCGTCTATCAGTACATCTATCGTCTCTTACTCCCGTCTATCAGTACATCTATCGTCTCTTACTCCCATCTATCAGTACATCTATCGTCTCTTACTCCCGTCTATCAGTACATCTATCGTCTCTTACTCCCATCTATCAGTACATCTATCGTCTCTTACTCCCGTCTATCAGTACATCTATCGTCTCTTACTCCCGTCTATCAGTACATCTATCGTCATTTACCCCCACTGACATGTGAAGTCATTTTCCAATTATTGTAACTGGTTTAGACATGCATTTAGCCGTATTTCTTCGCGTTAGCATCTTCCGTTTGTAGACGTTACGTGAGCAGTTGGTGGTCTTCACGTTGCTCTAGCATACAACTGTTGTTGTATTCCATAAATACAGCCGAGTATATTATTTGTATTGAGGATTTGACTCTGACATTTAAGGGAAGAGATCGGCGAAGACATTTTAATTTAATGATATAAATATTTGTCTTGTTAAATATATGGAATCTGGGTTTTAATGTTCGGTGAATGTTGAAGAAATTGTTGCATCATTTTATTAGATGTATCTGAAATGTTGGTGTTAGTTAAGTCTCTTAACTAAGTTAAGTCTCTCTGTTAGTTTAGTTAAGTTATTGTGTACCACTTACACACTAATGTGTAAGTGTGAGCTGTGCAAGGATGTGTAAGTGTGAGGTGTGCAAGGAGTGTAAGTGAGGTGTGCAAGGATGTGTAAGTGAGGTGTGCAAGGATTGAGAGAGTGAGCAGCGTATGAGAGTGTGTGTGGAGGGCGGTGTAGCTGGTACCATACCTGTGTACTTCCTGAAGCAGGTCGCCACGCTGTTGTAGAAGCCCATAAATGTGGGCTGGATGTTGGCAGGATTCATGGTGTGTGATGGATGTGAGGCCCTTCACACTGCCTTCACACTGCCTTCACACTGCCTTCACACTGCCTTCACACTGCCTTCACACTGCGTTCACACTGCCTTCACACTGCCTTCACACTGTCTTCACACTGCCTTCAACTGCTTCACACTGTCTTCACACTGTCTTCTAGTGATGTTCTGCTCGTCTGTGGCAACACTCGTTACCGTGAGAGGCTTTTCTTGCCCTGTTGGTGCCTCCTTCTTGTTTCTCTCTCACTCTCACACACGCACGCCGTTCTCTCTCCCTCTCTACT
Source organism: Procambarus virginalis (assembly GCA_020271785.1). Classification (NCBI taxonomy): domain Eukaryota; kingdom Metazoa; phylum Arthropoda; class Malacostraca; order Decapoda; family Cambaridae; genus Procambarus; species Procambarus virginalis. The sequence continues at coordinate 3,451,177 of WNGS01039543.1, forward strand.
CCACCCCCCCCACACGCACACACACACCCACACACCCTCATCACTTCCTACTACTCATACACTCGGGTCTTGGACCTCTTTGCCGGTCCCCTCACACTCTCTCCCCATCAACTTTTCCACCTCAGATTCACCGATATATTTCTCCACTGACTGAAGGACAACTTTTCCAAGGTATGATGATTTCGTAACTCGGAGAAATCAGGATGCAGTGTACTGTAACTTGTTCTGATTGGCTCGCTTGCACGCTATGGAGGTTCGTGGGGAGGGGGTTGGTGTGGAGGGGAGTCGAGCAGAACAAAGCACTAGTGGTCGTTGTTCAATACCCTTATGTCGGTATGTGGGCTGAGTATGTTGCTGGAGCCGCTGGTGTCTCCTCAATGCCTTTGTCGTAGTCCTGAAAATCATGAAGAATAGACATAACGTCTTCCGGTATGAGGCCATTTGCAATGTCTTTTGAAATAGGGAGCCAGAATTACCCGGAACTAACTACAGGTCTAATCTAGGCATTTGTATATGATATGCGTAAAGTGACATTCAAATAGGCTCAAAATACGACTTGGGATGCCTTTGTGAGCGCATTAATGCACGGTGTGGGCCCCCTGGCGGGCCCAGCATGGCATGCCTGTGGTCTCGACGTGTGAGGAAACTGTGAGTATTGGTAGCTGGTCGTGGGTATTGAGTACTCGTGAAGGGGGGCGGCGGGGTTTCGTGGGAATTGTAAGTGGAAGGAACGTCAATACAGTGGGAACTCTGCAGCCGGGCGTATTATCTGGCTAATGTAATGGCCCTGGTGGCCGGATATGGATCTGGCACTGTTAGGAAAGTGGCTGTGTTCATGTGTCATTGTTCCCTCCCTACCTACCCTCCCTCCCTGTGTCCCTACCTCCCTCCCTGTGTCCCTGTGTCCCTACCTCCCTCCCTGTGTCCCTACCTCCCTCCCTGTGTCCCTCACCAGTGTGCTGGCGACAGCTTTGGAGCAAAAAAAAAAAACATTATTGACTGTAAGGGCTTTCTTCCGACTGTGAGGGAGTACGACAGTGGGTACGACCACCACGTGAGGGCACGACAGTGGGTACGACCTAGGAGGGAACGACCACCACACGAGGAACGACCTGGTGTACTCAAGACAGTGAGTACGACTCCGGGGAGTCGTACACACAGCAGGACACAATAACGACGCCGCAAATAAGACGCCCAACCCACAAATCTGAAAGTAACGGTGACGACCATGATCAACTGTAATTACGACTGGATAGTGATCCAGGATGGATAGTGGTCCAGGATGGATAGTGGTCCAGGACGGATAGTGGTCCAGGACGGACCGAAATGTTGTCAGTTCCCGTCTTTCAGATTTGTGGCTTGGGTGGTAATGGTATTATTTGTTGCGCGCGCTTCACGTGCAACCAGGCTGTGATTCACATGTCAGGGTGCGGGCAGCCGCGTCCAACAGCCTGTTGACCAGACTATCAACCAGGCGACCTGGCAGAGACCGGGCCGGGGGACATTTAAACGGGAGATTGAGGAAATCGAGCAGAGCCTGAAGCATTCGTATCGGATTGAAGAAATGCAATTAGAACAGAAAGCCATATAGAGATAAATAATAACTTATTTTTACATAAGCGAAATCAAAAGCAAAAACCACTGCCAGTATTGAACCTATTCTACAAGTGAAGNAAACCAACAACAACGCTTCCTCTTTCAAGTCAGGAGAGATTTATGACATAGAGGGAATACAGAGAATATGTATAGCACAAACACACAGTAAAATGCCTACTTTACTGAAACGGTCTCAAAACACACTCTGAAAAGACATCAAGAGACGAATCATAAAATTAAGACACTCGAAATCCGCGTTAGATAAATTCCTGCATGAAGTGCTGGGTGTAATGGTCTGGTAATAGTCGTAATGTTATAATTGGTCAGTCGCTGCAAGCAATAACCCGCACGATCAAGTTGTTCCAAAGAAGCCTATCCACGGACCGTGCTTGGGTAGTGAAGAAACCTCGATACCAGCTACAGGTAAACTACAGGACTTGAGGTAAACACAGTTGAGATGTGCCGCTTCCACCATGTGGATTTTGGCTTTGAGAGAGAGTTGGGCCTCGGGAGACTCCTGCTCGCACGCCACTTTGGTGCCAAGTTGAGAACTGTGGGTGACAGGCACAGCAGTCAGTGCTGGCACCTCGGGGCACTGGGGCCAACTTGGGCCAGGAGAACTACCCGTTGGACTGATATGAAGGAAGGACTGGCAGCCAGGACATGGGGAGTGGGGTGACAGGCAGCCAGGACATGGGGAGTGGGGTGACAGGCAGCCAGGACATGGGGAGTGGGGTGACAGGCAGCCAGGACATGGGGAGTGGGGTGACAGGCAGCCAGGACATGGGGAGTGGGGTGACTGGCAGCCAGGACATGGGGAGTGGGGTGACTGGCAGCCAGGACATGGGGAGTGGGGTGACTGGCAGCCAGGACATGGGGAGTGGGGTGACTGGCAGCCAGGACATGGGGAGTGGGGTGACTGGCAGCCAGGACATGGGGAGTGGGGTGACTGGCAGCCAGGACATGGGGAGTGGGGTGACAGGCAGCCAGGACATGGGGAGTGGGGTGACAGGCAGCCAGGACATGGGGAGTGGGGTGACTGGCAGCCAGGACATGGGGAGTGGGGTGACTGGCAGCCAGGACATGGGGAGTGGGGTGACAGGCAGCCAGGACATGGGGAGTGGGGTGACAGGCAGCCAGGACATGGGGAGTGGGGTGACAGGCAGCCAGGACATGGGGAGTGGGGTGACAGGCAGCCAGGACATGGGAGTGGGGTGACAGGCAGCCAGGACATGGGGAGTGGGGTGACAGGCAGCCAGGACATGGGGAGTGGGGTGACTGGCAGCCAGGACATGGAGAGAGTGGTCACAGGGCTGCAGCTATCAGACAATCAAGAGAGGGAGGGACATACAACGATGCAACTATCAACAAGAGTGAGGGAGATGGTAGAGGATATTGAACAACATGGTTGATTGAGAGGGGCAGGTTAAGGCTAACAGTCAACACTGGTGTCATCTTTATGATGATACAATGTTAAAACGGGCGAGGAGGCAGAGGTGGTGTGCGGGGCCATCCCCGAGCAAGAGAAAGCATGTAGGAAATCAACAAATATAGTTTGGGGACCTATTTAAGGAGGCCTGGTCGACGACCGGGCCGCGGGGACGCTGAGCCCCGGAAGCACCTCAAGGTAACCTCAAGAGGAGAAGAAAATGCCATTATTGTTGTAGTTTGGAAGGAAAGGAGGACAATTAAAGGCAAACAATGTAGTGTAGATGTATAATAGATGGAAGAATGCAAATGGATGATAATAATAATAATAATAATAATAATAATAATAATAATAATAATAATAATGGAAAAAGTTTGAGAGAATGAAAGCGGACCGTCAAAGGTCAGAGGGGGGGGGTATTATTCAGTCCCACATTCATAAATGATTTTCTTCATAATTGGTTTTCTATGTCCGCTAGAAATTAGATCCTCTGAGTATTTTGCTATATAATTTGCAAATTCGTCCCGTTCCATAAAACTGTGACCAAAATGTAAAAGGCCGCAGGATTAATAATATCGATTACTATTATTCTAAGGTGGTATGGGCTCTTGGGCCAGATTCACGAAAGCAGTTACGCAAGCACTTACGACGTGTACATCTTTCCTCAATCTTTGACGGCTTTGGTTACATTTATTAAACAGTTTACAAGCATGAAAACTTACCAATCAACTGTTATGTTATAAACAGCCTCCTGGTGCTTCGGAGCTCATTAACTGTTTAATAATTGTAAACAAAGCCGCCAAAGATTGAGAAAAGATGTACATTTTCGTAAGTGTTTGCGTAAGTGCTTTCGTGAATCTGCCCCCTGGCTCTCAACGGAGTGTTGAGTTGAGAGAGTTCCTCTGTGCCTGAACAGAGGCGGGGGGGGGGGGGGGCTGACAGCTGAGTGGACAGCGCTCGGGATTCGTAGTCCTAAGATTCCTGGTTCGATCCCGGCGGAGGCGAAAACAAATGGGCATAGTTTCTTTCAGCTCTGATGCGCCTCTTCACCTAGCAGTAAATAGGTACCTGGGAGTTAGACAGCTGCTACGGGCTGCTTCCTGGGGATGTGTGACAAAAAAAGGAGGCCTGATCGAGGACCGGGCCGCGGGGGACGCTAAGCCCCGAAATCATCTCAAGATAATTTGAAGATAACCTCAAGATGGTGTCTCGTCACTAGGTGTTCCCAGGTACTAAAACGATTATTTTTGTAGTTACGTGGCCTTGTGTGGGTCACGTGATCACCCGAGATCCGACTGGAAAGATTCAGCTCCACCCAACCACTGGGCTGGACGGTAGAGTGACGGTCTCCCTTCATGCAAGTCGGCGTTCAATCCCCGACCGTCCACCAAGTGGTTGGGCACCATTCCTTCCCCTCCCGTCCCATCCCAAATCCTTATCCTGACTCCTTCCCAGGGCTATATAGTCGTAATGGCTTGGCGCTTTCCGCTGATAATTCCCATCCCCCCCCCCCAGTTGATGAGTTCTTTGTATAATAGAGCCCCCGGTGAGAAGGTGGGGTTCGAGCAAGAGTAATGATGATTCTCAGACATTAATGAAATGTTCGCCAGAAGAGCCACACTTTTTAAAAGCAAGTTACTGAATTTTTGCTTTTACTGTGTTGAGAAACCGGGCCATCTCCACCAGGAGCCGGTGGCTGAGCGGGCAGAACACTGGGCGCGTAATCCTGTGGTCCGGGTTCGATCCCGACGCCGGCGAGAANCACACACACACACACACACACACACACACACACACATACACACACACACACTCACTCACTCACTCACTCACTCAACTCTGTCTTTTCCCTTCCTCTCTCCCTCCCTCTTCTCGTAGTGATTTACACTCCTCGCTGCCATTATTGCTTTTTCTCCCTTCCCCACTCTTCTTCCGTCTCAGGATTTATTACACTGGTGAAGGCTGTTCCCTACTGTCTCCTTGCTCGTGTCTCTCCACCTTACAGTCGTGTCCTCACAACTGTTATGTCGACTGCCTCTTGTTGCCGTTCTTATAACACTGTATCGCTCTCTCTCACCGTCGTCAAACCGCCTCGTGCTAGAACGGAATTTGATTTAGTAAAAAGATTGGAGTCCAGTTCGATGAGTAGGAGAATATAGGACCTTCCTCACACGGGCGAGGTGTGAGCTCAAGTGCATCGTCAGTGGCAGGATGGGATGGGATAGTGTGGGCTAGGGTATGGCGAGCAAGGGCTAGGGGACGAGGAAAATGGCTGTCAGTATGGGTAAGGAATTGTAAATTACCAGTGACTTGGATGGAGGCATATTAACTGGGTATTTATCTGTTCAAAGTTAAAATAGGATGCTTAGTGTGCTTCTCATGAGCGGTCGGAGACTGGATCGGATGGCCTTTGACCCCTGGAATCTATGCAAGGAAACCTCAAGGTAACCTCAAGGTAACCTCAAGGTAACCTCAAGGTAACTGCAAGGTAGGATGTTGTTATCCTGTCAGTAGTATGGACAGCATTCTCCCGTCACACAAGCCTCCTGATCTGTGCAAGGGGGGGGGGGGAGGAGTTCTTACGAGGAAGAGTACTGAAGCTTTCTGGCACTCCTGGAAGATGCAGCCTGCCCAGCCACTCTCCTGCTGGGAGTGTTAAGTGGCAGGTGGAGGGTGTGTGGGGGCCGGGTGGTCGTGATGGGGCTTGGTTTGGGATGTTTATGAACACAAATCTGTTTGTAGTGTGGGTGGAGGCATAGTTGGGATACTCTGGCAGGATCAGGGAATGTTGGGCATCGGTTCTGTTCTGGCTTCCTTCCTTGCTTCCCTCCCTGTCTCTCCTTGCTTCCCTCCTGTCTCTCCTGCTTCCCTCCCTGTCTCTCCTTGCTTCCCTCCCTGTCTCTCCTTGCTTCCCTCCCTGTCTCTCCTTGCTTCCCTCCCTGTCTCTCCTTGCTTCCCTCCCTGTCTCTCCTTGCTTCCCTCCCTGTCTCTCCTTGCTTCCCTCCCTGTCTCTCCTTGCTTCCCTCCTGTCTCTCCTTGCTTCCCTCCCTGTCTCTCCTGTGCTTCCCCCCTGTCTCTCCTTGCTTCCCTCCCTGTCTCTCCTTGCTTCCCTCCCTGTCTCTCCTTGCTTCCCTCCCTGTCTCTCCTTGCTTCCCTCCCTGTCTCTCCTTGCTTCCCTCCCTGTCTCTCCTTGCTTCCCTCCCTGTCTCTCCTTGCTTCCCTCCCTGTCTCTCCTTGCTTCCCTCCCTGTCTCTCCTTGCTTCCCTCCCTGTCTCTCTGCATTTCCTTCTCCGAGAAGGGCCGAGTTTCTAATAGGTATTTAGTTTTTTTTTGTAATGTAAGGTAATTAGAGGAGGCGGGAAGGGACCTCGCCTCTCCCATGGTACAATGCTGACAGTTCCAATCCAAGAACTGTCCTCACGTGGTATAGTGACTCCAGAGGCGGCCTATTACACTAACGCCATCACAAGACATCTTGGGAACAAGGATGCAAAGATCTAAACCTGTCATCTTTGAAGAAGCATAGATCAGGGAGACCTTAACCTAAGGCTTTGAAGTTAATGGTGAATTAAGATAAGCTCGAACATGGACTTTTGGGAATGCGTGCAAGGTTTCATTAGAGTATTAAGTATTTGCATGCAATTGGAGATACGGTTTATGCATTAGCTTGAGATGTTTCGGGGCTTTTAGTGTCCCCGCGGCCCGGTCCTCGACCAGGCCTCCACCCCCAGGAAGCAGCCCGTGACAGCTGACTAACTCCCAGGTACCGTTTTACTGCTAGGTAACAGGAGCATAGGATGAAAGAAACTCTGCCCATTGTTTCTCGCCGGCGCCTGCGATCGAACCCGGGACCACAGGATCACAAGTCCAGCGTGCTGTCCGCTCGGCCGACCGGCCCCCAAGGCTTCGCCACTACTTGTACAGTATTGGAATAACTTGCCAATTAATGTCACACGTGCATATGCAATAGCGCTTTAATTAACATATTGATAGATATTTTTGAATTTGGGGAATTATACTAACTGTTCAACTTGACAGTGTGATAATGGAGTGGTAACTGTAGTATTGGTGTTATTGGAGTGTATGTGACGTCGGTAACAGCAGCAGCGACTGTAGTGATAACACTGTTATCAGTCTTTTCACCCCCCCCCCCTACCCCCCTATCAGTCGCTGTTGGATGGCCTCGTTATTCTCCTGTAAACTGGTCACGCTGTTATCAGTCGCTGTTGGATGGCCTCCTCGTTATTCTCCTGTAAACTGGTCACGCTGTTATCAGTCGCTGTTGGATGGCCTCGTTATTCTCCTGTAAACTGGTCACGCTGTTAGTGACCGCGGGTATGGTAATGTTTGCCAGGCTTGCTCTGTCCTCCCGACGGTCTCGCTTCATGCAGGTCGGCGTTCAATCCCCGACCGTCCAAGTGGTTGGGGCACCATACCTTCCCTCGTCCCATCCCAAATCCTTATCCTGACCCCTTCCAGTGCTATATAGTCGTGATGGCTTGGCGCTTTCCCTTGATAATTCCTCCCTTCCTTCTGTCCTCCGGTGTGAACCAGAGGGTGGGGGGGGGAGATCCTTTCTTCGTGATCCTCGGCTCTCTCTCTCTCTCTCTCTCTCTCTCTCTCTCTCTCTCTCTCTCTCTCTCTCTCTCTCTCTCTCTCTCTCTCCACACAGAAGCTAGTCACCTATTTTATTCTAGTGTGCCCCATAGATGCTTCCTAGGATCAATTTCCCTGCTGCCCGGTCTTTGATCCCGCCTCCTGGGAAGGCCGTGCATGCTTAACTGGGGCCAGATTCACGAAGCAGTTACGCAAGGTCTTACGAACCTGTACATCTTTTCTCAATCTTTGGCGGCTTTTTTACAATTATTAAACAGTAATGAGCTCCGAAGCACCAGGAGGCTGTTTATAACAATAACAACAGTTGATTGGCAAGTTTACATGCTTGTAAACTGTTTAATAAATGTAACCAAAGCCGTCAAAGATTGAGGAAAGATGTACACGTTCGTAAGTGCTTGCGTAACTGCTTCGTGAATCTGGCTCCTGGGCAACAAGGCACTTGGATGCCACTGCTGACACTCTGACGTGTGGATCACAGCCCGGTTGATCAGGTATTCTTTGCAGGTGTTCATCAAATCTTTTCCACACTGTGAGATAAGTTTTCCTATATTATTCCTATATCTTATTATTCGCCTAGTTATTCCTATTATGTTTAAAGGAAGAGTCTTGGAGCCCTCATTGGTGATACACTTCCTTAAGTGTACCTATTGCACGGTCCCCGAAGGGGTTGTGCCGCTGGCCTCTTGGTCTCACAAGGAGTTATTTCCGTGTGAAGATTTGGAACTAGTCCATTAGTATGTGAGTGTGTGTGTGTGTGTGTGTGTGTGTGTGTGTGTGTGTGTGTGTGTGTGTGTGTGTGTGTGGTGTGTGTGTGTCTCTACAGCCCGCACTGTGATCAGTAAAGTTTGACAGATGTTTAGCTGTCTAGATAATTTAGTGTTTTACTGAATGGATTTGGGGCAGTATAAGTTCTCCGCGCGTTCTCCAGGTCAGTAATGTCTCCTAACTTTGCAGGCGAAGAGTTATAATAACGTGGCTGAAGTATGTTGACCAAACCACACACTAGAAGGTGAGGGGACGACGACGTTTCGGTCCGTCCTGGACCATTCTCAAGTCGATAACTAACTCCGAAGGTACTCCTAACTTTGAGTAATGTTGATGGTCTTTAGTGCCTAGTAGATAATAAAGTTATGGACCTTTGTAAGTGTGCATAACCTTGTAACCTTGTCCTTCCCTTCCACTGCCTCTGGTTCCCTCCACTGCTCTGGTTCCCTTTCCACTGCCTCTGTTCCCTTCCACTGCCTCTGGTTCCCTTCCACTGCCTCGCTATCCTTCCACTGCCTCTGGTTCCCCTTCCACTGGTTCCCTCCACTGCCTCGCCATCCCTTCCACTGCCTCGCCTTCCCTTCCAGTGCCTCGCCTGCCTCTGACGCAAGGCGAGAGCAGTGAGGCACCGTGTGTGTGTGTGTCAGGGCAGGCAGTAGGGAGGAGGACCCTTGGCGGTAAGACATACATCAGCTGGTGGAGTTTGGTGGTCATGTCAGACCACCGTGTCATTAAGGGTTGGCCCTGCCTCCCTCCACCGTGTGGCACCGGTGGCAACCCCAGGACACCCCTGTAGGGGGTTGACGGGGAGCAACACACACAGTGGGTGGGAGGAGCTGGTGTACATGGGTGGGGGTTTTGACAGGTGGGTGGGTTTTGACAGGTGGGCGGGTGGGTGGGTTCCAATACCAGCTGGTCCTCCTAGTTGTGAATATTTATTTAGACTTGTTACTATGCGACTCCCGCTGGTAAATGATGCTGAATGTTGCTGACTGGCAAACCAATCATGTCTGCTGATAGAGAGGATGTTCACGAGGGAATCTTCTGAGGGCTGGCACTCTGATCTACCCGCTGCACCCCCTTTTTTGGGGTTGTGCAGCCCCCCCCCCCCCTCACAATCCTGTACCTTGTTCAACCCTCACACTCCTTTACTTCAGGAACAGTTTGATCTCGGCCGCCAAATCGATTTCATGTTGAAACCATCCAAGGAACGATGAGGGGATTGGGGCATGATGGAGGCCGTGATGGGTGAGGGGGAGGGGGGGGGTGGTGGGTTAGGGGGTGTCGCGGGGGGGGAGTCATGGCCCCCCCTTCACCCCACACCAACAGGGTGGTGGGGTGTGTGAGCTGTGGCCACGGACGTGAAGAAATATGAAGAGATAAGCTTGTTCATCCACGTGTGAGAAACTTGTTACCTTGGATGAGGGAGGTGGTGAGGGGAATTGAGGTTGTGGTGAGAGGGTTCAGATAACTTCGAACTTCCAGCTCTTACGCTACGGAAAAAAATTAAAATATTAAAGCTGAAACCACGTACAAAACTCAGGCAAATCATAACATAGAACGAAAAATCAATGTAAGGATCTGGGTGTACTCATGTCGGAAGACCTTACCTTTAAAGAACACAATAAAGTAGCCGTCACAACTGCAAAAAAAATGACAGGTTGGATACAAGAACCTTTCACACTAGAGATGCTATACCGATGATGACACTTTTCAAAACGCTTGTGCTCTCTAGAGTGGAGTACTGCTGCACAATGACAGTCCCTTTCAAAGCTGGAGAAATTGCTGACCTGGAGAGCGTGCTAGAATCCACTCGGTTAAACATCTAAACTATTGGGACCGACTAAAGTGCCTAAATCTGTATTCTCTTGAGCGCAGGCGGGAGAGGTACGTAATAATTTACACGTGGAAAATATTAAAGGGGCTGGTCCCAAACCTGCACACAGAAATAACATCACATGAGACCTGAAGACATGGCAGGATGTGCAGAATACCTTCGTTGAAAAGCAGAGGTGCAACAGGTACCCTGAGAGAGAACTATCAACATCAGAGGCCCGAGACTGTTCAACACGCTTCCACTACACATAAGGGGCATAATTGGCAAACCCCTCACAGTGTTCAAGAGAGAACTATCAACATCAGAGGCCCGAGACTGTTCAACACGCTTCCACTACACATAAGGGGCATAACTGGCAAACCCCTCACAGTGTTCAAGAGAGAATTTGATAAACGCCTCCAAGGGATACCTGATCAACCAGCCTGTGACTCATACGTCAGGCTGCGAGCAGCCACGTCCAGCTCCCTTTGGGTCAGAGATGAGAGAGAGATCAATAATATACACGTGGAAGATACTGGAGGGCCAAGTACCAAATCTACACAGTAAAATAACAACATACTGGAGTTAAAGATATGGAAAAAATGCAGAATAGAACCAGTGAAGAGCAGAGGTGCCATAGGCACAATCAGAGAACACTGTATAAACATCAGAGGTCCGCGGTTGTTAAACGTCCTCCCAGCAAGCATAATAAATATTGCAGGAACAACCGTGGACATCTTCAAGAGAAACTAGATCATTTTCTCCAAGGAGTGCCGGACCAACCGGGCTGTGGTGGGTATGTGGCTCTGCGGGCCGCTCCAAGCAACAGCCTGGTGGCCCAAACTCTCACAAGTCAAGCCTGGCCTCGGGCCAGGCTTGGGGAGTAGAACTACTCCAGAATTCCATCAACCAGGTATCAACAGCCTGGTTGACCAGTCCAACAACGAGAAGGCCTGCCCGAGGACCGGGCCGCGGGGACCTTCACCCCCGGAATCAACGCAAGGTCGAGCGGACAAGCACACTGGACTTGTGATCCTGTGGTCCCGGGTTCGATCCCGGGCGCCGGAGAGAAACAATGGGCAGTTTCTTTCACCCTATGCCCCTGTTACCTAGCAGTAAAATAGGTACCTGGGTGTTAGTCAGCTGTCACGGGCTGCTTCCTGGGGGTGGAGGCCTGGTCGAGGACTGGGCCGCGGGGACACTAAAGCCCCGAAATCATCTCAAGAAGGTAGATCAGGTAAGGGAAGTGAGATAGTGATGAGGTAGTGAAGGGGAATGAGGTGGTAGTGAGGGATATGAAGTGGCATGAACTGTGGCTGAGGTGGAGCCGATGAACATCAGGGAGGGGTGGGGCGTGAGGTGGGGTGGCGTGGGGGGCAGGTTATCAGCGAGGAGTGGCGGGGTGGGGCCGAGGGGCGGGGCCACGTGGCCCATGTTGGAGGTAAGCAGTAGGAGTAGGCCAGTGTGTCGCGTTAAAGGGGTCTTGTCCTCACTGGCTTTAATGCTCTCGTGTGAGCATGTGGGTAGGTCTATTTTGGGAGTGGACACCTAGTTGCTCGACACCTGCTTGCAACATGACCCCCGGGCATACCTGCAGTGTGTTTCGCGAGTTCTAATACTTCCCCCCAGCCCGGCCTGAGGCCAGGCTTGACTTGTGACAGCTTGGTCCAACAGACTGTTGCTTGGAGCTGCCCGCAGGCCCACACACCCACCACAACCCGGTTGGTCCGGTTAGTAGTAGTCCTGTGTAGTGCCAGGCGAGGCTGTCGACGGGACTTCATTGGAACTTGGATATCTGCTCACAACTTGCTATCTGTTATAGCTGGTTTATATATTTCTGAATTTGTATACCAATGCCATGTTGATATTGTAAAATGATCATCCATCAGCGGATTGTGAGAGTGTGACAGGCCGCGCGGGAATGTGTAATGAGATGGAGTGCGCGGTCTCCTTAAGACCTGCTTCATCCTGATAAGTTGTCCTTGTGTGCTGAGGTCTTTGTTGCTTAACGCAGCCTCTGCTACTCTGCTGCTGTTGCTACTGCAGTTGCTACTGCTGCTGCTGCTGCTGCTGCTGCTACTGCTGCTGCTGTTGCTGCTGCTGCTGCTGCTGGTACTGCTGCTGCTACTCTGCAGCCTCTGCTACTGCTGCTGTTGCTACTGCTGCTACTCTGCAGCCTCTGCTACTGCTGCTGTTGCTACTGCTGCTACTCTGCAGCCACTGCTGCTGCTACTGCTGCTGCTGTTGCTACTGCTGCTGCTGCTGCTGGTACTGCTGCTGCTACTCTGCAGCCTCTGCTACTGCTGCTGTTGCTACTGCTGCTACTCTGCAGCCTCTGCTACTGCTGCTGCTACTGCTGCTGCTACTCTGCAGCCTTTGCTGCTGCTACTGCTGGTACTGCTGCTGCTACTCTGCAGCCTCTGCTACTGCTGCTGTTGCTACTGCTGCTACTCTGCAGCCTCTGCTACTGCTGCTGCTACTGCTGCTGCTACTCTGCAGCCTTTGCTGCTGCTGCTGCTGGTACTGCTGCTGCTACTCTGCAGCCTCTGCTACTGCTGCTGTTGCTACTGCTGCTACTCTGCAGCCTCTGCTACTGCTGCTGCTACTGCTGCTGCTACTCTGCAGCCTCTGCTGCTGCTACTGCTGCTGCTGCGCGCCCTGATCTAACCCAATATTGGTTGTGGCTATGCATACATTGTAAATTGCAGCTGTTGTTGTTGTTTTAGATTTAGCCACTGGGAACGACATGTCCATGTAGCACGGGCTATAGTGAGCCCGTAATTGAGTTCAGTTACTCGCTATAACCTTGTTACTGTGATATTTGGGTCAGAGGTTGAAATGGAGGTGGGAGTTTCCTCCTTGTATCCCCCCGTTTCTTTTCCACTTCTGTTTTAACACACTGGTTTTAGGTTAGGTTAGGTTTGGTTAGGTTAGGTTGGTTAGGTTAGGTTTGGTTAGGTTAGGTTAGGTTTGGTTAGGTTTGGTTAGGTTTGGTTAGGTTAGGTTAGGTTTGGTTAGGTTAGGTTAGGTTAGGTTAGGTTAGGTTAGGTTTTAGTGTCCTGCGTTGCAACAGGTGTACTCTATGTTGACCAGACCACACACTAGAAGGTGAAGGGACGACGACGTTTCGGTCCGTCGTGGACCATTCTCACAATCGACTTGAGAATAGTCCAGGACGGACCGAAACGTCGTCGTCCCTTCACCTGCTAGTGTGTGGTCTGGTCAACATACTTTAGCCACGTTATTGTGACTCGTCGCCCGCAGGTGTACTGTATATTGTTTTTATACAACAATATAAATTGCTGTATAAAATTTGTTTCAAGTTTTATTTCAATTGTTTTGAAATAAAAGGAATATTTAGTGGTCTTGATTACAGTAGTCGGTTGTTGGCATTGTCGTGAACGTTCAGACCGAGCTTGGAGCAAATTGTTTTTGCCCTCAATTGTTTCAAGCGCGGGTTGGACATGTATATGAGTGGGATTGGGTGGTTATAGATAGGAGCTGCCTCGTATGGGCCAATAGGCCTTCTGCAGTTGCCTTTGTTCTTATGTTGTGTGTGGGTTAGATGGGGTGCTGGAAGCTACTGATGGGTTAAGGGGGAGTGTATGTGTGGGGGTTCCTGTAGGATTAATGGTCATGGATTAAGGGTTAAGAGGACACGCCAGGAGATGGATTACGGTGCAAGGGAGAGAAGTGAGAAGGGATAACGGAGGAGCAGGTTGAAGGACGAGAGGAGAGAAACCAACACAAATGGATGAGAACAACACAAAATTGATATGGTTATATTTGCAGTATGGAGTTCGAACCCGTGTCGTGAGTTGTCGCTGCCCGTGTTGATTACGGTCCCCGTCCTGCCACAGTATTTACGTCGGCACTGAGTCAGTGCCCCGGCGGGTGTTGGTGCCCTGGGGCCATATCCAGCTGGGTGGATATCCAACAGCTGGATAATCCGGTCGCTCGGGGGACTCCAGGAGTTTGTGGATAATTCAAGTCAAGTGTGGGAGTCATTCAGCCGTTGCCTTTGCCCTGGGAGGCGACGCCACCTTTGGTCTTTGAACCTTAAATAGAATTCTCAGCTTCTTTTGTTTTGAGTCTGGCCTGACGACCTAATTAGTGGCCACGCCGCCTTTTTCCTCACTCTTTTATTTCGGGCTTTATGTGGGGGAGGATTTTAAACATTTGAAGCTCCTTCCACACACGATCGATGAAGGGCGTCCATCTCGTGCACCTCGTAAGTCAGTGAAAGTAAATATATTGATCAGACCACACACTAGAAGGTGAAGGGACGACGACGTTTAGGTCCGTCCTGGACCGTTCTCAAGTCTCAAGTCTCACAATCGACTTGAGAATGGTCCAGGACGGACCGAAACGTCGTCGTCCCTTCACCTTGTAGTATGTGGTCTGGTCAACATACTTTAGTCTCGTTATTGTGACTCATCGCCTGCAAATAAATATATGTATGTATAATATTAGAATGCCCGTCTCCGAGGTTGGAGTTCAGTCGTTTGGGGTTAAACTCCTTTAACTTGGTACGCTGATTTCCATAGGGGTATGTGCCCAATATGCTCTGGTCAGGGTTGGCATTATTCAAGCGAGAAGAGCGTGGCATGATCACATACTCACCCCCACGACGATATTGGCAAAGGCTGCCGGTTCCCATCTGAATAAGTACTTTGAAAACAACAGTTTCAAAACGTTGATTTTTTCCTGTAACATTGGAGAACAATTGCTCTCGTCAGTAACATTAAAACAGATTCTACTCAAAATACTTTGCCTTTAACAACATAATTTAGCAGCAAAAACATGTAACAGATTCAGCACTGAGCCTGGTCACCATCGCCAGGTCACCATCCCCAGGTCACCATCCCCAGGTCACCATCCCCAGGTCACCATCCCCAGGTCACCATCCCCAGGTCACCATCCCCAGGTCACCATCCCCAGGTCACCATCCCCAGGTCACCATCCCCAGGTCACCATCCCCAGGTCACCATCCCCAGGTCACCATCCCCAGGTCACCATCCACTTGCCCAGGTCCATCCACTTGGCTCCCATACGAGATCGGACGAGAGGCGGGACCAAAGAGCCAAAGCTCAACCCCCGCACCCACAGCTAGGTGAGTACACGGCCACCCTCTCACCAGCTGTGAGTTTGAAAGGTTGGAGTTTTAACAATTCGTTTGGACAGTGTTCAGGTTTTCATAATTTTGCGTGTTTTGTGAGGGAGAGAGTGAGAGTGGGGAGGGTATGGGGAGAGGGGGGAGGGAAGTGGAGGTGAGAGGAGGGGGGAGAAGAGTTGGGGAGAAGAACGGACTGAATCGGACACCGCCGAGTCTTACTGTCTGTTTATGGTTGGAGATCAGACGCTTGGGGTTAGCCTCATTAAATTTTGAACAGTAATTGCTGTTGGGTATGTGCCCAGCATGATCACTTCAGTGTTGGCACAAATAAAACGAGTGCTGCTTGACGTGGTGGCAATAGGATCCCCCCATTGTTTTTTCCTCACTATAATATAAAACATTATTCACCGATTGCAAAATTGTTAATAATTTTGTTTAGGGATCATACTTTGCCTGTAATAGCTTGGAATATGTATTCATGATGTACTCGTCTCAGCCGTCATGCCGTCTCACCCACTGCCTCCAAAAGTCAGTCTTCCACATAGACAGACAGACAGACAGACAGACAGACAGGGTCAAGGTACTTCATCTAGTTACACACAATATATGCATGGCGTCGTAACTGTCGTGCATGGCAGAGTGAGAATACATATTTTTGTTTACATGTGAACTGTGGACAGGCCAAGTCGAGCCTGGCCTCGGGCCGGGCTTGGGGGAGTAGAAGAACTCCCAGAACCCCATCAACCAGGTATCAACTATGGCGGAGATATAGCCCCGTGCGTCAGGCAGGTGGAGGCTTCTTCCCCCCCCCCTCCATCCCTGTAGCTATAAAACGTGTCCGTTACAAGTTTAGTATTTATCATGCCTGGCGCAGGTGTAGCGAGGGCTTATCTCAAACTAAGAAGATACAGGCCCGTGTTGTCCACAGTGCTCTAGATACGCCACTTCACATTAAACAGAAAACGCGTGTTTTGCTAGATACAATAATGATTGAGTGTTCCCTTGAGATAATGATGATTTCGGGGCCTAGCGTCCTCGCGGCCCGGTCCTGCACTAGTATTGGGTTGGTCTGTTGTATTAGGGGAGCTCGTTAGCTCTCCTCCCTCTCATCTCTCTGCATTGGCAACAGTTGTGGGTTAATCTGGAGCCGGCTTTATCTGTCAACAGCTGTGCACTGACGCTTTAGGAGTAGTATCAGACCCTGATGCAATTTTTACAGGATATGATCCAGTAACATCAGATCCTGTTTCATTTTTTTGCAGGATATGATCCAGTTTCATCAGATCCTGTTGTTAGTCGTGGGTGATGGGTAGGCTGGGTGATGGGTAGCCTGGGTGATGGGTAGCCTGGGTGATGGGTAGCCTGGGTGATGGGTAGCCTGGGTGATGGGTAGCCTGGGTGATGGGTAGGCTGGGTGATGGGTAGGCTGGGTGATGGGTAGCCTGGGTGATGGGTAGCCTGGGTGATGGGTAGCCTGGGTGATGGGTAGCCTGGGTGATGGGTAGCCTGGGTGATGGGTAGCCTGGGTGATGGGTAGCCTGGGTGATGGGTAGCCTGGGTGGGATGGGACTAAATTGCATCATCGGGTCGTAGCACTCAACTAATTATTATGCAACAGTTATAACTCCGGGCGATAACTCTCTCAGCCGCTTCTCCTGACACGTATTAATGCCGGCGATTACAGCAGAGGATCGTGTGGCGGGGGAATAATTCGCGAGCATTACTGGGCGAAGCTCTGGGCGTATCTCTCAAAGCCACCGGTGGATTATCATCGTACCCAACCCCCCCTCCCCCCTGGGGAAGGGGGGAGGGGAGGGGAGGGGGTTGTAGGGGGGTGGGGGGTATATGGGGGGGGGGTTGTTGGTCGCGGTTGGTCGCTTTTGGGGCAAATTGTGATTATATATTGATCGTTACTCTCGTTGAGGCTGTTGGGTTGTGGGTTTGAGTACAACACATTTGAGTACATATCCATATGTACTCAAAATTTGAGTACATGGCCATCTAGTAACCATAGTGTGAGAGAGTGGGCACCTCACACTCAATCTTCTTGAGGTTATCTTGAGATGATTTCGGGGCTTAGTGTCCCCGCGGCCCGGTCCTCAACCAGGGCTCCAACGACAGGAAGCATCCCGTAGCTGCTGTCTAACTTGCAAGTACCTATTTACTACTAGGTAACAGGGGCATCAGGGTGAAAGAAACATTTTGCCTATTTGTCTCCGCCTCCACCGGGGATCGAACCCGGAACCTTAGAACTACGAATCCGAAGCGCAGACAGCTGCTGCGGGCTGCTTCCTGGGGGTGTGTAACAAAAAGGAGGCCTTGTGGAGGACCGGGCCGCGGGGACGCTAAGCCCCGAAATCATCTCAAGATAACTTAAAGATAACCTCAAGGAGATAGTCATGTGTGTACTCACAATGTAAAGTCAGTGCAGGGGGTGGCTAAGCTAACGGCTCCCCCTCTCCTCTTCCCGGGGCTAGGCTTGTAGGTCAAAGGTCAAGTGTCAAGGAGTGGGAGGGAGGGAATAGCCTTTACCCGGTAAAAGGTTTCTCTGGGGTCACCCAACCACCGGTACGCGGCTCCCAAGGTATGTTGCTGCCATTATCTCCTGTTTTCGAGCCGAGCGCCAGCTCCGTTATGCAGAGCAGCGTGGTCTTGGGCGTGCAGCAAGGGAGATAAGCAAGACTGACGGGTTCTAGTGCGACACGGAGCAGGTCTGGGTGTTGGTGTGGACATGGCGGGTGTGTTGGAGTATGTGGGAAGGAGTTTTTTAGAGCCCAAGAGCTAAGCAGATGCGAGGTGTGGGCTCGCCAGACCAGGCCAACAGGGCTACCTTATCCATCAATCTCCTCGGGACGTGGAAGTTACGACTGGAGCGCAGACACCTTTGATCCTCTCACGACCTGCTGGAGAGATTGAAATGTGGGAGAGGTAATTTTCGCTGATGCAAGGGAGAGGAGCGACGTGGGAGAGAAGCTGGGGGGACCACAGGCTAGTTGGTTTAGAGCAATGATCTAATGGTTGCCTGAAGGTTGCCTGAAAACCTAAAGGCAAAGGTGACCCCCCACACCCCACACCCGCTGTTGCTGAGTGGGAAGATTCTCTCCACTACAGCTGGGTGTGAAGGCTCTCTCCACTGCAGCTGGGTGTGGAGGCTGTCTCCACTACAGCTGGGTGCGGAATACCCATCACATACAGCCCAATATACAAGAGATATAACAATACAATGTATACCCACATTTGGCCAAGGCATTTGATAATGTGACGATGGAGTGAAAGCTACAACGCGGCGATGTTTGGTCATTACCCTGACCTAGGGCCTCAGAGCACAGTAAACGAAGCATTAACATGCCCGAGTATAATGGAATACCTGGAGCACAACTTTTAGAGGGTTCTGGGAGTTCTTCTTCTTCCAGGGGCCCCGAGCGTGGCCTCAAGCCGGGTTCGGGGCCCTCAGAGTACCACAGGGAATGGTCCTTTACCTCAAGACATTTTCTTTGTACCACTTTCCCACCTCGTGGTTATAGACAGTAATACAAGCTTCGTGTCATACTTTACATGCGATAAGACAATCAGTAGGAATATTGGCTTCTTGGGAGAGACTGTGAACTTGAGACGGACATCAATAATGTCTTAAGATGGGCAGTGGAAAGCATGCTGTTCGTCATTGATACATTTCAGGCACTTAAATTTGGAGAAAAGTGAACGAACATAAACTTGATGTACAATGGAAAACAGAAACGGATCTCCTCTTACAACGGAAACTGATCTCTTACAACGGAAGCGGATCTCCTCTTACAACGGAACCGGATCTCCTCTTACAACGGAAACGGATCTCCTCTTACAACGGAAATGATGATGTCGAGCGACGTCACTTAGTGAGCATAACAGAGCAAATGTAACATCAGCCCAGAAGGCGATAGGGTGGATTATGAGGACCCTCGTGAGAATTATGAGAATTGCGGGATGCCACCTTGGTGCTAATATTAATATGAGGCCCCTTCCAGCTTCCTCTGCAAGGTACAGCCCCGCTCCTGTGCCGGGTCAGTCCACTACGGGCTCACCATAGCCCGTGCTACTTGTTACAGCCCCGCTCCTGTGCCGGGTCAGTCCACTACGGGATCACCATAGCCCGTGCTACTTGTTACAGCCCCGCTCCTGTGCCGGGTAAGTCCACTACGGGATCACCATAGCCCGTGCTACTTGTTACAGCCCCGCTCCTGTGCCGGGTCAGTCCACTACGGGATCACCATAGCCCGTGCTACTTGCAACTTTGTGTTGCGGGCAGCTGAATCTAAAACAACAACAACAACAACAACGCTCCTCTTTCAAGTCAGGAGAGATTTATAACATAGAGGGAATACAGAGAATATGTATAGCACAAACACACAGTAAAATGCCTACTTTACTGAAACGGTCTCAAAACACACTCTGAAAAGACATCAAGAGACGAATCATAAAATTAAGACACTCGAAATCCCGTTAGATAAATTCCTGCATGAAGTGCTGGGTTGTAATGGTCTGGTAATAGTCGTAATTGTTATAATTGGTCAGTCGCTGCAAGCAATAACCCGCACGATCAAGTTGTTTCCAAAGAAGCCTATCCACGGACCGTGCTTGGGTAGTGAAGAAACCTCGATACCAGCTACAGGTAAACTACAGGACTTGAGGTAAACACAGTTGAGATACGCAGCTTCAACCATGTGGATTTTGGCTTTGGGAGAGAGAGAGAGTTGGGCCTCGGGAGACTCCTGCTCGCACGCCACTTTGGTGCCAAGTTGAGAACTGTGGGTGACAGGCACAGCAGTCAGTGCTGGCACCTTGGGGCACTGGGGCCAACTTGGGCCAGGAGAACTACCCGTTGGACTGATATGAAGGAAGGGTTGACAGCCAGGACATGGGGAGTGGGGTGACAGGCAGCCAGGACATGGGGAGTGGGGTGACAGGCAGCCAGGACATGGAGAGTGGGGTGACAGGCAGCCAGACATGGGGAGTGGGGTGACTGGCAGCCAGGACATGGGGAGTGGGGTGACAGGCAGCCAGGACATGGGGAGTGGGGTGACAGGCAGCCAGGACATGGGGAGTGGGGTGACTGGCAGCCAGGACATGGGGAGTGGGGTGACTGGCAGCCAGGACATGGGGAGTGGGGTGACTGGCAGCCAGGACATGGGGAGTGGGGTGACTGGCAGCCAGGACATGGGGAGTGGGGTGACTGGCAGCCAGGACATGGGGAGTGGGGTGACTGGCAGCCAGGACATGGGGAGTGGGGTGACTGGCAGCCAGGACATGGGGAGTGGGGTGACTGGCAGCCAGGACATGGGGAGTGGGGTGACAGGCAGCCAGGACATGGGGAGTGGGGTGACAGGCAGCCAGGACATGGGGAGTGGGGTGACAGGCAGCCAGGACATGGGGAGTGGGGTGACAGGCAGCCAGGACATGGGGAGTGGGGTGACTGGCAGCCAGGACATGGGGAGTGGGGTGACAGGCAGCCAGGACATGGGGAGTGGGGTGACAGGCAGCCAGGACATGGGGAGTGGGGTGACTGGCAGCCAGGACATGGGGAGTGGGGTGACTGGCAGCCAGGACATGGAGAGAGTGGTCACAGGCTGCAGCTATCAGACAATCAAGAGAGGGAGGGAGATACAACGATGCAACTATCAACAAGAGTGAGGGAGATGGTAGAGGATATTGAACAACAAGGTTGATTGAGAGGGGCAGGTTAAGGCTAACAGTCAACAACATGGTGTCATCTTTATGATGATGCAATGTTAAAAACGGGCGAGGAGGCAGAGGGTGGTGTGCGGGGCCATCCCCGAGCAAGAGAAAGCATGTAGGAAATCAACAAATATAGTTTGGGGACCTATTTAAGGAGGCCTGGTCGACGACCGGGCCGCGGGGACGCTGAGCCCGGAAGCACCTCAAGGTAACCTCAAGAGGAGAAGAAAATGCCATTGTTGTTGTAGTTTTGAAGGAAAGAGAAGGACAATTAAAGGCAAACAGTGTAGTGTAGATGTATAATAGATGGAAGAATGCAAAGGGAATAATAATAATAATAATAATAATAATAATAATAATAATAATATGGAAAAAGTTTGAGAGAATGAAAGCGGACGTCAAAGGTCAGGGGGGGGGGTATTATTCAGTCCACATTCATAAATGATTTTCTTCATAACTGGTTTTCTATGTCCGCTAGAATTAGATCCTCTGAGTATTTTGCTATATAATTTGCAAATTCGTCCCGTTCCATAAAACTGTGACCAAAATGTAAAAGGCCTCAGGATTAATAATATCGATTACTATTATTCTAAGGTGGTATGGGCTCTTGGGCCAGATTCACGAAAGCAGTTACGCAAGCACTTACGAACGTGTACATCTTTCCTCAATCTTTGACGGCTTTGGTTACATTTATTAAACAGTTTAAAGCATGAAAACTTGCCAATCAACTGTTGTTATTGTTATAAACAGCCTCCTGGTGCTTCGGAGCTCATTAACTGTTTAATAATTGTAAACAAAGCCGCCAAAGATTGACAAAAGATGTACATTTTCATAAGTGTTTGCGTAAGTGCTTTCGTGAATCTGGCCCCCTGGCTCTCAACGGAGTGTTGAGTTGAGAGAGTTCCTCTGTGCCTGAACAGAGGCGGGGGGGGGGGGGGGGCTGACAGCTGAGTGGACAGCGCTCGGGATTCGTAGTCCTAAGATTCCTGGTTCGATCACCGGCGGAGGCGAAAACAAATGGGCATAGTTTCTTTCAGCTCTGATGCGCCTCTTCACCTAGCAGTAAATAGGTACCTGGGAGTTAGACAGCTGCTACGGGCTGCTTCCTGGGGATGTGTGACAAAAAAAGGAGGCCTGATCGAGGACCGGGCCGCGGGGGACGCTAAGCCCCGAAATCATCTCAAGATAACTCGAAGATAACCCCAGATGGTCTCTCGTCACCAGGTATTCCAGGTACTAAAACAATTGTTTTTTTTTTGTAGTTACGGGTCCCCCAACCACTTGGGCTGGACGGACGGTAGAGTGACGGTCTCCCTTCATGCAAGTCGGCGTTCAATCCCCGACCGTCCACCAAGTGGTTGGGCACCATTCCTCCCCCCGTCCCATCCCAAATCCTTATCCTGACTCCTTCCCAGGGCTATATAGTTATAATGGCTTGGCGCTTTCCACTGATAATTCCCTTCCCCCCCCCCCAGTTGATGAGTTCTTTGTATAATAGAGCCCCCCGGTGAGAAGGTGGGGTTCGAGCAAGAGTAATGATGATTCTCAAACATTAATGAAATGTTCGCCAGAAGAGCCACACTTTTTAAAAGCAAGTTACTGAATTTTTGCTTTTACTGTGTTGAGAACCGGGCCATCTCCACCAGGAGCCGGTGGCTGAGCGGACAGAACACTGGGCGCGTAATCCTGTGGTCTCGGGTTCGATCCCGGACGCCGGAGAGAAACTATGGGCAGAGTTTCTTTCACCCTGATGGCCCTGTTACCTAGCAGTAAATTGGTACCTGGGAGTTAGTCACGGGCTGCTTCCTGGGGGTGGAGGCCTGGTCGAGGACCGGGCCGCGGGGACACTAAGCCCCGAAATCAAATCATCTCAAGATAACCTCCTTGCTCATTGCGTCTTTAACTTGAGTCTTGCCCCTTTATAAGAGGACTTGAACATACAGTATTTTCCTACTCGTTTGTGTTAAGTTAAATCTAAATGATCATAATAGTATATCAATTATACATGCTATATACATTTTTATACAGGTGTGAGTGGGGGGGGGCTTGTGTTTGGAGAAGAGATTAAGAACGCCAGCACCTTTGCATCCAGTTAAGGATGCAAAGGTGCACCCATCATCGTTAAATAATCTCCAGGTGTGCCTGGATTAGCTGCTGACCAAGGACCAGATTCATGAAGCATTTGCGCAAGCACTTACGAACATGTACATCTTTTCTCAATCTTTGGCGGCTTGTTTCCAATTATGAAACAGTTAATGAGCTCCGAAGCACCAGGAGGCTGTTTATAACAATAACAACAGTTGATTGGCAAGTTTTCATGCTTGTAAACTGTTCAATAAATGTAACCAAAGACGTCAAAGATTGAGGAAAGATATACACGTTCGTAAGTGCTTGCGTAACTGCTTCGTGAATCTGGCGCCAGAGATGCTTCAGGGTTATTAACTAACACGCAGGACGGGCCCGGTCCTTCTTGAGGAGAAGGAAGAAGACTCTTGTGGACATCATCTTGGCAGATCCCGGCCCGACTCCTCTGGTGTTGACAGGTGCCAAGCATGAAGTCTCCACCGGAAATCCGCCAAGAATGTGGTGAGGAATTCCAAACCAAAGCTGGAATGCCTTTAGATTCCGTGGGAGAATGAACGGAGAGGCGGGAAACATCCTTGTGTGTATTCACCTAGTTGTGTTCACCTAGTTGTGTTCACCTAGTTGTGTTCACCTAGTTGTGTTTACCTAGTTGTGTTCACCTAATTGTATTCACCTAGTTGTATTCACTTAGTTGTGCTTGCGGGGGTTGAGCTCTGCTCTTTTGGCGCGCCTTTCGACTGTCAATGAACTGTTTCTACTACTACTACTACTACTATTTTTTCCCACAGCACCCACACACACCCCTGGAAGCAGCCTGTGACAGCTGACTAACTCCCAGGTACCCATTTACTGATAGGTAACAGGGGCATAGGGTGAAAGAAACTCTGCCCATTGTTTCTCGTCGGTGTGTGTGTGTGTGTGTGTGTGTGTGTGTGTGTGTGTGTGTGTGTGTGTGTGTGTGTGTGTGTGTGTGTGTGTGTGTGCGTGCGCGTGTGTTTTGTATTCTCACCTAGATGTGCTTGCAGGGTTGAGCCCAGCCATCCGAACGGTCTTAGATTAATGCAATGCCTCATTTCTCACGCTTTTACCATATTTCCATACACAATTTTGAATTGAATTATGTTCAACTCGTCCTGCATCTAACCTATTTGATTTATTGACATCTCCTAACACTGAAGAGGTTCTTCGTGATGAGTTAAAGCAGTGGCTTCCATCGTGATGTGTCACGGAGGCTTTCCGTTGGAGGATATTACTGAATTTGCCTGAACGATCTGTTCCTGTAGGCCCTTCCACACTCTTGTAATGTTGGGATGGTCTATGGGATGCTGTATAGGACAGTGTATGCGGGTATCGCTTCCCATACACCAGCGACTGGACGCTTAGCTATTTGTGTTTGCGAGAATGGAGATCCCTCTCTTAAACCTCCTCTTCTGCTGTTGTGTAAAATGATACAAGAAATGTAAATTTGTTTTCCTGCATAAAGCAAATGTTCTTAAAACAAAGAACATGCGAAAAGTCGTCAAAATATATAACGTAAAATCAGCCAGAAAACCCGCAGCGAAATGGTAAAATAATCTTCGTATGTGGTATGATATTGCCAGCGAGTGGGACCTGACTCTGTATCTATCGTCTCTTACTCCTGTCTATCAGTGCATCTATTGTCTTTTACTCCTGTCTATCAGTGCATCTATCGTCTCTTACTCCCGTCTATCAGTACATCTATCGTCTCTTACTCCCATCTATCAGTACATCTATCGTCTCTTACTCCCGTCTATCAGTACATCTATCGTCTCTTACTCCCATCTATCAGTACATCTATCGTCTCTTACTCCCGTCTATTAGTACATCTATCGTCTCTTACTCCCGTCTATCAGTACATCTATCGTCTTTTACCCCCACTGACATGTGAAGTCACTTTTCCAATTATTGTAAATGGTTAGACATGCATTTAGCCATATTTCTTCTCGTTAGCATCTTCCGTTTGTAGGCTTTACCTGAGCGGTTGGTGGTCTTCACGTTGCTCTAGCATACAACTGTTGTTGTATTCCATAAAATACAGCCGAGTATTTTATTTGTATTGAGGATTTGACTCTGACATTTAAGGGAAGAGATCGGCGAAGACATTTTAATTTAATGATATAAATATTTGTCTTGTTAAATATATGGAAATCTGGGTTTTAATGTTCGGTGAATGTTGAAGAAATTGTTGCATCATTTTATTAGATGTATCTGAAAATGTTGGTGTTAGTTAAGTCTCTTAACTAAGTTAAGTCTCTCTGTTAGTTTAGTTAAGTTATTGTGTACCACTTACACAATAATGTGTAAGTGTGAGATGTGCAAGGATGTGTAAGTGTGAGGTGTGCAAGGATGTGTAAGTGTGAGGTGTGCAAGGATGTGTAAGTGTGAGATGTGCAAGGATGTGTAGGTGTGAGCTGTGCAAGGATGTGTAAGTGTGAGCTGTGCAAGGATGTGTAAGTGTGAGCTATGCAAGGATGTGTAAGTGTGAGCTGTGCAAGGATGTGTAAGTGTGAGGTGTGCAAGGATGTGTAAGTGTGAGCTATGCAAGGATGTGTAGGTGTGAGGTGTGCAAGGATGTGTAAGTGTGAGGTGTGCAAGGATGTGTAAGTGTGAGCTGTGCAAGGATGTGTAGGTGTGAGCTGTGCAAGGATGTGTAAGTGTGAGCTATGCAAGGATGTGTAAGTGTGAGCTGTGCAAGGATGTGTAGGTGTGAGCTGTGCAAGGATGTGTAAGTGTGAGGTGTGCAAGGATGTGTAAGTGTGAGCTGTGCAAGGATGTGTAGGTGTGAGCTGTGCAAGGATGTGTAAGTGTGAGCTGTGCAAGGATGTGTAAGTGTGAGGTGTGCAAGGATGTGTAAGTGTGAGGTGTGCAAGGATGTGTAAGTGTGAGGTGTGCAAGGATGTGTAAGTGTGAGCTATGCAAGGATGTGTAAGTGTGAGCTGTGCAAGGATGTGTAGGTGTGAGGTGTGCAAGGATGTGTAAGTGTGAGGTGTGCAAGGATGTGTAAGTGTGAGGTGTGCAAGGATGTGTAAGTGTGAGGTGTGCAAGGATGTGTAAGTGTGAGGTGTGCAAGGATGTGTAAGTGTGAGCTATGCAAGGATGTGTAAGTGTGAGCTGTGCAAGGATGTGTAAGTGTGAGGTGTGCAAGGATGTGTAAGTGTGAGGTGTGCAAGGATGTGTAAGTGTGAGGTGTGCAAGGATGTGTAGGTGTGAGCTGTGCAAGGATGTGTAAGTGTGAGGTGTGCAAGGATGTGTAAGTGTGAGCTATGCAAGGATGTGTAAGTGTGAGGTGTGCAAGGATGTGTAAGTGTGAGGTGTGCAAGGATGTGTAAGTGTGAGCTGTGCAAGGATGTGTAGGTGTGAGCTGTGCAAGGATGTGTAAGTGTGAGGTGTGCAAGGATGTGTAAGTGTGAGCTGTGCAAGGATGTGTAAGTGTGAGGTGTGCAAGGATGTGTGTGAGGTGTGCAAGGATGTGTAAGTGTGAGGTGTGCAAGGATGTGTGTGAGGTATGCAAGGATGTGTAAGTGTGAGGTGTGCAAGGATGTGTGTGAGGTGTGCAAGGATGTGTAAGTGTGAGCTGTGCAAGGATGTGTAAGTGTGAGGTGTGCAAGGATGTGTAAGTGTGAGGTGTGCAAGGATGTGTGTGAGGTGTGCAAGGATGTGTAAGTGTGAGGTGTGCAAGGATGTGTGTGAGGTATGCAAGGATGTGTAAGTGTGAGGTGTGCAAGGATGTGTGTGAGGTGTGCAAGGATGTGTAAGTGTGAGCTGTGCAAGGATGTGTAGGTGTGAGCTGTGCAAGGATGTGTAAGTGTGAGGTGTGCAAGGATGTGTAAGTGTGAGCTATGCAAGGATGTGTAAGTGTGAGCTGTGCAAGGATGTGTAAGTGTGAGGTGTGCAAGGATGTGTAAGTGTGAGGTGTGCAAGGATGTGTAAGTGTGAGCTGTGCAAGGATGTGTAAGTGTGAGCTGTGCAAGGATGTGTAAGTGTGAGCTGTGCAAGGATTGAGAGAGTGAGCAGCGTATGAGAGTGTGTGTGGAGGGCGGGTGTAGCTGGTACCATACCTGTGTACTTCCTGAAGCAGGTCGCCACGCTGTTGTAGAAGCCCATAAATGTGGGCTGGATGTTGGCAGGATTCATGGTGGGTGTGATGGATGTGAGGCCCTTCACACTGCCTTCACACTGCCTTCACACTGCCTTCACACTGCCTTCACACTGCCTTCACACTGTCTTCACACTGCCTTCACACTGCCTTCACACTGCCTTCACACTGCCTTCACACTGCCTTCACACTGTCTTCTAGTGATGTTCTGCTCGTCTGTGGCAACACTCGTTACCGTGAGAGGCTTTTCTTGCCCCCCTTTTGGTGCCTCCTTCTTGTTTCTCTCTCACTCTCTCACACACGCACGCCGTTCTCTCTCCCTCTCTACTCCACCCCCCCACACACACACACACCCACACACCCTCTCACTCCTACTACCTCATACACTCGGGTCTTGGACCTCTTTGCCGGTCCCCTCACACTTTTCTCCCCATCAACTTTTCCACCTCAGATTCACCGATATATTTCTCCACTGACTGAAGGA
Organism: Procambarus virginalis; assembly: GCA_020271785.1. Taxonomy (NCBI): domain Eukaryota; kingdom Metazoa; phylum Arthropoda; class Malacostraca; order Decapoda; family Cambaridae; genus Procambarus; species Procambarus virginalis. The sequence continues at coordinate 3,478,914 of WNGS01039543.1, forward strand.
CAACTTTTCCAAGGTATTGGTGATTTCGTAACTCGGAGAAATCAGGATGCAGTGTACTGTAACTTGTTGTGATTGGCTCGCTTGCACGCTATGGAGGTTCGTGGGGAGGGGGTTGGTGTGGAGGGGAGTCGAGCAGAACAAAGCACTAGTGGTCGTTGTTCAATACCCTTATGTCGGTATGTGGGCTGAGTATGTTGCTGGAGCCGCTGGTGTCTCCTCAATGCCTTTGTCGTAGTCCTGAAAATCATGAAGAATAGACATAACGTCTTCCGGTATGAGGCCATTTGCAATGTCTTTTGAAATAGGGAGCCAGAATTACCCGGAACTAACTACAGGTCTAATCGAGGCATTTTGTATATTGATATGCGTAAAGTGACATTCAAATAGGCTCAAAATACGACTTGGGATGCCTTTGTGAGCGTATTAATGCACGGTGTGGGCCCCTGGCGGGCCCAGCATGGCATGCCTGTGGTCTCGACGTGTGAGTGAACAATGTGAGTATTGGTAGCTGGTCGTGAGTATTGAGTACTCGTGAAGGGGGGCGGCGGGGTTTCGTGGGAATTGTAAGCGAAGGAAAGTCAATACAGTGGGAACTCTGGCAGCCGGGCGTTATTATCTGGCTAATGTAATGGCCCCTGGTGGCCGGATATGGATCTGGCACTGTTAGAAAGTGGCTGTGTTCATGTGTCATTGTTCCCTCCCTACCTACCTCCCTCCCTGTGTCCCTACCTCCCTCCCTGTGTCCCTCACCAGTGTGCTGGCGACGCTTTGGAGCAAAAAAAAAAAAACATTATTGACTGTAAAGGGCTTTCTTCCGACTGTGAGGGAGGGAGTACGACAGTGGGTACGACCACCACGTGAGGGGCACGACAGTGGGTACGACCTAGGAGGGAACGACCACCACACGGAGGAACGACCTGGTGTACTCAAGACAGTGAGTACGACTTCCGGGGAGTCGTACACACAGCAGGACACAATAACGACGCCGCAAATAGACGCCCAACCCACAAATCTGAAAGTAACGGTGACGACCATGATCAACTGTAATTACGACTGGATAGTGATCCAGGATGGATAGNCCTTCTCTCCTTTACCTTCCCTGATTACCGGCCACTTTAACTCCGTCTCCAGTTTGCTCTTGACCGGGTGAAACGTTGTAAATAATTAGTGTCATTAGAGACGCCGAATATCACAATGACGACGGCTGAGGACTCTTTCCCTACTTGAGGTGGAGGCTGAGAGATCCTCACTTTGTCGTGGCTTAGCCAGCCAGCCAGCCAGCCACCAGCCAGCCAGCCAGCCAGCCAGCCTGCCAGCCAGTCTGCCAGCCAGCCTGCCTGCCAGCCACCTGCCAGCCAGCCAGCCAGCCAGCCAGTCAGCCTGCCAGCCAGTCTGCCAGCCAGCCTGCCTGCCAGCCAGCCTGCCAGCCAGCCAGCCAGCCAGCCAGCCCCATCCAGCCAGCCAGCCAGCCAGCCAGCCAGCCAGCCCCAGCCAGCCAGCCAGCCAGTCTGCCAGCCTCTCCTCTCCTCTCTTTGTGAGAGTGACTTAAGAGTGGGAGCTTGGTAAGAGCAGTCGTAAAGTGGCAGCTCATAGAGGGTGATAAACGTGTCGCTACTCTAAATGATGTGCTGTTGTTTCTGAAGACGTCTCTCTCTTGATGGGCGCATCTTAAGTGTCTGGAGCTGTACGGTGCCATGCTTGGCCCTCGTTATTGTTGGTACCCGGACTGGCTTACCCAGGAGGGCAAGAAGAGCCCCCTGGTGGTGTGGGGGGAAGGTCCAGTTCAACCCTCATACCGCCTCCCTTTCTAATTATGTTACCCCCCTTCAATTGGGCCTCACGTTGAAAAGGTGACTAGGAATAATGAACAGTGCGCCGCCCTGTCATAGAGACGGGTGTCGCCCCTCTCTCCCTGACCAGTAATGGCTGATGAAAGGTTCCCGCCATTTTTGACGCGACGCCGCGAAATTCAGAGCAAAATAGTTTTATGACGAAGCCATATTTTTGTGTGTTTTTTTGTCCCTCACGTTTGGGATGGGTTAAATGCGTAATTTTTTTTTTCTGCATTGCGTAGAATTTTATTATTGAAATTTTGTTAGATGTGTGTTTTTATCATATTTGTTTGTTTAATTGGTATAATTGTCGTGTCGGTTGTTCATTCTCGCGTGATAGTGCACGATGAACAGTTTATATTGGAAACACTTGGGGGGGGGGCATAGTTACTTACTTGGTTACTTGCTACTTGCATGAATGTACTCTTGGTATCATTTGGTCATTGATGTGACATTTTCTTCCACACCTAGTGTAGACACCCACCTAGTGTAGCCACCCACCTAGTGTAGCCACCCACCTAGTGTAGCCACCCACCTAGTGTAGACCCCACCTAGTGTAGCCACCCACCTAGTGTAGCCACCCACCTAGTGTAGCCACCCACCTAGTGTAGACACCCACCTAGTTGTAACACCCACCTAGTGTAGCCACCACCTAGTGTAGCCACCCACCTAGTGTAGCCACCCACCTAGTGTAGCCACCCACCTAGTGTAGCCACCCACCTAGTGTAGCCCCCCACCTAGTGTAGACACCCACCTAGTGTAGCCACCCACCTAGTGTAGCCACCCACCTAGTGTAGCCACCCACCTAGTGTAGCCACCCACCTAGTGTAGACACCCACCTAGTGTAGACACCCACCTAGTGTAGACACCCACTGGGATGCATTAAATGTTAATGAAGGTTGGATAAGTCTGGGTTGAATAACGCGTTCAGAATTTTGAACCATTTTTCTACACTGTTTCTAACCTAGATCCAGCCCAAGCCATCGCTCTCACGCTCCTTAACAACCTGGTTGATACCTGGTTGGTTGTGGGGTTCTGGGAGTTGTTCTACTCCCCAAGCCCGGCCGAGGCCAGCTTGACTTGTGAGAGTTTGGTCCAACAGGCTGTTGCTTTGGAGCGGCCCGCAGGCCCACATACCCACCACAGCCTGATTGGGTCCGCACTCCTGGAGGAACTATCTAGTTTCCTCTTGAAGATGTCCACGGTTGTCCGGCAATATTTCTTATGCTCGCTAGGAGGATGTTGAACAACCGTAGACCTCTGATGTTTATACAGTGTTCTCTGATTTTATCATAATTTTGTATAAATAAAATTAAAAAATATATAAATATCTAAGCACTACATCATGAATAAATCAACAAGCATATGTATATTTCTGTAGCTGTTTTTGACAAGTATTAAATTTGAAGCTGGTAGACGCACTCGTTAAAATTCCTTGTATAAAGCTTACATATGTTTACATATATACATATACTATACACATATCCTTACATATGTTACATATTTTCCTCATAACATTTTCCCTAGCATGGGTGCCGGGGCTCCTTAGAATGCATAAACAGCGTCCTTGCCGGGTTATAGGGTCATAGAATGTCATTAAGGGGTTCCTTCTCCGCTGTCAGATTAATGTCGTGGCGGGATGGGGCCGCACCACCGTCAACACAGCCCTCCAACCTCCCCCCCCCCCCCCCCCCCCCATACACACGTCAAGAAAGTAATCACTCATTAACTGACAGATGTTAACCACAGGTGGTAAACAAAGTGATGCCTCGAGTGAAGACTCCAGTAAACATTCTTGGAGACGAAACCCCGAGACGAACTTCTCGTCTGGTGCCTAAAACTTCATAATGGGTGTGGTCCAGGCAGGGGTGGTGGCCAGCAGGGGTGGTAGCCAGCAGGGGTGGTGGCCAGCAGGGGTGGTAGCCAGCAGGGGTGGTAGCCAGCAGGGGTGGTGGCCAGCAGGGGTGGTAGGTAGCAGGGGTGGTAGCCAGCAGGGGTGGTAGGCAGCAGGGGGTGGTGGCCAGCAGGGGTGGTGGCCAGCAGGGGTGGTAGGTAGCAGCGGTGGTGGCCAGCAGGGGTGGTAGCCAGCAGGGGTGGTAGCCAGCAGGGGGTGGTAGCAGCAGGGGTGGTAGGTAGCAGGGGTGGTGGCCAGCAGGGGTGGTAGCCAGCAGGGGTGGTAGGCAGCAGGGGGTGGTAGCCAGCAGGGGTGGTAGCCAGCAGGGGTGGTAGCCAGCAGGGGTGGTAGTAGCAGGGGTGGTGGCCAGCAGGGGTGGTAGCCAGCAGGGGTGGTAGCCAGCAGGGGGTGGTAGCCAGCAGGGGTGGTAGGTAGCAGGGGTGGTGGCCAGCAGGGGTGGTAGCCAGCAGGGGTGGTAGGCAGCAGGGTGGTAGGTAGCAGGGGTGATGGCCAGCAGGGGTGGTAGGCAGCAGGGGGTGGTAGCCAGCAGGGGTGGTAGGTAGCAGGGGTGGTGGCCAGCAGGGGTGGTAGGCAGCAGGGGGTGGTAGCCAGCAGGGGTGGTAGGCAGCAGGGGTGGTAGCCAGCAGGGGTGGTAGGTAGCAGGGGTGATGGCCAGCAGGGGTGGTAGGCAGCAGGGGGTGGTAGCCAGCAGGGGGTGGTAGCCAGCAGGGGGTGGTAGCCAGCAGGATGGTAGCCAGCAGGGATGGTAGCCAGCAGGGATGGTAGCCAGCAAGGGTGGGAGCCAGCAAGGGTGGGAGCCAGCAGGGGTGGTAGCCAGCAGGGGTGGTAGCCAGCAGGGGGTGGTAGCCAGCAGGGGTGGTAGCCAGCAGGGGTGGTAGCCAGCAGGGGTGGTAGGCAGCAAGGGTAGGAGCCACGCTCGTCCAAGCAGTGACGTCCCTCCTGAGGGTAGTGGAGGATAGGCTCGGGATAGGGGAATAGACAACATAATGGTGTACAGGAGAGAGAGAGAGAGAGATCTGAGCACTTCTGTATCATAATAAATTGTAAGATGCGGCCCTCAATTTTCCGAGGGATGAAAGGATAGAAGACTAGGTGACCACGATCCAGATAGGGGACGGTAGGTTGGATGGTAGTGGTGGGTGACAGGGGGGGAGGGAGGGGTGGTGGGAGGGGGAGGACATTTTTGGAAAATAAGGAAGTCAAGTCAAAATTTATTACAGGTGAAGAAAATGGGCCGCCGTGAGTTACTGAGGGAAGTGAGAAAGGTTAGGTTAGGTCTTATATATAGTGTGCTGGCCTCAGCCTCCACCAGGCTGCAGCTCTCGTAGTGTGGTGGTGGTAATCTTGATAAATTGTTACCCTAATGCACTCCTTCTCTTTATTGAAGCTGTTTTGCACATTTTGCCATCCCTCTTCGCCTCGGAATGAATTATATCATTGCTCACATTTGAAACAAGTATATCAAATTCAGTTTTTCTTGTCTGCGCTCCATGGAGTGCAGTTTGAGGGTTTTTTTTTTCTGCGTTCCTAACACTTTAGATGCTCTACTGAATAGAGTCGTGCAGTAACAGTTCTCTGGGTCAGCAACGTCCTTCATATTTGAAAACTGGGCTGTTTTTGTGAAGCCTTATTCCTCACTAGTGCTTAAATGGTACGATTATTTGGTTGAAATTTCTTGTTTGAAAAGTTCTTGTTATCCAGCCTGTCATTTTCCTTTCAGTCGTGGCGGCTATTCCTGTGTGTTCCTTTAAACACGAGATCGTCTGACGTGATTGTTTCCAAGTCTTTTACGTTGCTTTCATTTCTATTCTATGCTTTGGCAGAGTTTTATATGTAGTGTGTTTCATGTCTTCGTTTTTACCAGAGCACAAGAAAGGGAATTTGTGTTTCTCGAGCATCTTGTTTCCTGTCCCATTGAAAGACCTGGTTTACATCAGTTTGGAGGCTTGCTGTGTCTTTTTCAGTTTCTACTCTCATAAAAATCCTAGTGCAATCTGCCAAGGATGATACGGTACTATATTTTTGTAATTATTATTTTGTTATTATTATTCTACCACAGACGTGGCCACACATTTACAATGCTAACCAACATGCACAAATTTTCTTTTGTCCTCCTTGGCATTGTTATTTTTCTTATCTAACACAAAATAGAAGGCCAGCCACAGGGGTCTAGAGATTGAGAGGCAGGAACGTTCTGCTCCAAAACACATGTTGTCCATCTTATTTCTTAAGAAGTTGTGCAATGTCTGCAACCATTCTTGATTCCGGTATCCTTGTCGATGCGAATGATTTGTTGAATGTGCAGGTCAACGACTCGCAAAGCTTATCTTGAGATTCTTGTCTCTGACAAGTGCTTGTCGTCCCAGGGACACGATATGATTAATTTGTATATTTGTTTAATGTCTTCCTTGTTAACAACTAAATTGCATTTGTCATTAACACCCACATGGATTTCTCCAGCTGTAGGTAAAATGTTGAGTTCTTCGCTAGTAAATGCAGAAACATTGTACTTACAGACTCTTGCATTTGTTTTCAGCTACCCGACTTGTATCATATTTCTATGGGCCAGTGAACAATTCCACAGGGGCCGTGACGAGGGTTCGAACCTACATCCGGGAGCATCCCAGACACTAATCGACTGAGCTATGGGCCAGTGTTTTCTTTTGTGTTTGTTAGTTCAGTCTGTAAGAGCTCTTTTGGACTCGTCTCTGTCTCATAATATACGCATCATAATTTATTTTTTTTTGTTACTTATTTTTAGTGCTTCTGGTTTGTTTGATAAATTGTTACTCTTGCTAAGCCTAAGGAATAGGTAGATATCCCTCATCCCTTATTATTCCTCCTGTCGTCTATTTCTCCTCCTCCTCCCCAATCCCTTCCTGGTTTACTCTCACCGGTCTCCCGTGACTGGTGACAATAAGCAAGAAGCAAGAAGAATTGTTAAAGTGTGGAGTGTACTTCAAAGTGACCGAATCAGAAGCAAACTTAATTATGAATAATGAACGGAGGAAAGAAATGGTCGAGACAAGAAGTGGAAGTATGAATTAGGGTCCAAGATAGCCAACTCCATCCTTCCCTTCGTCTCCCCGTCTCTCTCTTCTCCCATGTCTTGTGGGAGAGAGGGAGATGGAATCAGTCTTGGAATCAGTCTTGGAATCTCTTCTTCCAACACAAACACCCGTAATGGTCTGACGACTCCTCAGCCATTTAGAGTTCCCCGTGACTGGAGCTGAATGTGCAAGTCTCGCGCGGAGGCATTCATTTTTGGAATGATAAATGGTAATGGAAATTCTCCTGGTGTAATGATTATACCATTCGGCGCCATTCTTGGCGTTGGTCCGTAATATATCGTCTCTTGTATTAGGGTCTCCTGGTGGGGGTGACGGGGGGGGGGGGGAGAGGGGGTGTTGTGGGTGGGGGGGGGGGGGGTGTATATTGGGGATGTGGTGGGGGAGACATTGATTATTAGATAGATACATTTGTTCTCAGTTTTCCAAAACATAAATTTCCGCAAATTGTTTCACACACTGAATTTTTGTTGTCAAAAGTTTGTTTGTTTGGAATCGTGTTTGTTTGTTTTTTGAATCGTGTTTTGGAGAGGGAGTCACCATCTCTCAATTCTACCCTCCACCTCCCCCCCACCACCCCTCCCCCCTTCACCTCTGTAAATCCCCACTCAGAATTTCGCCAGCTGTGCAAATATTATATTTTGGCTGGTTATTAATACCAGCGTAAACTTGGATATGCTACTCTGACCCATTTGCTGGGAGTCGGAAGTACTATTGTCGTCTGCGTTATAAGTTTAACGCCATGATAATCTATCTGTTAATGGGCGGCAGTTATTGTTAACATTAAATTTATATTTTGCATAACATTGCGCAGCTGTTGGTGTCGTTATGATGTCATTTGTGTCGTTTTTAATTTTTGCAATATGCAATGTGTCAAAATTTTATTGTCGTTGTGCTTGCCCCGGACGTGTGGTGTTGAGTGTGGTGTTGAGTGTGGTGTTGAGTGTGGTGTTGAGTGTGGTGTTGAGTGTGGTGTTGAGTGTGGTGTTGAGTGCGTTGTTGAGTGTGGTGTTGAGTGTGGTGTTGAGTGTGTTTTGGGAGTCATAGGTCCGTTTGGTATTTTGTCATTCGCGCTGCGAGTCTGTAATTATAGTGATCAACTTTAATTTCTTGAGGTTGAGGGGGAGTGTTGGTATGTGTGCGTGGACGTGCGTGCGTGAGCGCGGGTGGGCGTGCGTGCGTGCCTGTGTTCCCACACACATGATGGGTGCTGGGAGCAAGGTAAATGCGTGCGGGTGTATCGTAGTGTGTTGAGTCACGGGACGATAGTGCGAGGGGAGACCCAGTGATGTGACCATCAGAGCAGCTGTGGCACTACCCCTTGCCAGTACCGTGGGTTGTACTGGCAAGAGATTGCGGGAGAGGTACTGGAGAAGTGAAAGAGGTACTGGTTGCGGGAGCTTGTGGGAGGGGGGTAGTTGGTGGACCGGGTAAGTGAAATATGGCTGGGCGGATCCGTGGAGTTATATCTCTGGTGCGCGCGGGTATTGTTGTAAATACTCAAATATATGTTGTACTTGGTTCACTAGTTATTAAGAATGTTCATCGTGGTCTCATTATCCCCATAACAAAATCGTGAACCTTCTACCTCATAAGAGAACAAATGACCTAGTTTTCTAAGTCGGCAATTTTCTAAGTTTGTTTGCAATCAAAACATTGCAAACAACATTGCCATTATTCTATTGACACCTGTGGGCAACATAGGTGTCAATAGAATAGGTATCAGCAGTGATATTCGAAACTATTTGCATCATTGCCTTACAGAATGACTCAAATTCCTGTATATACCGTCGAAACTATTTGCATCATTGCCTTAAAGAATGACTCAAATTCCTGTATATACCGTCGAAACTATTTGCATCATTGCCTTAAGAATGACTCAAATTCCTGTATATACCGTCGAAACTATTTGCATCATTGCCTTAAAGAATGACTCAAATTCCTGTATATACCGTCGAAACTATTTGCATCATTGCCTTACAGAATGACTCAAATTCCTGTATATACCGTCGAAACTATTTGCATCATTGCCTTACAGAATGACTCAAATTCCTGTATATACCGTCGAAACTATTTGCATCATTGCCTTAAAGAATGACTCAAATCCCTGTATATACCGATTGGTAGGAATATGATATCAGTGTTAAAATTCTCGACTATTTTCAATTATATTTTCATACCCAAAGCTGGTTACCATCATTCACATGTAATCAATCTCCACCTCTACATTGAGGAAACTACAAATCAAAATAATCCCATGAGGGTAATTCTTGGTGCTCCAAGATATACGAGAATCATCAGTATGACGAATTAACTAAAGTTCCCTACTCTTCTAAAAAAATCATGTCATCATAAATTGATGCATCAGTCATGAAAAAGAGCCGACATCAGTAGCGATTGATGCCAAGGCCGACAGGGAGCCGGTCGGCCGAGCGGACAGCACGCTGGACTTGTGGTCCTGGGTTCGATCCCAGGCGCTGGCGAGAAACAACGGGCAGAGTTTCTTTCACCCTATACCCCTGTTACCTAGCAGTAAAATAGTACCTGGGTGTTAGTCAGCTGTCACGGGCTGCTTCCTGGGGTGGAGGCCTGGTCGAGGACCGGGCCGCGGGGACACTAAAAAAAGCCCTGAAATCATCTCAAGATAACCAAGATAAGAAGGCAACAACTTGCCCTTTTGTATGGGAACGGATTGACTAAGACTCCCACATCAAAGAGAACATTCAATTGAAACACTGTACATATCACTGACATCTACTTTTGTATACAAATTTCTCCACAAAAAACCCTAATGTCTGGCGAGTGTTATGTGGCAAGTGGCTACAGGTGACGGATCTCCCAATCCTGAGCACTCCAGTTGCAAACTCTGTGAGCAGGAACTGAGGCATGATCTCCCACAATGTTATGGATGTTCAGTCCTTAGACTTGTCACACTGGAAGCTGCAACTGTACAATTACTTAACACTCGCATGTTCTTGAAGATATAATGCATCAAAAGTTCTAGTTCACTGTTCACCCGTCTCTGTACTGGCGATCATACTGTGAGATTATCTTGAGATTATCTTGAGATGATTTCGGGGCTTTTTAGTGTCCCCGCGGCCCGGTCCTCGACCAGGCCTCCACCCCCAGGAAGCAGCCCGTGACAGCTGACTAACACCCAGGTACCTATTTTACTGCTAGGTAACAGGGGCATAGGGTGAAAGAACTCTGCCCATTGTTTCTCGCCGGCGCCTGGGATCGAACCCAGGACCACAGGATCACAAGTCCAGCGTGCTGTCCGCTCGATCGACCGGCTCCCCCTCCCACCCCCGGAGATGGCAATTTAAACACAAACTCTAGCTTTTCATATGGTCTAGGGTAGCAGTATTAAATAAGTAAATATAAAATGTTGTACTTATAGCCAGAATGCAGTGCCTACTATGCAAAGTTCGATTTGACTAATAAGCAGTCGGTCCGGTCCTCGACCAGGCCTCATTTTTTGTTACAACCCCTCCCCCCAGGAAGCAGCCCGTAGCAGCTGTCTATCTCCCAGGTACCTAATAACTGCTAGGTGAACAGGAGCACCAGGATGAAAGATACTTTGCCCATTTGTTTCCGCTCCACTGGAAGGACTATTTTTTTCATCAATTTATCTTATTATCTTATCTAACTTATTCACCAAGTTAATCTACTTGGTTAATTACTAAGGGCTGTGTGTCGGCACAACGCCGGAACAACCGTGGACATCTTGAAGACAACTAGTTTACTCTTGAAGTGCCGGATCAGCCAGGCTGTGGTGGATATGTGAGCTTGCAAGCCGCTCCAAGCAACAGCCTGTTGGACCAAGCTCTCACAAGTCAACCCTGGCCCCAGGCCGGGCTCGGGGAGTAGAAGGACTCCCAAAACCCCATCCAGGTACAATCCAGGTAATGTCGATGACCTGTAATGATAATCTGTGTCATTGTTTAGACTTATAGATAACAACGTTGTATGTTGAGGTGAAAACTGTCAGAACAGCTGCTTTTTTTGCGGAAAAAAATGTTTTCCGGTGATAGTGTAATGTTGTTGGTGGGTGTAGAGTGTGGGGGTGTGGCTGTGGGTAGGAGCAGGGTGTGGAGGTGTGGCTGTGGGGGTGTGGCTGTGGGTGTGTGGCTATGGGGTGTGGCTGTGGGTAAGAGTACGGTATCGGGGGTGTGGCTGTGGGTAGGGTAGGGTATTGGGGGTGTGGCCGTGGGAGAGTGTAGAGTTGAGGGTGTACCCGTGGGTCCGCTTGTCTCTTTGCCTTAGGGAAGTGAACTTTAACAGAACGCGTCACCAATCCGTCAAGGAATAATGAACGCGCCCAAGCGGCCTTATGTCCAATGTCACCCAGCGGGGCACATCAGCAAGCAAGCTAACTCCCACAATGGGTCAGAAGCAGCAAGAAATTGTTTCAATATGTGGTGTGGAGGCAGGAGACAAGACTGAAGGTGGGTGAGAGAGAGAAAGCAGAGAGAGAGAGGCCCCCAGGCTCGCCGCCCCGGCCTCTGCAGACTGTCAGCGCTATATATCTGCTACTCCAGCCTGGCCCCGCGCCGGAGATTGGAAAGTGTGTCATTTGCTGTTAAAGTAAGATAGATTGAACGGGATGTGTGTGTGTGTGGACCGGACGTTGTCGTTCATGCCAGATAATTCACCTTGAATGGAAATATTCAGTATCGATGTAGTTCCTTGCGGGGAATTTATACTGGCCACAGCTGAATACGACAGATACGCCTGGCAGTACAGAGGGAATCTGCTTACAAATTATAAAGGATCATCCTCTCGGTTCCCCATTTTGTCCCAGTGGGTTAAATCTGTTCCGCGTTCAGGTGCTTTCCGGACTGAGGAATGACCGCCAGACCGTGCATATATTTTCCGGTTGTGCAGCCCCAGGGTACGACGTTTACCGCTGGCCACCTCCGTGGAGCACTCTTTGGTACACTCCTTGGTACACTTTTGGTACACTCCTTGGTACACAGTCGGAGATGTGTAGGTGTGCGTGTGATGCGCTGCTTTCACGATCCGTCTATTCAACACCACCTCAGTGATGAAGTAAACCTTGTGTAGTTAGTTAACATTCCTGAATGATGATAATCTTAGACCAAGTGTCCAGGCAGCTGCCCGTGGTGTTACTTCATGGCTCCAACGCTAAGCCCAAATTCTAAGTTCATCCGAGTCATGGATTCCTGGAGAGGGAATCCCTGCGGATATTTGTCAATTACATATTTTCCTGGAAAGTGCTTGCTCGCCAAGATTGTAGACTGATATAAATTAAACTTTTGATGGTTTACAATTGCTTTTATTGTGACTTGGTTGAACATGGCATTGTGATCCAATAGGGAGGTTGTTATAGTAGGACTTGCTGCGTGGTTTCTCGTCTCAATGTTTATGATCACAGTGTAGTTAATTTTGTCGTCAGAACATGTGTTGTACGGCGTCTCATTCCCCTCCCTCCCCCCTTCGTCAGTGGGGGAGGGGGGATGAGGAGGGTATTGATATGGGGGGGGGGGGGAGGAGAGCCCCACTGAGGGACGGGTCCCTGTCAATCCTGTAGGTCCCCCAGGATAGTGAGGACACAAGGGCGTGCTGTGTTAATTATCCACCGTAAGGACCTGCCTCGAGTCCTTGGATCTTGACCTGTCTCACGTATTGTTGGAAAGCGAAAATAAATGATCCACTAATTATGCCGCACAGCGTAATTAGGGCTTTTATGAAGTACATAAATACTGTAACTATTCGGTAACCATTGTAATCTGATCCTGTGTGTGCTTCTAATAAATACTATTTACTGCCGTTTCTATACTCGTGTGATCGTCTTGCCCAAGTATTGAGAGCTTTGATGAAAACACGTGTTGCAAATGTTGGTTAAATGTTGAGACGAGTGAATTTATTACTTCTGGGTCAACGTTGTCCAGAGATGTCAGCGCATTCAGCAACGCAACGAAGGCTGTCTGTCCCTTCACCACCAACAGCACTCAGAGTGCTGACTTCGTGATTCACCTGGCAGACACTGGGTGGTGGGCCGACGGGGCAGACACTGGTTGGTGGGCCCGACGGGGCAGACACTGGGTGGTGGGCCCGACGGGGCAGACACTGGGTGGTGGGCCCGACGAGGCAGACACTGGGTGGTGGGCCCGACGAGGCAGACACTGTGTGATGGGCCCGACGAGGCAGACACTGTGTGATGGGCCCGACGAGGCAGACACTGTGTGATGGGCCCGACGAGGCAGACACTGTGTGATGGGCCCGACGAGGCAGACACTGTGTGATGGGCCCGACGGGGCAGACACTGGGTGGTGGGCCCGACGAGGCAGACACTGTGTGATGGGCCCGACGAGGCAGACACTGTGTGATGGGCCCGACGAGGCAGACACCGGGTGGTGGGCCCGACGAGGCAGACACCGGGTGGTGGGCCCGACGGGGCAGACACTGTGTGATGGGCCCGACGGGGCACACACTGTGTGGTGGGCCCGACGGGGCACACACTGGGTGGTGGGCCCGACGGGGCAGACACTGTGTGGTGGGCCCGACGGGGCAGACACTGTGTGGTGGGCCCGACGAGGCAGACACTGGGTGGTGGCCCCGACGGGGCAGACACTGGGTGGTGGACCCGACGGGGCAGACACTGTGTGGTGGGCCCGACGGGGCAGACACTGTGTGGTGGGCCCGCCACTCCGGAGCGGTCATATCTCCCTTCCCCCAGGAGGCTGAACCACTCTTTGTCTGGTGTTGGTAGACTTCTGCCCTAAAGTTTTGAAAGACGAGCCTATTTCACACAAAGCTGAGCTTATTCCCCGCTAAGCGGAGTTTATTCTTTCTCCGTATTCCCTCGCCTTTCCCCCCTCCAGCTTTACCACTGAGGTTGGTCACTAAGCTTCGTGTTGCTGAAGTTTTACAGCTTGAAACCGGCTTGGACGGCTTTCTAAAAGCGAGTGATGGTGTCGATACGGCTGTGTTATATTGACAGGTCTTTCGTGCTTATACCCGCAGGAGCGCCTTGCGCGCTCTCCCTGTGGCCTCCTCGACCTGAGGTCTGCTGCAGGAGTGGCTTCATCCACCTAGTTATGCTTGCGGGGGATGAGCTCTAGCTCTTTGGGCCCGCCTCTCACCTGTCAATCAACTGACTTATTTACACAACCCCCCCCCCACACACACACATACATCCATCCATCCATCCATCCATCCATCCATCCATCCATCCATCCATCCATCCCCAGGAAGCAGCCCGTAACAGCTGTCTAACTCCCAGGTACCTATTTACTTCTAGGTGAACATGCACATCAGAGTGATAGAAACTGCGCATTTGTTTATAGTAACGATTAGGACCGTTGTACATATATTGACGTAAAAGACGATTAGAAAGTAGAAATCGGTACTATTCAATTTAGCAATTTAGACAAACTGAAAAGTTTTTGCATTGATATTGCAGAGAAGTTTTGACCTAAGCTTCCTAGGCCTAATACACGCTATAAGATAGCCTAATATAGTATATATATGTGCTATATTAGGCCTAGGAATAGTACCAATTTCTACTATCTAATTGTCTATTACGAGTATGTCTATATGACGGTAGACAGTTACAGAAAGGAACTGTCTAAACAGGAGGATGAGCTGGGTAGTGTGTGTTGACAGCCTCACCGTCAACCTCGGACATTCTAGTGTGGGAGAGGGAAGTGGTTCAGGCTCCCACTACCCGAGTCGGGCTCCGGCAGAGGAGTAGAAAACCTCCCAGAACCCCTCCCCCCCATCAACATGGAAGTGTATTCACGCGCTCAAAGTTTACACTACTCGCTGAAAGAGACTCGCTTTGCCGATACTGTCGGTGGGGAAGGGGGGGGGGAGGTTGTGTGGGGGGGGGGCAAGGGAAGGGGAAGGGTGTGGGGGGCTCAGATGCCTTTAGTAATAAATCCGAGTCGGGGAATGAATATTGGTCCAAAAGTCCATGTCGTCGGCGCTAAGGTAAGATTTTCTGTGCTTTTTTACAGGGAATATCGCCCTATTGCTAGTGAAACTTGTAGGTTATTGTCGCGTGCGTATTCCGCCGGCGGCCATGTTCTTACGTGTGCGATTGGGTGGAAGCAAAGCAGGTAGGATAAAGAATAAGAGGTAGGATAAAGAATAAGGCGGGTATTGATTCTTGTGTTGCTTAAGACGTCAAACTCAATATTTTATACCTTTTCGTGTATTGCGACAGTTTAGGCCCGAATCTATTTCTGGCAAGGGTCAACACTGGGCATGTGTTGCTGGGAATATTGCGTGTCCCAGTCCTGCAATACTTGTGATGCTTGACTTAGCTTCTGTCCAGAGCGGCAGGGAAGATGATCTCAGAATCGTTGATTCTTAACATTGTCTTGTTTAATTCACATTTTCCAATGGACCTTTTAATAATGTGGGCGTAGGGAGTTGTTTTGTGTGTCCTCTCCTGGGGAGGACACCTAGGAGCCTGGGGTCCAGGTGCTGGGGGGGAGGACACCTAGGAGCCTGGGGTCCAGGTGCTGGGGGAGGACACCTAGAGCCTGGGGTCCAGGTGCTGGGGGGAGGACCCTAGGAGCCTGGGGTCCAGGTGCTGGAGGGGGACACCTAGGAGCCTGGGGTCCAGGTGCTGGGGGAGGACACCTAGGAGCCTGGGGTCCAGGTGCTGGGGGGGGGGACACCTAGGAGCCTGGGGTCCAGGTGCTGGTGGGAGGACACCTAGGAGCCTGGGGTCCAGGTGCTGGGGGGACACCTAGGAGCCTGGGTCCAGGTGCTGGGGGGGGGGACACCTAGGAGCCTGGGGTCCAGGTGCTGGGGGGGGACACCTAGGAGCCTGGGGTCCAGGTGCTGGGGGAGGACACCTAGGAGCCTGGGTCCAGGTGCTGGGGGGGGACACCTAGGAGCCTGGGGTCCAGGTGCTGGGTGGACACCTAGGAGCCTGGGTCCAGGTGCTGGGGGGGGACACCTAGGAGCCTGGGGTCCCGGTGCTGGGGGGGACACCTAGGAGCCTGGGGTCCAGGTGCTGGGGAGGACACCTAGGAGCCTGGGGTCCAGGGAGGATACAAATTGAGAAAGCTCATTACCTTAAGTGGTACTCGTGGAGCTTCAACTCTGCGCCTTAAGTACCATGGATAAAAGTGGGTCGGCCGTGTGGGGGTGTGTGTGTATCGTCTAGTTGTGCTTGCGGGGGTTGAGCTTTGGCTCTTTGGTCCCGTCTCTCAACTGTCAATCAACTGGTGTACAGATTCCTGAGCCTACTGGGCTCTATCATATCTACATTTGAAACTGTGTATGGAGTCAGCCTCCACCACATCACTGCCTAATGCATTCCATCCGTTAACTACTCTGACACTTAAAAGTTCCTTCTTACGTCCCTGTGGCTCATGTGGGTACTCAGTTTCCACCTGTGTCCCCTTGTTCGCGTCCCACCAGTGTTGAATAGTTTATCCTTGTCTATCCGGTCGATTCCCCTGAGGATTTTGTAGGTTGTGATCATGTCTCCCCTTACTCTTCTGTCTTCCAATGTCGTAAGGTGTATTTTCCCGCAGCCTTTCCTCGTAACTCATGCCTCTTAGTTCTGGGACTAGTCTAGTGGCATACCTTTGGACTTTTTCCAGCTTCGTCTTGTGCTTGACAAGGTACGGGCTCCATGCTGGGGCCGCATACTCCAGGATTGGTCTTACACATGTGGTGTACATGATTCTGAACGATTCCTTACACAGGCACTTGAATGCTGTTCTGATGTTAGCCAGCCTCGCATATGCCGCAGACAGACTGTGTGTGTGTGTGTGTGTGTGTGTGTGTGTGTGTGTGTGTGTGTGTGTGTGTGTGTGTGTGTGTGTGTGTGTGTGTGTGTGTAAGGTGGTGCTTCTGGACACTGGCGGAAGCCCCGTCTTCCCACTCCCCACTAATTGCTTTGTGGCAGTAGTGTGTACACACACACACACACCACACACACACACACACCACACACACACACACACACACACACACACACACACACACACACTCACTCACTCACTCACTCACTCACTCACTCTGTCTTTTCCCTTCCTCTCTCCCTCCCTCTTCTCGTAGTGATTTACACTCCTCACTGCCATTATTGCTTTTTCTCCCTTCCCACTCTTCTTCCGTCCCAGGATTTATTACACTGGTGAAGGCTGTTCCCTACTGTCTCCTTGCTCGTGTCCCTCCACCTTACAGTCGTGTCCTCACAACTGTTATGTCGACTGCCTCTTGTTGCCGTTCTTATAACACTGTATCGCTCTCTCTCACCGTCGTCAAACTGCCTTGTGCTAGAAACGGAATTTGATTTAGTAAAAAGATTGGAGTCCAGTTCGATGAGTAGGTGAGTATAGGACCTTCCTCACACGGGCGAGGTGTGAGCTCAAGTGCATCGTCAGTGGCAGGATGGGATGGGATAGTGTGGGCTAGGGTATGGCGAGCAAGGGCTAGGGGACGAGGAAAATGGCTGTCAGTATGGGTAAGGAAATTGTAAATTACCAGTGACTTGGATGGAGGCATATTAACTGGGTATTTATCTGTTCAAAGTTAAAATAGGAATCTTAGTGTGCTTCTCATGAGTGGTCGGGGACTGGATCGGATGGCCTTTGACCCCCTGGAATCTATGCAAGGAAACCTCAAGGTAACCTCTAGGTAACCTCAAGGTAACTGCAAGGTAGGATGTGTTATCCTATCAGTAGGATGGGCAGCATTCTCCCGTCACACAAGCCTCCTGATCTGTGCAGGGGGGAGGGGGAGGGGTTCTTACGAGGAAGAGTACTGAAGCTTTCTGGCACTCCTGGAAGATGCAGCCTGCCCAGCCACTCTCCTGCTGGGATGTGTTAAGTGGCAGGTGGAGGGTGTGTGTGGGTGCCGGGGTGGTCGTGATGTTGGCTTGGTTTGGGATGTTTATGAACACAAATCTGTTTGTAGTGTGGTGTGGAGGCATAGTTGGGATAATCTGGCGGGATGAGGGAATGTTGGGCATCGGTTCTGTTCTGGCTTCCTTCCTTGCTTCCCTCCCTGTCTCTCCTTGCTTCCCTCCCTGTCTCTCCTTGCTTCCCTCCCTGTCTCTCCTTGCTTCCCTCCCTGTCTCCTTGCTTCCCTCCCTGTCTCTCCTTGCTTCCCTCCCTGTCTCCTTGCTTCCCTCCCTGTCTCTCCTTGCTTCCCTCCCTGTCTCTCTGCATTTCCTTCTCCGAGAAGGGCCGAGTTTCTAATAGGTATTTAGTTTTTTTTTGTAATGTAAGGTAATTAGAGGAGGCGGGAAGGGACCTCGCCTCTCCCATGGTACAATGCTGACAGTTCCAATCCAAGAACCTGTCCTCACGTGGTATAGTGACTCCAGAGGCGGCCTATTACACTAACGCCATCACAAGACATCTTGGGAACAAGGATGCAAAGATCTAAACCTGTCATCTTTGAAGAAGCATAGATCAGGGAAACCTTAACCTAAGGCTTGGAAGTTAGTGGTGAATTAAGATAAGCTCGAACATGGACTTTTGGGAATGCGTGCAAGGTTTCATTAGAAGTATTTGCATGCAATTGGAGATACGGTTTATGCATTAGCTTGAGATGATTTCGGGGCTTTTAGTGTCCCCGCGGCCCGGTCCTCGACCAGGCCTCCACCCCCAGGAAGCAGCCCGTGACAGCTGACTAACTCCCAGGTACCTGTTTTACTGCTAGGTAACAGGAGCATAGGATGAAAGAAACTCTGCCCATTGTTTCTCGCCGGCGCCTGCGATCGAACCCAGGACCACAGGATCACAAGTCCAGCGTGCTGTCCGCTCGGCCGACCGGCCCCCAAGGCTTCGCCACTACTTGTACAGTATTGGAATAACTTGCCAATTAATGTCATACGTGCATATGCAATAGCGCTTTAATTAACATATTGATAGATATTTTTGAATTTGGGGAATTATACTAACTGTTCAACTTGACAGTGTGATAATGGAGTGGTAACTGTAGTATTGGTGTTATTGGAGTGTATGTGACGTCGGTAACAGCAGCAGCGACTGTAGTCATAACACTGTTATCAGTCTTTTCACCCCCCCCCTACACCCCCCTATCAGTCGCTGTTGGATGGCCTCGTTATTCTCCTGTAAACTGGTCACGCTGTTATCAGTCGCTGTTGGATGGCCTCGTTATTCTCCTGTAAACTGGTCACGCTGTTATCAGTCGCTGTTGGATGGCCTCGTTATTCTCCTGTAAACTGGTCACGCTGTTGTTATCAGTCGCTGTTGGATGGCCTCGTTATTCTCCTGTAAACTGGTCACGCTGTTAGTGACCGCGGGTATGGTAATGCTTGCCAGGCTTGCTCTGTCCTCCCGACGGTCTCGCTTCATGCAGGTCGGCGTTCAATCCCCGACCGTCCAAGTGGTTGGGGCACCATACCTTTCCCTCGTCCCATCCCAAATCCTTATCCTGACCCCTTCCCAGTGCTATATAGTCATAATGGCTTGGCGCTTTCCCTTGATAATTCCTCCCTTCCTTCTGTCCTCCCGGTGTGAACCAGAGGGTGGGGGGGGGGGGAGATCCTTTCTTCGTGATCCTCGGCTCTCTCTCTCTCTCTCTCTCTCTCTCTCTCTCTCTCTCTCCACACAGAAGCTAGTCACCTATTTTATTCTAGTGTGCCCCATAGATGCTTCCTAGGATCAATTTCCCTGCTGCCCGGTCTTTGATCCCGCCTCCTGGGAAGGCCGTGCATGCTTAACTGGGGCCAGATTCACGAAGCAGTTACGCAAGGTCTTACGAACCTGTACATCTTTTCTCAATCTTTGGCGGCTTTGTTTACAATTATTAAACAGTTAATGAGCTCCGAAGCACCAGGAGGCTGTTTATAACAATAACAACAGTTGATTGGCAAGTTTACATGCTTGTAAACTGTTTAATAAATGTAACCAAAGCCGTCAAAGATTGAGGAAAGATGTACACGTTCGTAAGTGCTTGCGTAACTGCTTCGTGAATCTGGCTCCTGGGCAACAAGGCACTTAGATGCCACTGCTGACACTCTGACGTGTGGATCACAGCCCGGTTGATCAGGTATTCTTTGCAGGTGTTCATCAACTTATCTTTTCCACACTGTGAGAGACCGCCTAGTTATTCCTATTATGTTTAAATGGAAGAGTCTTGGAGCCCTCATTGGTGATAGACACTTCCTTAAGTGTACCTATTGCACGTCCACGGTCCGAAGGGGTTGTGCCGCTGGCCTCTTGGTCTCACAAGGAGTTATTTCCGTGTACAGACTTGGAACTAGTCCATTAATATGTGACTGTGTGTGTGTGTGTGTGTGTGTGTGTGTGTGTGTGTGTGTGTGTGTGTGTGTGTGTGTGTGTGTGTGTCTAAAGCCCGCACTGTGATCAGTAAAGTTTGACAGATGTTTAGCTGTCTAGATAATTTAGTGTTTTACTGAATGGATTTGGGGCAGTATAAGTTCTCCGCGCGTTCTCCAGGTCAGTAATGTCTCCTAACTTTGCAGGCGAAGAGTTATAATAACGTGGCTGAA
Organism: Procambarus virginalis; assembly: GCA_020271785.1. NCBI lineage: Eukaryota > Metazoa > Arthropoda > Malacostraca > Decapoda > Cambaridae > Procambarus > Procambarus virginalis. Next base: position 3,499,206 of record WNGS01039543.1, read on the forward strand.
GTATGTTGACCAAACCACACACTAGAAGGTGAAGGGACGACGACGTTTCGGTCCGTCCTGGACCATTCTCAAGTCGATAACTAACTCCGAAGGTACTCCTAACTTTGAGTAATGTTGATGGTCTTTAGTGCCTAGTAGATAATAAAGTTATGGACCTTTGTAAGTGTGCATAACCTTGTAATCCCTTGTCCTCCTTTCCCTTTCCGTTGCCTTTGGTTCCCTTCCACTGCCTTTGGTTCCCTTCCACTGCCTCGCCATCCCTTCCACTGCCTCGCCTTCCCTTCCAGTGCCTCGCCTGCCTCTGACACAAGGCGAGAGCAGTGAGGCACCGTGTGTGTGTGTGTGTGTCAGGGCAGGCAGTAGGGAGGAGGACCCTTGGCGGTAAGACATACATCAGCTGGTGGAGTTTGGTGGTCATGTCAGACCACCGTGTCATTAAGGGTTGGCCCTGCCTCCCTCTAACCGTGTGGCACCGGTGGCAACCCCAGGACACCCCTGTAGGGGGTTGACGGGGAGCAACACACACAGTGGGTGGGAGGAGCTGGTGTACATGGGTGGGGGACCACAGGTGGGTGGGTTTTGACAGGTGGGCGGGTGGGTGAGTTCCAATACCAGCTGGTCCTCCTAGTTGTGAATATTTATTTAGACTTGTTACTATGTGACTCCCGCTGGTAAATGATGCTGAATGTTGCTGACTGGCAACCAATCATGTCTGCTGATTAGAGAGATATTCACGAGGGAATCTTCTGAGTGGATGGCACTCTGATCTACTAGCTGCACCCCCTTTTTCTTGGGGGGGGGGGTTGTGCAGCCCCCCTCACACTCCTCCGTACCCGTACACCCCTCACACTCCTGTAGCTCGTTCCCCCTCACACTCCTGTTACTTTCAGGAACAGTTTGATCTCGGCCGCCAAATCGTATTTCATGTTGACACCATCCAAGGACGATGAGGGGATTGGGGCATGATGGAGGCCGTGATGGGTGAGGGGGAGGGGGGGGTGGGTGGTGGTTAGGGGGGTCGGAGGGGGGGAGTCATGGCCCCCCCTTCACCCCCCACACCAACAGGGTGGTGGGGTGTGAGCTGTGGCCACGGACGTGAAAAAATTGAAGAGATAAGCTTGTTCATCCACGTGTGAGAAACTTGTTACCTTGGATGAGGGAGGTGGTGAGGGGAATTGAGGTTGTGGTGAGAGGGTTCAGATAACTTCGAACTTCCAGCTCTTACGCTACGGAAAAAAAATTAAAATATAAAAGCGAGTGCGGTGTTGACTGTGGGGTTGAGTGCGGTGTTGAGTGTGGTGTTGA